>CM045453.1:3701966-3838942 GCA_024666655.1 Dascyllus trimaculatus | reverse complement strand
TTTATTTGTATGGCACAGCAAATGCAATTCAGTGTGCTTTACATCAAACAAAGAATAGAATAAAATGAAAAATATAAACAATTGAGATTTAACATAGGACAATAATGCCCTCCCTCCCACCTGCTGTCCTCCCATCCCCACCCCAACCTCTTCTGCTATCCCTGCCTTCCTCCCTCCTCACCCTACTCCCAACCCAACCGGGCGAGGCAGATGGCCGCCCTCCCTGAGCCTGGTTCTGTCAGAGGTTTTTTTTCCCCCCTTCCCTATCATAGGGTTTTTTTGGTTCCTCCCCACCGTCGCTGACTGCTTGCTCATAGGGAATCCAAAAGCAACTTTGGATTGTTGGGTTTTCCATTTCCTGTTTTCTGTTCTTTCTTACAATGTTTAGCGCTATGTGACCACATATATTGTAAATATGCGGTATATAAATATAATTGAATTGAATTGAATTGAGTAAAAGCAATAAATAGGCCTTATACTAATCAATTGCATGAAGTTATATAATATAATAATTGAACACATGCCTAAAAACTATGTACTGAATAGGTGCTCTGACCTCCTCTGGAAGTCTGTTCCAGAGTTGAAGGCCAAGGAATCAGAGTGCAGCACCTTCTAATGTCTTTGTTGTACCCTGAGGAACATTTGACAAACAGAGTTAAAGGATTTTAGAGATCTAGAAGAGGCACAAAAAGCCAACATGACAGATAAATAGCTATAACCTATTTCATCACTAGTTTAAAAAACAAAAACAAAATCTAAAAATGAATTCTAAAATGAACAGGCAGCCTACGTATTTATGTAACATAAAATTAGCATGTAAATTGAATAAAGCATATTAAAGATTTTTGCTACTATACTATATGCTCTAAATCAGCTGGAGGGAAAAAGAAGGACGCTACCATCAATATGCCAAAATCACAGATTTTAGTAATACTTAAATATTAATTTTTAAAATTTTGACATGATTAGGTATTATATTCGAAACATGCAATGATCTCACAAAAATGTGAACAGTTGAAGTACACTCAGGCTGTGTCTGTGTTATGACACCGTGCCATATTTTGATAAAAAAGAAAAACTCTCTTTTCTTAAAAATGTACAGCACAGACAGTAGTCTAAATGCCTCTTGAATGACAGCTGTTGGGAAATACAGAACGATCCTGTTGCATCATGTGTTCACCGTCTGTTTGGATTTGAAACCCTCTGGTGGCTGGAAATATAACTAGCAGTCAAAGCTGTCCTGTCTTGAAACAAAACATTCATTTGAGACACATGACTAATTACAAAAAATTGTCGTTTTTAACTGAACGTTGACTTCGGCACGACTGAAGCCCTTCTGTGTGAAAAGGTCAGGCTGGCAACTTTGCTGAAATTTTGTATGTTTTTTTAAAGGCTGTTCCTGTGGGACATTTCTCACTTGTCATGCAGTTTTAAATGGTTAGAAAAATGCAAGAGAAATACATCTGTGACTGTGTGCCCTATAAGAATCCTCTGTAAATGTGTATTTTTGATTTGTAAAGCAGATTCTCCAGTGACCTTCTGCTTTGATAGGCGGCCATACTGAGGATTCTGTCATTTAAATTAGGGTTTGGGGCATTTTGCCTTTACTGGACAGATGATAGTGGACAAGCAGACAGAAAACAAGAGGAGAGACATGCCACACAGTGAAGGTCCAAGGCTGCTGTTGCAGTTGTTGCAGGTATGTGATATGTAGTTTAACCTTTAAACTACCAAGGCAAGACAAGTCCAGTGTCTATGTAGTACCAACCAAACTGTGGATGATGGTGTCAGTGACTCTTAATCTCACTATATACCATGCTCTTCACCATGATTTCTAATACACTATTATTACCCCCTCCATGCTTCACTGTCAGGACTATGCATTTACTCTGGGAGTCCTGACTAGATTCTTACCAAACATGCTGGACCCCATCTGAGCTGAGCAAATTTATCTTGGTCCCATCTAACCAAAGAATGGGCTCCCAGTATTCTCTCTTATTTTCATGTCTTTTAACAGAGTTTAATCTTGTAGCTTTATGATGAACAGAAACCGAGGGTGTTTTCTTGGCTGACATCTAATGAGGCTGACATTATGAGCTGTGCTTCACATTGTCTGAAACTCTGACTTCCACTGATAACCCGTTTGCCAGGTCTGAAGCACTCGCGCCTCTGCTTTGTAGAAGTTGATGAGTTACAGATCTTCTTGTGTTGTTTTCCATCTTTGTGAAGTCTCACGATCAGATTTTTCAGTTTATCTGCCAATTCTTTTCCACGTGGAGCCATGATGGAGACATACAGATAGATTCAGGCCATAGGTCCAAAACTGAGAAAGTTCTGCTGTTCACAGCTCATTTTATAAACATGTTCATGCAAATAGACCCAATAGAAATGACAGGGGTACTCAGTTTAATTGCATTAAACTTCTACTTTAGGGCCTGATTTTTCAATATTATCTTCCATAAGTATATATAAGTTTTAACTGTTCAGAAGAGGAAATACTCTACTGGTCAACTTAGGACTGATGCAGTTATTGAGAGATGATACAATTTTGAATAATTTGCCATTTAAGTGATACTGGACAGGGGAAACTCCGGCTTCCTCCCACAGTCCAAAAACATGCTGAGGTTAACTGATGATTCCAAATTGTCCGTAGGTGTGAATGAGAGTGTGCTTGGTTGTCTGTCTCTATATGTAGCCCTGTGATAGACTGGTGACCTGTCCAGGGTCTCCCCTGCCTTCGCCCTGAGTCGACTGGGATAGACTCCAGCCCCCCCACGACCCTGCAGAGGATTAAACGGTGTACAGATTATGGATGGATGGATGGATGGATGGATGGATGGATGGATGGATGGATGGATGGATGGATGGACAGGGGAATACTCACATCTGCTGTGTGCTATATGAGTGTGCATAAAAGCATATTCCTGTACATATGTATTTGTTTAATGATCTCACTGAAGAGAGAACACTGTGTGATTTAGATGAGGCTAAATATGTAGTCCATCTCAAGCTGAGATGCTCATAACATGATGATTTCAGGGCCACACTATTTAGTAAAATGGTTAGAATTTCTGATGAGCTCTTCTGGATGAATGACTGGAGGAATTTGTAGAGTGTAGGACAGAACGTAGACTTCTATGCTCCGTTCTTGTTCATGTTAAACAAATGTATCACCACTGTGACTGTGTTTTGATGTCTAGCAAGTCCGTGTGGCCCAGGGACTCCAGAGATAATGGACACAACCAAATATACTTTAATAATAAATTCAGAAATTAAGTGGTTAAAAGATTTGATTGATGAAATGTAAAGATTTAAGCCCTGGTTTCTTTCATGATAACAGGGATTTCACACAAACAATGATCTAATGTCTCTTTATGTCACATTTAATGCACAGGTCTGGCATGTTTGGATAAAGCCTCTATAAGATATCTGTTATACTATTATATAACAGATAATGAGCCCAAACCTCCATTGTCACACTAATAAAGACCATTTGTAAAAAATCATACTAACTGAAGCTTAGATCACACTATACCACTCATAGCTGCATCAGTTTCTTGCCCTCTGGCAGCTCCCAACATAACATGTGCTGCCCAAGACAAAGGCAGACAAGCAGATAGGAAAAGTGAATTTGTTCAGCTGTATACGAGGGCCTTTGGCTTGAGCTCCTTACACTAGTAAAAAAGCAAGCACAGTTGGCCGTTGCCTTGTTAAAATACACCAATGAACTGTTGCCTGCTGTAGGATGTACATTCACCCAGCACCATAACACCTGACTATTCAAGCAATTATTCAATCGATCAGAGAGTCATTTGGCAACAGTGTAATGCAGAAGATCATGCAGATATAGGTCAAGGGGCTCAACTGAGGTTCTAATAACAGAACCCATTGGCTCTGTAATCACCTAAAAGGGGGTCATGTTTACAAGCTAGTTCTTTTGTAATTGTTTCATTAAATTGCATCTTTATTAGATTCACTACTCTGCTTGTTACCTTCCCTCACAAACTAGTGTTTCTGTGATTATTTTAAACAATGGACGATGCACCAGTCTAACATCACACTAGATCTCGGCTGCTGGGGCGGTATTGCAGGTTTACTACAGTGTATAGTTTAGTGTATTACTTTTTGAGCTCATGGTTAAACAAGAATCTAGTGTATGCATGAGAGTGAGAGGAGCATTTGTAGAGTTGAAATGGTGCTGTAAAGCTTTTACTGACATGTAAACTCATGTTAATTAGAATTTCCAGCAGTCCAGTAAACATCACAAGAGAAGCACATCTGGATGTGTTTTGTGCTTTTATGTTGGACCACAGGTATTACTCTCAAAGTATCCTTAAGCTGTCTAAAGAAAGTGAAAGGGTTTGCCCTACTGATTGCAATACTATTGCAATGAATGCAATTTTTGTTTCATTGTAAGAGTCACAAAGATCAGACTGTTGTATTGGGTTTTATCAGATGGCACAGCTGTGTACTGTATGGTGTACTGTACTGTAGAGGACAAGCAACAGTGGAAAATACAATCATGCACAAATAACAAATGCAGATGTATGGTAGTCAGGTGGGACAAGGCTGTTGGTGGCCTGAAGTATCTGCAGTAGTTTATTCTTTGTGTGTTGTAAAGATTGTGACAGATTTTTAATACTGGTAGAAGTAAACTGAAACCATGACAACATGACACTAGGATTATCATCGGGGCATTGACATTGATTAACATCCACTACTGAAATGCATTGAAATTGTGCAGCTTTAATTTCCTTGATCTTAGCTCATCTTTTCATACAGTAAACCCCACTGTTTTGTTGGACTGCCTTGAAAAGTCAGTGGTTTCAGTCATATATATTATAGGCAAATCCGGCTGAATAGTCTCCTTATGGGTGGTGAGTTTGTTAACAGAGTATTTAAAGCAGTTAGGGGTTAGCATTAGCATGTAGCATTTGCACTAGCTAAATGGTAGCATCGGCACTGGCCACTACCTGGAGCATCTCCTAAATGGGCCTTGGTCAGTTGAACGTGGCAGTGCTGGTTGAATTAGCAGTTAGCATGTAGCATTTAGCAGTTAGCTAAATGGTAGCATCGTCAGTGGTCACTACCTGGAGCATCTCCTAAACAGGCCTGGGTCAGTTGAATGTGGCAGTGCTGGTTGGATTGTGTAGGAGCAGTGTGAACTGGCACTAGGGGGGGTGACTCAGGGATGCCAGAGTTCACCTCCTAGCCTCCTGGAGGTGTCGTGGGACTAGGTAGGAGAAACACTGTTGAAGGGAGGTTTCCACCTGATGACCCCCAGAGACGTGTTAGGAATCACTGCTCACTGGTAGGTATAGAGACAGATTAGGGATCCCAGGTCCTTCATTGAGAATGAATCCTTTCTTTTGGAGCACAAGTGTCCTGTGTTTAAATTACCCAGAACCTTCTTAGATCCTGGGTGATGACTCCTTGTGAGGGGCTGCTGTGACGGATGGTGTTCCTCAAAACTCCACTCTAGAGCCTTTGTTGTTTTCTATATTTATATGCAGGCCATGCGTGGTTCAGTCATGCTGTTTCTAGCTGAGGGGCATTTCAAAGATTCAGTCATCCTTTTCTGTGATGACCTCAAGGAGGCCATCCATGCCTTTATATCACCACATCTGGACAACAACAACTCAGTGTATTTGGAGCTAATAAAAAAAAAACACTCTCTCACCTGAAACTACAAATTCACTCAAGTTTAAACTTACTCAAAGACAAAAAAGGTCACTTCGGTCTTTCCTCACTGGTTACCAGTCGTTTTTGGAGTTTCTTAAATTTTACTGATTGCACATGACCTTGATCCTTGTTACATTGCTGATTTATTGCTCCATTGTGAGCCAGAGTGCAGATCTTCACACACACTCCTGACTGTTTCCAATTCCTGGCTTAGGCTTAAAGGGGACATAAATGGTTGCATTTCATTAAATTTAAATTTTCCCCTTTGCAAACCAGTTTTGAAAGGCGTCATATATAGTGTAGGAAAGTTATGGTGCCGCCGCCTCTACTGCTTTGATTTTGACCATTTCTTAGCATGTAATTTTTTCTTGAAAGCCCCTCTCTTTAATTATGCAATCTAACGCCTGTGCAGTTCCACACAGTGCTGTTTTTGTTCTCTACCACGCATTTATTAAGTCTGTGTCTTCTGTGTATTCCCCTCCTACATTTACATTTGTTCAGCTTGGGAAAGCCCCTGATGGTAGTTTAGCCTTTATCACACTTCTTAGAAACTGTAAACTAAGGATGTGTAAATAGATGTGTTAATAAGTCATGATAGGTGTTCAGTACAGTGTGTGCATGCTCAGGAACTTAAATCTGGCGATGCCTCCAAATTCAACCCTCCTAATACTCAAAGAGCATGTCACAGCAAGTTCCTTTGTTTAGTTCACATTCAGGGACAGGTTAAAGACAGAACATTAAGCCATTTGTTGTTCATCCTCTTCTCTACAAAATGACTCATCTCTGGCAGAGATCATTCGCCCAATTAGAAGACTTTATGACGGAGTCATTGTGTGTGTTTAACCATCTAGTCATGGATAAACAAAGGGAACAGAAGAACCAGAGAGGGTGTAGCTTCTTACTGGTGGTGGTGGACCATGAGCTGCTGACAGTCTAAGTTCGTGCAAGGACAGCATGTCCTTTGGCAGCATGTACTGTTCAGTTCCATGTACAGTTGACTTTAGAGGCTTGTGATAGGCCTGTCTTATTCAGCAAACACAAACAACAGCAATGACAATGCTAAAGACATTGTACAACGTAATCGCTCATAGCAATGCCATGTGTTGGAACTGTGTCTATTCCCATCATAGGTGATCCACTGAACTGGATTGGGGTGTTCACCTTCTATGTCTCTGGCAGATTGTTAACTAGCTTTTAAAAGTACAACGTTATAACCTTACCATTCTTTACAAACGTATTTATTCACTCTGATGTTCAAAATTGTTGTTTTGATAATGAACATACGTAAAGTTCTAACAAAGTGTTTTACAAATTTAAAATTTAAAAAATCCAGAAACATCAGCAGTCTGATAAGTCCACATCAGTTCCACATGTATGTGTCCAGAACAGAGGATGAACACATGACATAGTTCAGTTGCCTAAAGCAAAGTGACTTAAAACAAAACACACTGAGTTGAAGCAGCAGAAACGGTTGTGAAATTCCATTCCCTTTATACATGCATATGGGCTGTAGACACCATGGCTGAGGGAGCACATGAACCGATGTGGCGTTCTACCGGTTACAAGATGTTAATTATTCTGGCAGCATTCCTGTCAACACCCCAGGAGGCACTGCCATGGTTTTAAATGTACTGGACAAGGTCAGCGCCAGAACCATATATCTAACTAGGAAGGCGACCAAACCTGACAGACACAGCTTGAAATTTTCAGCCTCATGTCTGATCCAGTGCTACCTGGATGACGTTAGCAGCTCTAACCCTGACCCTTTGAAACACAAACTTCCAGCAGCACGCAACAAATTGATAACAGTTATCCAGGACGTCTGCTTCCAATGGAGGACAAAGCCTAACATACTTAATTACAGTACTTTACACCAGAGTCACCGTGGTAAACTTAACGCTGTGGATACAAATCTATGACAGGTCAGCATTTCTTTCTGCACTCTGGTTGCACAAAATGGAAAAACCATGTCCTATTATGAAGGAGGAAACACACTTTTCCGCCTTTAAAGCACAGGTTAAACAGTCAGTATGTTGATTAATGTTCCTTGGAATGAGGAGACATTAGATTGTCTGACACTTTAAAGGTGCAATGTAGAAGAATTTGAGCATGCATGAAGCATTATTATACCTGCAAACAGTTATTTCTTTAACTGATTGAACTCAACATAAATCTAAGATGTGCTATTGCAATATAAGAACACTAATATGTACAGGTCTGGCTGGAGGTGATTAAGCTTGATAGAAGTCTTTGTCATGGTGGCTGGTTGCTAGTTAAAAACCCCAGAATCTTCCAGTACAGAACTGCCTGTAGTCTGAATGACGCCTCCTTGGATCACTACAGTATTAAACAGTAAGAGGCTCCACCTGGTGGAACAAACAGGTACTACAGCTAATCTGCAAATTTGAAATGTGTGCCTAAGAATATGGTATCAGACAGGTAACGGCAGATACTAAATGTTTAATAACTCAAAAAAATACTTGATCTGGACATTCCTAGTTATTACCATGAGAACTGTTGGATAATTTCTGGTGATCCAACCCTGACAGGCAGCAGCTACTACTAGACAGATCAGAGGGAGGATAAACCAGCTTCCATCCAACCATGCTCCAGGAATCAGCACACTGCTGCTCAAGGAGGTCTAGGAAAATCCAGACCATCTTTTTCACACATCTGCCAGGGAGATCGGGTCACTCCTCTTTTCATTCTCCTCCATGCTCTTTCCTTCATGACAGTTGGGAGAACCTGGTGGTGTGGAAGATGATGACTAGATAACTGCAACGGATCCTTTAAAATCTGGCTAAGGACTTTTGTTTTGTGTCATTACTGTAGCCTGCTCTCTAGTCATGCTCTCTCTGTACCCTTATCTCAAGTCTACTGTATTTTAATACATAGGCAAAATTCCTCAAATAAAAAAATAGTCTGTATGAGAAAAGACAGAGTCGGGTAATCTACTAGTATATGGGGGTGTATATATTCATATGGGAACTTTTATATCTTCACTTACAGTCCTGATTGTAGGCGTGTGTGAGCGTAAATAGTTGTCTGTCTCTGTGCTGGCTACTCGCCTGCGACCCTCCACAAGATAATGAGTATAGAGAATGGATGGATGGATGGATGGATGGATGGATGGATGGATGGATGGATGGGTTGTCATTCCTTTTTCTGGCATGTTAACAAACAGTAGTGATGAAACACA
This sequence comes from Dascyllus trimaculatus, assembly GCA_024666655.1. NCBI lineage: Eukaryota > Metazoa > Chordata > Actinopteri > Pomacentridae > Dascyllus > Dascyllus trimaculatus. The sequence continues at coordinate 3,830,061 of CM045453.1, read as the reverse complement.
TTCAACAAACAGGCATTTAATTTAAAAGGAAAACATAAAAAGTGCTCATTCTGGTATTACAATGGCAGTTTGTCCCTGATAATAGTGTATGAAGTTATACAGCCTCTCACATTAAAGTAAGAGTCACATACAACTGCTTCATTCAGAAATGTATAAAATCAGAGTTAATTAGAAAGCAGTAGTCTGGTGATGTTTCACTTCTTCTTCTTCTTGGCTTTGGCTGACGTGTTTGCAGGCTTGGAGGATGAGTTGTACGTCGAGGACAGCAGCATGGTGAGGAGCAGCAGCACAGGCACCACGAGGTACGGAGCATATATGGAGACCAGCGTCCAGCGGTCCTGCTGGGTTCGGGGACCAGGGTGGGGTTTGTCAGGGAACTGGTAGAAGAGGATGTGGGCTAAGATCGGGATCAGTGTGGTGGCCACGTGTGTGGAATATATAATGGCGGGAGTCCGGATCCACTTACAGCCACCTGGAAGATGACAGTGATCAGCAGAGGGTGCATCAGGCTGCAGAATGTTTTCTTTAGACAGCAAAAACCCTAAACAGAGAACTCTGAATGATCTGGAATAATTGAGACACTTACCTTGACTATTTCTGTGCTTTTCAAACAAGTACAAAAACTCAATTCCATTCATATCTATTGATTTTGAGTGTGAATGATATTTAATCATGATGAAAAAACCAGGACTATCTGCATAGATATGTATACTATAGCATCCTAAACAAATATAGCTCAACTGGTTATCCACACTTGTAGGCTGCTGCTTTTCTTCTTACTTTGGGTAGTCACACTGCCTTTTTGAATGAATCTGTTAAAGTATATCCTTTTTAGGACCCCGTATGAATAGCAAATCATTTTCAACCTCAGAAACCTAACTGATGTCCAAGTAGACGCTCTCACAGAACTGAAATCACTTCTTTCACATTCCCATATTATTGTTCATAACAGTGGGAGCAGAGAAATTAAGCCAACACTCACCACCATTAACCAATTCCACATTATAAAGGATATTGACTAATTAGGTCGTGTGTGTGTTTGGATGTCAGGACAGGTGATCATCTGCAGGAGCGTTTGCTGCCTACTAAAGCTCTTTGTTTCTATTCGACTACAGCTGCTTTCATAAGGATCAAATGGTCCCATATCTTTGGTAATAGCAAAGGTATGTTTTGCGGAACCAAAATATTTTCAGTTTATTGCATCATCATCATCATCAGCCTTGATATTTATAATTACAGGCAGTACCACAGTATTGCTTCAGACGTTTAAGCTGGATGTGTTTGGTGCGTCTGATATCATTGTTCATATTTAGAAACTAGACTGCAGTTAAAGTGATTACAGGTGGATTTCGTTTCTCTTTTGCAATTATCCTGTGAACTGGAATCTTTAAAATACAGGATAACCAGAGTGTTATAAGGCAGAAACATCCCAATTTAAGAAACCAGAGCCAAGTACAGCCAAAGATGGCGGTTGCATGACACACGTCCCGCCCCTTCCCTCAAACAGCCAGATGTCTGCTTTGTGACAATCAAACCGTGTTGTTGCACTGACATGCACAGTATTATGAAACTGTGTACAGCATAGTAGAAATATAACCTGTGGGTAATACTTATGAAAATGCTTTATGGGCAAGGTCACCAAACTTTATAAGCAGTTTTATAAATCAGATTTTACTGTTGATTCCATACATCTGTGACAGACTGGCGACCTGTCCAGGATATTCCCTGTCTTCAATCTAAGTCAGCTGGGACAGACTCCAGCCACTCATGACCAGACAGACGATTAACATGAGATGATGAATGGATGGATTCAATACATTCACTTTTTATGTCCTGATGACCATTACAATTACAGTTACAGTCGTGCTTCTCTCCTCATTCATTTAGATAGGGACCAGAGCCATGACCAAGATGGCTGCTGAGTGACGAGGCTCCAGAAGGACTTTGCTTTCTAGAGTCAGTTCATGGAAGAAGAGAAGTTATTCTGGTGCATTAATAACACTTCAGAGCTGCAGATGCTGGAAACCTGCAGGATGTGTTGAACTGGCCCTTTAAAGCTAATCCAACCACTACAATTACTAGTTTGGTTGGAATGTAGAGCACAAAGCAGATAAACCATGCAGGGACATGAGACTTATTGCACAAGAGATCATTTCTTTATGACTGTTTGATCCAGATAATAAAAGCTATGGACGAGCATAAACTGACGGATACAGATTTAACAAGCAGTGCGCGCCCCCGCGGACAGTGAAAGAGAGTTTCCATAACATGAAGCAACAGTTTACTGATGCTTCATGTTTTAGACTCACACAGGTGTTGCGTTCACTGACCTTTTAGAAAGGCGTAAGCTGCGATGGGGAAGAAAGGAGTTTGAAACAGAGCCTCGCAGAAAATAAAGGACTTGAACCAGTGAGGAGGATCCAGCACCATGGGGTCCCTGAAGTCCTCTGCGTACCACCTCAGCAGGTCTTTGAGCTGCACGAGACATGTACACAGTGTGAACTCAACTACAGCTACAAATAACACATGTCAGTCAATAAGAAGCACCCTGAGAGTACTTGAAGCTCCCAGCACCTACCGGCTGCGGGTACACATGTCCAGGCAGCAGCGCCTGTAAGTCAATAAACAGCGTGATGGGAATGTGAGAGGCGAAGTAGAAGAAGAAGATTATTTCTAACACACGGAGAGTCATTATCTCGGACTTCTTCCGTACAAATGACAGACCAGAAAGAAGGTCCAAGTTCGCAGCAGCAGTGTGTCACAAAACGCCTGTTCCCACTCTGGATCCTATTGGCTCTCAGAAGCAGACGGGGCGTTCCTGAACGTACCACACTGTAGAGCGTCGCTCTGCCGCTTCAGGTGCGCCTCGTAAATGTCGCCTCGCAAGTAACAAAAATTATAATAAAAAAAATAAAGAAAACAGAAGAAATTTCTTTGAGAGAGTAAGCATATACAGTGCAGTACAACGCTTTTGTGTTGCACCAAAAAAGAATCACATCACATACAAAACTGATCTTTTATTTATATGTTTTATCAAAAAATAGGATTTTAAAAAATGAAAGTAGGAACTTTTTACAAGAATATTTATTAGCAGTTCCAAACAAGAACATATACAGTCAGTACATCTATTTTTTTTTTTAAAACATTCCATGCAATATTTTTAAATATTATAATACATTTTTCACCAGGATTTCTTTCTTTCCTCTCTGTTGGGTTGTTTATGTGAAGATAAACAACTTAACAGGTGTAAGATGTGTGTTGTTGCACCTGTTATAATTCAGACGGCTTATGAAAGGCAGGCCTAAGTAAATAAAGCAGCCTAACCCTTACAGTCTGATAGATGGACTTTGTGTCTGAACTAACATCCCTTCTTCTCAGCTGAATTCCTCTCATGGTTTTTACAGCAGTGAGGTGCAGCACGTACACCATGAAACTACACAAGTTAACCCTCCAATGAAGCTAGTTGCTTCTCTGTGCAGATTTAGTTCCAACCTGCATCTCTACACCCGTTACTCTGGTTTGAACTACTCATGAACTCATCATTGATATGTTAATATCTATGCAATATGTTATTTGCCAGATTTGCCTCCTCCACAAGTCGTCGGCTGTGTGTGAACTCTTCAGTGAATACAGTGATGAAGGCTATTTCCTTTAGTTAATGTCTAAGTCACACAGTATCCCACCATCATGGTTCTGATGCCAGATTCCACATAATCTCCTCTACGCAGTTTGGGAAAGATATATTTACTGCCAGCATTCTGTGGTAAGATGCATGTAAAAACACAACAATTTCATAATACAAAATCATTTTTTCCGCGATCATCTTATCAGATAATGAAGATATAGATAGTCGTGACTAGAAAGACAAGATACAGAATGTTATGCACAGTCCTCATAATAATAGAGATAAGAGCTTATCAGTAAAGGCAGTTAATTTATGCTGAAAATAGCCTCAGGCTCAAAGGGCTAAACGGTAAAGTGTGGTGATTGAATCTATGCAGTATACAGCCTGTGTAAATATGTTTTAAACAGGGCTTTTATCTTCCAAGGTGACACTTGCTGCTCGTAAACATTTAGCTTCATGATATTCAGCGTCCTCTTTCACCAAACTCTTAGGACTCTCCACATCCACGTAATCCTGCGAAGAAGAAGACAAAGAATTGATTCCATCACAGTGAAATGGACAGTCCACTGACTGTCCGTCTGCACCAACAAACTGTCACACAAAAGCAGCTCGTCAAACGATTTACAGTTTCTGTTCCAGATTATTTGCTGACACTTCCCTACAAAAGAAAGCAGTTAGTGATTCACCAGCTGTGTGGAGAAACATTTTCACCAGCCAAACTAGGAACACTTTAGCCGACAGAAACTCAAACTTTATCCACACTGTTTGATTTGAAGCCATTTAATGGACACATGGTCTTTAATAAGTCTGTTTTAACATCACAAAGGCCACACCATCTCTGTATTGTTCATTTAAATACATAACAAAAGAACAGAAAAGTGACGCCACATTTTAAAAAAACTATTATTAATAATTCATAGTGTAAATATTGTTGTCGCTTACTGCATCATTTTCCATGATGTTCTCCAGCATGGAGACAATGTCATTGAAGGAGGGTCTCAGCGTGTAAGGCTCCTGCCAGCAGTCTCTCATGATATGCAGCCTGTGAGACATTAAAGGGATTCATCATGTGATTAACTATCATGCTCTACATTACAAATGGTTCCATAGAAAATAGAGGGGTGGCTGAAACTGTATAGATGATGTGATAATAAAACTGGGGACAGAGATCAGAAGAATCAGTTTGCAGAGTTAGACTGATCAAGACAGTTCCTGATATTGATCCTTGAGGAGGTCAACCTTCAATATGAGCTGCAGAAGCTGAGAAGAGCAGCAGCTGCACCCAACAGAATGTGATCAGTTTGGATTCCATCTCTAACGGTGGGAAGCACAGCCAAATTACAGAACTCATTATGGGAAGATTACTTTATAGTTCTAAGTATTAGTGCAAAAAGTGATCTGGGCAGAATGAAAAGTTGAACCTCTGAAAAAAGGCCTATGAATTTTGAATCATTTTTGTTTTTTCTTTCATTTCAAACTGGAATTTAACAGTAAATAGGACTTTTTCCTCATCATCCAATGTGAAATATTGCTGTATCTCAGCCAACCCCATGTGTTTGATCCTGTTTCCTGTCCTCTGAAACACTAGAAAGCCTTTTATGACAGGACCTTTGTCAAATGGAGTCTTGTGTTCTTTATTCAGTAAATTTAGTATCTGTGATCAACCTGCCTTTCTATCTCTCACACCTAAATAATATATAGTAACACTGCAGGCCAGATAGGACCTAAAGCAAATTCATCCATTATCTATACACTGCTTAATCCTCTGTAGGGTCGCGGGGGCTGGAGACTATCCCAGCCGACTTGGGCAAAGGCAGGGGACACGGTCAGGACAGCCTATCTGTCACATAGAGACAGATAGACTGTCTGGCCACCTGTCTATACATGGAGACAAACGACCAAGTCCACTCTCATTCACACCTACGGACAATTTAGAATCATCAATTAACCTCAGCATGTCTTTGGACTGTGGGAGGAAGCCGGAGAACACGGTGAAAACCCACGCTGCACAGGGAGAACATGAAAACTTCACACAGAAAGACCCCAGGCGTCCTAACCGGGACATGAACTGGGGATCTTCTAGCTGTGAGGCGACGCTGCTAACCACCGAGCCACCATGCAGCCCTAAACCAAATTCATCTATTTGACAATTGAACAATGTGTCAGTTATTATAATCTGATTCTCATTAAATTGAACAAGTTTTCACTCACATCTCTGGTCTGCAGCCTTCAGGGTTTGTGTTCTTATGGCCCATACAGATGTGGTAGACCACATCCTCTGATGTCTCCAGGTTTGGGTATGGTAAGGTACCTGAAAATGTAATATTTACATGTGAGTAAAATTACTTTGTAAATATAGATTTTTGGTTGCACCATCTTTCTGAAAAATTTGATTTAATATCATATATTTGTCTCTACAAGCAAGCATATCCCAGAGTTCTACAGAGAGCCGAGCCTGTTAATCCATTACCAAATCAATGATAAAAGGGGAGAACACACTTCATGCCTCTAATGATATCTAGAAATTCAGGTATTTTTGGTTTACTTCATAAAGAGGAAACAGTTTAATTAAAAGGCTGACTCACTGAAAACAATGTCAGCACATTGGACCTATCATTTTGAGTGCTGTGAGTGCCACAAACTAATAATTCCAAATCACCTCAACTGTATCAAGGCAGAGCAAGAAGTCATTATTGTTAAAATTTGATTTCAGTTAAACTGTTGCTGCTCCACTTGTTGTCAGTGCAGCAGTTGCAGCAGCAGCATATCACTGTGGCTTTCCACTCAAACCCAGACATGCAAATGACATTACGAGGAAGTGTCGGGGATCCTCTGTGATACTACCATTACATGAAGAATGTATTAGGAAAATATTAGTCAAGCAGGCAAAGTAAATTCCACAACAGTTCCAGTGGTCAGAGAGGAACCTTTGACACAGCAGCAGATCAGCCGACTACCAGACTTTTTATCTGCTTCATGTCAGAGTCTAACTCCTACTGTCCACCAACTATTTAGTGTCACATTTTTAACACCTGAGCCACCAACTCACCAAATGTCTGCATCTCCCACAGCACAATGCCAAAAGCCCAAACGTCTCCCTTGAAGCTGTAATAGTTGTTCTTGAAGTACTCCGGGGGGTACCAGCGCAGCGGCACACGCTGCTGTAAAAGACACACACAATGGAAAAATATATACACACTAGTTTAAGATCTCTTCGGTCAGCTGCACACAGACTTCCACCACACACGCTGCCAAATGTAAAGTTCATGACACTGGTAGTGGCTGGAGAAAACACATACCAACTGTCACAAGCCCACAGATCACATTTTAAACCAAATGTTAGGCATGTGTTACAACTTCATGATGAAATGACTTGGGCAGAAAATGAACTGCCAAAGTCCACTGAATTGTGCCCGGTGAATTGAGTGCCACGTTCTGACCAGACGTGACACACAATGACATCAGAAGTGTGACCAAAGGTGAGACGAAAGGTGCAAGTGCATTACTAAACAATCATGACTCCAATTACATACAATAATGACATGCACTTGGGTTATAAATATTGGACTGATTGATTTGGACACTTGAAGTAATTTGGAACTACCATAGTCACCATGGTTGTAGGACATGACAACCTTCAGTAAAACTGAACTGTCAACAGTAAAAACAGCATGAAAAAGCAGAACTGACTCTGTGATTGTGTGTTACTGTAATGTTACCCTCGGGTTTCTCCAGCGGCTGCTGCGGCGGCTCGTCATGCGGGTTAAGTCTCGGGCTAGGCCGAACTCTGCCACTTTCACCTCCCAGGGAAACTTATTGACCATTACATTCCTCAGTGCCAAGTCACAGTGCATGATCTGCACAGGAGAACAGAGAGACACTGATTAGTATGGGTGAGCATGTGTTTAGTTGTTTTTAAAGATGCACAGAATGTGTCCAAAATGATACAAAATGTTTTGGAAATGGTACAAAATGTGTCCAAAGTGATGATTGGTGTGCCTAACATGGTATAGAGTGTACAAAATGTGTCCAAACGGTAATAAAGATCTTTTAAAATGGTACAAAATGTATCAAAAATAGTATATGGAACTATGGCATAAAATCTCCCCAAAATAATATCACATAATGTGTACAAATTGACACAAAAAGCATCTAAAATTATGCAAAACATGTTTGAAATTTTGCAGAATGTGGCTGAAATGGCAGGAGATTCATCCAAAGTGGTACAAATTGAAATCAAAATGATACAAAATGTGTCCAAACTGGTACAAAATGTATTCAAAATAGCACAATATGCACATAAGATGGTTGAGAATGCCCCAAATTACATTAGACATGACAAAAGTTTCAAAAAATATAACCAAAAAGATAAAAACGTGACCTTAACGGCACAAAATGTACTCAAAGTATACAAGATGTGTCCAAAACAGTACATCCATCCATTATCTATACACCGCTTAATCCTCTGTAGGGTTGCGGGGGGCTGGAGTCTATCCCAGCTGACTCAGGCAAAGGCAGGGGGACACCCTGGACAGGTCACCATCCTATCACAGGGCTACATATAGAGACAAACAACCAAGCACACTCTCATTCACACCTACAAACAATTTAGAATCATCAGTTAACCTCAGCATGTTTTTGGACTGTGGGAGGAAGCTGGAGTACCTGGTGAAAACCCACGCAAGCACAGGGAGAACATGAAAACTCCACACAGAAAGATCCCAGGCGTCCTAACTGGGACACGAACTGGGGATCTTCTAACTGTGAGGCAACACTGCTAACCACTGAGCCACAGTGCAGCCCAAAAATGGTACAAAATGTGTCAAATATGGCACAAAATGTGACTACAGTTGCATAAAATTTGTCAAAAAGAGTATCAAAGGGGTCTTAAATTACACAAAGTATGTCCAAAATTATACATAATGTAATCTATATACTTCCTGACAGCTTCCCATATTGTTACCATTTTGGAACGCAGGTGTTGCATGGCCAGAGCGATGTGGTAGGAGGCGATGGTGAAGAGGCTCTGCAGCTCAGGGTCTGCACTCAGGTGACTTCTGTTGGTCTGCAGGAAGGTCCTCAGAGTGCCATAGCTCACATACTCCATGATCAGAATGTAAGGCTCTGCAAAGAGGACACCAATCAAACACAGTGGGTGGCACATGTCCCAGGTTTTATCTACATTCATGTTTTATCTTCCAACTGGGAGCATTGCAGAGAGCAGCAAGAGCTGTGAGTTATTCCCCCTTTTCCTAACAGCTAATGGAAACCACGTTATCCTTGCAGAGGGACAGCAGTCTGAACAAACATCCCTCACCCACAGTGGTGTTCCAGTCCAGTATCTGGAGGATGTTCTTGTGGTGCACCAGTTTCTTCATGATGGAAACCTCCGTGTCCACGTGTTTAAGTCGGACACCTCAGGAAGAAAAGACACAAAAATTAAACAGGAGCTCTGCAACCAATCTGATGCAGTTGATCACAACATTTTATTACAAGTCACAACCTTCATGAACGAACATCTCACTGATATTAAAGGAACACACTAGGTGGAAATCAGGTAAATGCTAGTTTGTTAATGTGGACTACCTGTGGCACACCAGGGTTAGAACTTTTATTAAAGTGAAAACTTTCATGACACACACTTACATTTATCTATGATCCCAGAATGAAACCAATTACTCAAACTCCAAGCATGTCTTAAGGACATAAAGGCCTGGATGGCCTCAATTTGGCCCTAAGCTCCTCAGAAACATGCTGTCTAACCAGATAGTTACTCTGGACGACATTGTCTTGACCTCCAGTTCTACTGTGAGGCACCTTGGAGTCATTTCACCACGATATTTCCTTTCACTCACAGATTAAGGAAGGCCCTAATACAGCCTTCTTTCACCTACGTAGTATCATCAAAATCAGGAACATCCTGTCTCAGAGTGATGATGAAAACTAATCAGTGCACTTGTTGCTTCTAGACTGGACTACTGTGATTACTTATCATTAATATGATCAGATAGCAGGAACTGAAAAAAGGAGATCATATTCATTGAGTCATGCAAAGTGCTATAAGATTACACATGTTATTATCTGGCTCTATATAAATAAAATTAAGGGCTGCACAGTGGCTCAGGGGTTAGCACCGTCGCCTCACAGCTAGAAAATCCCCAGTTAGGACACCTGGGATCTTTCTGTGTGGAGTTTGCATGTTCTCCCTGTGCAGCGTGGGTTTTCACCAGGTACTCCAGCTTCCTCCCACAGTCCAAAAACATGCTGAGGTTAACTGATGATTCTAAATTGTCTGTAGGTGTGACTGAGAGTGTGCTTGGTTGTTTGTCTCTATGTGTAGCCCTGTGATAGACTGAAGACCTGTCCAGGGTGTCCCCTGCCTTCGCCCAAGTCAGCTGGGATAGACTCCAGCCCCCTTCGACCCCACAGAGGATTAAGTGGTGTATAGATGATGGATGGATGAATAAAATTAAACTGAACCAATTCAATCTAGTAGTTTCATTCTATGCCTGTCAATGATTGGTTTACACCCCTTCAATTTACTGAGAGTTATTAGCTAAGCAATAGACTTAGGAAAGGGAGCCAAGAAGAAGCAACATGAAAAGGATGTGGATCAAAACCCCCAGAAGTGCATGTACCTTCCTTGCTGATCTTGCAGGTGAACATGCTGTGGCCTTTACATGTCCCTCGGGTCATCCTGGCCTGGTAGAAGACACCTTCCTTTCCTGCTTTGATTAGCTGCAGCAGGTTCAGGTCTGACTTGGTGAAATGAGGATCCTTAGATTGAAATATTCAAGAGCATATAATCAAAACAGAGCATAACAGCAGTGGATGGAACCACAGCGGTTCAGTCTTGACTGTCCTCTGAGGTACAGTGATGATATCTTTGTAATCAGCATTAACACTGTAAACCCACACTGGTGAGACGACACAGAAAGAGCATGTGTGACATTTATATACACTGTCAGTCTTGCATCTGAGGTGTCTTCTGCAGTGTCTCCAACTCACTGGTGATCGAATTCACCACATTTCAAAAAGAGGTCAAACATGTGCATCATGTGATGGCATGAAGACGTCGGTGTCAGTGGTACCTGCTGCAGGCCTTTCCACAGCCTCTTGGAGGAGGACTTGACGGTGCTGCTGGGCTGCAGGGGAGTTTGGGGCGGAGGCTCCACCACCTCCTCATCCTCCACCACTGAGACCGCCCTCGGAGGGAGGATCGGAGGACTGAACTTGTTCACCTGCAGCTGTCGAATGGTCCGGTTCAAGAAACGCATCCTGTGAAATAATGTTTATAGTAAAACTGGTAACACTGTACAGATGTTTTATTTCCAACGCATGATTTGAAGTTCGTTTGAATTTCCTTACTGAGTCAATAACTTTCTTAGTTTGAGGTATTAATGTTAGGTTCCATGCTGATCATCATGACCTTAAAACCTAAACACCATTTAAAAAACAGCATTTAAATCTGCAAAATACTGTAGCTACAAACAAAACATGTTCTTATAGCAGTGTTCTTATTTATTTGAACTAATGAGCTAAAGATTATTAAATACATCTGTAAATAAAAACATCTCATATGAATTTTACAGTTACTGTTACTCTGCTAAGCTAGGCTAGTTAGCTTTCAGCAGTGCTAATTTAGCTGGTGTTTTTATTATTACCAGATTTAACTGCTGCATTATTGATGATACATACACTTAGTTACTGACATGTTGGAGTCTGAAAATATTTAAAATTTAAATATAAGAAATAAGGAAGTTAATGAATATATTAAGGCATGAATATACAGCATACTGATTTAAGCGTAGCTAAGCTCAAGGCACCTGTAGGGCTGGTTTGCTGTTTGCTAAAAAGACAATAATAAATCTATTTTACACATGTAACATACTGTAAAAAAAGAAAAAAAACTGAGTTGCCAAAAAAATTAAAGGTAATTATAAAATATATATAAATGTCTTATACTGAAATAAAATGAGTCTGAAGACATGTTAGCTAGCGTTACTTTACAGTGCTGCTTTAATCTTAATGTTAATCATGTAGTGCTAACATGTGGCTTTGAAGTAAATCATAATATTTTCACCTAAACACTTTTGTGTGTTGCATTAAAACTAAGGCTAATCTTACCAAAAATTCACACAAACATATCTATGAAAATGAAATGCTTCATGAATTCAGCCAGGAAGATTTGGTTCAGTCCAGTCAGAAAGGCCATATTCATGCTACAGTGAATTGAACAGAGCAGAATGGACTTGAAAGTTATCTTTACCTCTCCAAATAAAGGGTGCAACAGAGCAAATCTGATAACAAGGAACCACAGAGAAGAAAAAAGCCCGTACACTATAGTGCTTATTGGGGTCAGTGGATGAAAAGGCAATGATGAGGCTCTGAGATCTGTCTAGTCTGTAGCCCAAAACCTCACTGGCTTTCTGTTCTATTTTGGCTTGTGGTGAATTTCTGCAGAACTTTGCGGCATGGGCCATTTTTCCCTGCAGACATCTTGACATTCAGTATGTGACAAGATGAACAGTGTCTGCACTCCATTTGCAGGTACTGTCATGGTTTACTATGTCACACACTGAAAAAAGGCTTTTACTGTGAAAACTAGCACAGCTGCTCATGCTGATTATTACTGATTATATTTATTGACATGCTATGCAATAATATTTGCCTTGAGTAACTTTCATTTAGACAAATCCATTAAAACTGATGCTAGATCTATAAATTCCTTGTGAAATCACTTCAGCCTCTCTTACTTTCTGAGACACATGGCCCCCAGCACGGCGAACACCAGGACTATGAAGGCAAGGACCCCGATGAGGATGTAGACGAGCTTAAAGGGCTGATCTGAAAGGACACAAAAAGTCAAAACCAGTATTAACATGCTCCAACAATGTGTACGTGACCTCAGCTGGATGTAGATCTTAATGTGTGAAGCCTCAGAGCTCACTTGGACACATGTTTTCACTGTGGTGATCAGCAGGTGTCATGTCTTCTGCTCACTGAGGACGCCTCAGTCTCTGGCATCAGCAGGTAAAAGAGCAGCACCTCAGTCTGAAAGAGTGACAGTGCTGCTTTTAAAGAAAGGAACGGCGAGCAGGATGAGTATTAACATTTTAACTTGAGAAGACTGTAGCAGTTTCTGTTACAACTGAAGCCGCAAACAATAAGAGCAGACAGGAAGAGACGCATCCAACACTCTGCTACAGTAAGAGGCAGCCGTACCTGTGTGCTCTGCTGAGTACCACTTCGACAGCGTCCATCCTTCACAGACTGGGATGCCGATCAGAAAGCAGCTGCAACTCTTCTGTGTTTATTCTGTTCGTAGCAACTAAAACTAGTGATGAATCCCTTGGAGGATTCAACCGTGTGTTGTGAAAACACAATGACCTTCCTGTATTGTCAGGAGCTCTCATCGCATGTCAACCACAACGCAAGCAGAGGAAATGAACAGAAGCAGCAGGTGGTTTGATGCAGAGCACCGTGTCAAGCTCTGTTCAGCATTGGTATCAGTCCACTGCAGGCTACACTGTGGTCACATCACCACTACCAGGCATGAAAGTTCACATGCTAAACAGGCACTTACTGGGTAATTCATTAAATCATTTAGGATCTGAAGGTAGTTCCATAACATGTTGAATTTGCTTAATCTAATGCAAACCTGTAAAGAAATAAAGCTTAAAGCCATCGTTCCACACATTTGTGAACTCTGTTTTTGATTTACCAGTGAACTGACTGGATCCTCTCACTGCCCTTTGACCACAGTGGAGGTGATATGAGCAGCTCACGAGGGAAAAAACTAAATATCAAAGTTTGTACCAAAGATGATTGACTGTGATTTAATGAGTTGTAGTTTAACATAAATCAGTGCAGGTCACTAAAGTGGAAACAAAAGGGGTGGATGTTACACAGATAAAAGAAGTTAATATAGATAAAAAGAGGACTTATGGATATGTGTTTTAAACTCACCTACTTAATTTATATTATTATCAATATACTGCTGTAATATATTATTTTTTATTAATGTATAAGAAGTCAACATTAAATCTGTGCTGCCTTAACAACAGATGGGAGCAGCAGCTTCAGACCTGGTGTCTAAACGTCTACTTACACTGAAAACTAGCAAGATGACCTGCCTCCAGTGATGAACAACAGACATATCTCTGATAAAAAAAATAAAAAGTATCAGGTCAAAGTCTGTTAACATGATCTCAGTCTTTCTGGGTACGAGGAACGCCAGACAAAGAGGTGAGCTGTACAGAGTGATAGGCTTCCTGAGCTTTAAACAGGTGCAGTGATGGAGCACCGGTCCAGTCGGTCAGGGCAGCAGGAGGAGCAGTCAGAGCTGAGCAGACACTAATCCAGGACAAGGACCTGGACCTGCTCATTAAAGAACCAGGACAATAAGAGGAGCACAATGGTCCAGGGCCATAGTAGGAAATATTCAGATCATTCACTTCTGTAAAAACACCAGTATTACAATATAGAAACGGCATAATTTCAAGGAAAAGTCCTGCATTAAGTACAGTTCCTAAAGCTTTATCTTCCAAATATACTTAAAGTCCCATTCTGGTGAAAGCCATTTGTTTAGTTGTTAATCCTAACACCTTGTTCTTCTGGTGTTTTTCTTTGCTAGGAGACACATCAGAAGTGGACACTCACCATGGCTGAGCATTGCCACCTTTAAACTGCAGTGTACTGATGACAGACAATTAAACCCGGATCCAGTCTTCAGGGTCTTCATATGTAACAAACCTAGGGCACCAATCCTGACCAGAGAGGAGCATCAATAGTAAAAGCATTCATTATGCATTAAGGCTTCTGTCAGTGTCACATTATTCCATTTTAACTTGATTGTTCGTGTGAATGCATTAACATGTAAGCAGCTTTTTTACATTGTAGGTGGTTGAGATGGAGCTTAATATAAGACCTTAATGTACTGTTCAGTAATTTAATGTGTCCTCTATAAATACATCATGGTAACAATGTTTTAAAAACTACCTCTGCTAACTAAATACAGCTGTTAAAACTAGAAAGATCCTAAAAAGTAAACGTGCTACAGCTCAGTGACAGTTTGGAAAGATATTGGATAAGGTTGATAGAGCAATAAAGTGACTATAGTTCACCAACTCTATAAAGTATATTTAGTGAGAAGTAACTCTTTTAGGTTCACTTTTGATTTACTGACAAACCAGTGTGACTGATAAACTGCACACAGTCGGTTTCTGTTGCCTGACAGTTGTTGTTTGAAATGATTTCAAATGTCAGTCAGGATCAGGTGAGAGGCGGACAGGAAAAGCCCCTTCATGTGGCGTGCAGGGCAGAAACATACGTGGTTCAGTAGCACAGTTTAGTTCGGGGAAAATGCTGCAGAGACCCTGAGTGTGGTTTCCTCTCTCATCTGTATGCAGACTTAGAGCACCAACAGTGAGGAAGGACGAAGACCGGCACAACTGTTTGAAACAAAGGTCTGCAGATATGTTCGCAGCTCTGCAGCACAGCAGCACAGCAGCGCTTTGAGCTCCATGTTAGAGTGACGTCAAGCTCAGTGACAGCGCACTCAACAGCTACCATGTTCAATATATTAATTTAGCATGCTAAGATGCTGATGTGAATGTCATTAGTTTTTCAGGTATTTGGTCCTAAAGCAATTTCAGTCCAAGACATGTTAAGGCTGATGACGCTGATGGAACAATTTCAGTTTTAGTCTGGTGATCCTCAACTAGCAGACTAATTCAATAGCAATTTTAGTGTGATAGTCTGACATGTTCTTGTGCATTCAGCTTAACATATACAGTGTGCCAGGATGGGCCTCTGAGTGATCGCTAAGGAGGTATAATAATGGATGGAAGAACCTCAAAACAGACCTTGGGTAAAAAGACTTTACATGTAGGATTCAGTATTTCCCAAGACACTTAGAAGCCATCCGGCACAGCTGACAGACAATCAACTGGCAAAAAAGTTCATGATAGCCTTTATTTCATTTTCAAAGTTAAAGTGCCAAAATAAAAAAAATATTTCCTGGTTTTTGTAACAGAAAATTCTAAATGTGTGTCTCTGTGACTATTGGTCAGACAATAAATACATTAATAAATAAGTAAAAACAGATTCAGGCAATAATAAAGGCCTTATTAGCCATTCATACATGAAAACATTACTTGACCTGTCAGATGTGTTGATAATGAACTGAGTTACTGGTTCAGCCTCACAGTACTGCTATGATGGAACCTGTGTGTTAATTACTTGAAGCAAATGAAAGCAGTTCAATAACACAAATGACTTCACTGTACCCTAGCTTGTCTGTTAACATGTAGGTCCTGCTGGTGTCACTAAATCAGCTCTGACACATCGGAGCATGTCCTCAGTACTTACAGAGGTGGAATGTTATGTCCGGTCCCAGGATGTCGGCAGTGGATCCTTTGAGTCCTGTGGGTTGTGCCATGGAGGCTCTGGTCCGCCTTTTTTTGATTAGACCTGGGAATTGGGATCTGGGACGGTTGGAGGACGGGTCAACACCTGGCTCATTGTCGTGTTTCTCGACTCATTCCTGATTTTTGAAGTACGGCAGGGCACAAAGTCCTGCTGGAGGATGCTGCTGGAATAATGTTTAGGTGCGGGGTGCGTGTCAAAGAAACATCCCAACAAATGCCAGGACCCAAGGGATCCCAGTGGAATTCTGCATTGTAAAAAGATATCCCCTGTAGAACGTACTTCAAGTCCTGTTTTTGGGAGAGGAAAGTGGTCTACTCTAGGGTATGTACTTCTAAACAACGCTGATTGGTTGAGCTTAGAGAAGACAAACATGATTGGTTGAAAAAGCACCATTTTCCTTCCCTCGATGTCTTTGTTGAGTAGCAGTTTTCTCCTCTCTAACATAATCATCAATAGCTTATCATTCACAATAGAGGCTGACATAATGTTCTCCATTGTTCTAGTTCCACATAGAACCTCATGGTGGAGGGTCGCCTATAGTGGATATTCTACTACAGTGGTGAATCTAATCAGAAAGCGTAGAACCAAATGATGTGAACCTGTGAACATGATCAGCTTGGTGGCCAAGCAGTGGAGGAAAAGCCAGTAATGGTGAAGCATGAAGGAACCAGGTGATTCCAATGCGTCACTATGCTCCTTGCATCAACTGAAACTTTTACCTGTTGGTGGCAACATGGAAACAGTCTAGGGATCACCAAGGCTTTCACAGTTCATGAATACCTGTAAAAAAAAAATGCCAAGGCAGTCTGTCCAGGACTTGTTTCAGCACAAAGCCACACCACAAGCGTGACCAAAAAAAAATCTACACCATCAGGAGTCCAAATAAAAACTCATTTCAGTCTGCGGTCATCATTTCCTCTGCAGAATTTAATTTGTTGCTTGGGTATTTTGTTACAGATCAACAGTATCACTCCATATACAACTACAAGTACAGTATTTTGTACAGTTCATATTCAAATACATAGTTTTCATTGGCTTATTTACAAAACACATTTTTTATGTACATGTTTTCATGTCAGTGCAATGTCACTTTCTTTCAACAAACACCTTACAAAAAGTTCTTTAAATTAACACGTCTGGTTCAGATCTGACCGAAATGAACTTAAATAAAAAGAGGCTACAGACACTGACAGACAGCTCAGTAGTAGATTGCACTGCCTGCCGACACTCCAAACTAATCTTCTGGGGGCGGGACATGGGCGGGGCCATTGGGGATGGGCGGGGCTTCCGATATTAGCCCTGTGTTTTACAGGATCAGTGTTTGCCCAGTTTCAGAATCACAGCTCAGTTCTGTTGGGCAGAGAATCGTTGTTCCTGGATCACAGAAATTGTGCTAAAAGTAACCCCAACTTAAAATTTTTGCTAATACAGTTGAAGCTACAGGTCGTCTGAGGGCACATTCGCAGCCCGAAAAGAAGTCGACATCTATTGCACCTTTAAATGAAGCAAACATTACAAACTGGGTTCTCAAGAGACAAATCCTCAGTACAATTTTCCCTTTGAGCCATGTGATGACGTTTCGAACACGGACACAAACTGGACATCGTCTACAAGCTGGTGCAAAGGCAGGAGGGTGGAGGAAAAAAAAGAGCTGAGCAAGCAAACATAAATAGCACTCATCTGTACATTTCCATTTGTTCAACAAACGTACTCTTTCCAAAGGAAAATAAAGTTTCATTCAGTGACATATCTCTCCAAATACATCCATAATGATGCCTTCTCCTTACAAATACAGCAGCTAAAAAGGGGGCAAACACAGAGACTCATCTGCTCCGTGATCCAGACCACAATTAGGGGGAATCGTCCATCAGGAGCTGCTGACTGTCTGTTCACAGTGATTAGACCGAGCCCCTGCAGGGGGAGCTGTACACACAGAGCTCTGCTGCTGGAGTTCACGCAGCGCAAACATGGGTTTGTTAATCCGACCTCAACAGTCACATCGAGTAGCGAGACCTTACGATAAAAGGAGGAACACAATTTAAAAGTTTAGAACTCAGTATTTAGATGTAGCACACAGAGAACAAAGACGAAGCTAAAAATGTTGGGTCCAGTGATGTAGAGAAGCTTTTACAGCTCTGACATGTACAGGTTTAACAGGCTTTGGTTACTTTCAAAGCATCTGATATCAGTAAAGCTGTTCATGGGGTTAAGGTAATGCTATGAGATGGAAATTTTCCTTGTTTTTTGTCTAGGAAGCGCATCTTTTCTGGGGAAAATGAAGAAAAAGTCCTGAGACAGTTAACTAAGGTGGGATTCAGGTCTCTGCAATTCTAGATTTTCCTAAAACAAATCCCAAATTTAAATAAAATAAATATTAATTACTAATTTAAGAAAAAAATCTTAAACCATCGTCCCCAAACAGGCTGAAATGTATGACTGTCTGCTGCCATTACGGTAGCAGTTACCTGAAATGATCTGAATGGAATTTGACACAGTTGTCATATTTCTTTCATCAGCTGCATGTCATTTCTTTTTGAAAGATTATTGGGGTCTATGGGATCCATCAGGGTGGTTAACCCACTACAGGGCCCTTGCACAAAATGGGAAAAAGCAAACGATGATATAAATGAATTAAACACAGATGTGTTTAGGAACATGCAACACAAAAAACCCAAAGAAATACTAATTAGATCTGGACACGGGCCGAATAAATGCACACAATACTTGGTACAGATGTGAGAGTTGCACTCAGACCCTGACCATGTACGATTATGTTGTGGTTTAATGGTGTGTATTAGCCAACACGTCTGCTTCAGTAACAAAAAGGTCAGTTTTAGTGGTTTAACTTTCCACCTTGCTGCGGTGATCACAGACCGGATATAAAGACGGCTCACGAGAAGTGAAGACTCCCTTCCTGCTCTGCCCTAAATACGAAGCTACAACCACAACCAATCTAGGAGGGTTAAACAGTAGCTGATAGGTAGCTAGACAGCCAGCAGTCGTTAATTGCTATTGTCAAATAAATGACAGACATACAGCGAGCCTCCACAACAGTCAGGACAGTCGGGCAGGAGGTGGAACCTCAATATCATGTCTCCTCCTCTGGTCACTGGTGTGCGCACTGGTTGCAAATCATATCACGAGCACATCCATTAATATTTGACTTTAACACCATGCGAGGAAGAATCAACCATCTTTATATACAGTCTATGGCAGCGATGTACAGATGTACACCAGGAAGCCTGTGGTTACAGAAGTGATACTGAAACAGGCAACTTTGAACCAGAGAGGACACAGAGTAGCTGTTTTCAGCCTGTTGGTAAATTCATTTAGACATGGATGTGACATAAATGTAATCCGTGTTTTGATTAAACATAGATTACAGGAGCTAAAGTTTACGTTGTTGCTTCCAGCCATTTGTGGGAGTCTTTTTTCTGAGTTGAATGAAAAACTGTAGCATCAGACAGCAGCAGGATCCATCTGAGCGCCTCTAAGAACAAGGAAAGTGTCAACCTCATCGATTACTTGTATGTAAAACTGATCCCCAACATGAAGACAGGATCAATCGGGATCTAACAGCAGGTCAAACTGTGCTTTTCTTTACCTTTACTGTACTGTCCGATCTCAGCTGAATGACAAATGTTGTGTGTGTTCTGTGGATCTTGCCGTCACTGTGGCAGGTGTGTCTGAATGAAGATGTGGATGATGTAAAAGTGACCTGTGCTTGAATGACAGAACGCTGTCACTTAGCAGACTGGTGGGTGAAGCAGTAGAGTTACATACTCCGTGTCTGATAGGGGCTAATGTGTCTTTGCAGGTGTTGGGGAGCGTTACTATATATGAGAGAAAGTCTCCAGCTGTATGAAGTCTTTAAGTGATGAAAATTAAACTGCTGTCAGCCGGACCTAAAGATGACAGTTTGATAAGTCAAAATAAGATGTTCATTTGATTGTGGTGTGTAAATATATATATATAAAACAATTTCTGTGGTTCTGCTGCACTGATTCTGATCCTTGCTGTTGGAAACTAGTTGAAAATGCTGGGCGTCTCAAGTTGACAGTGAAATCAAGTTAAAATAACCGGTAAAATCCTTTTTCACAGAGAAGCCATTCCTAATTTTCCAGTTTCTCCACGGTCTCTTAGTGAGGAGGGGGGGTGGAAATTACAGATGAGTTTATTTCAGCGCAGTGAAGGTGCACGTAGCACCGGCGCTGCAAAGATAAGCGTGCTCCCTCTGTGTGAGACTTTCAGTTAAGTATTCATTCCTGATCTGAAGAGGCCCTCTGAAGAAAAAAAAATCACAACAATAAAATAAATCTTAAAAAACAACATCAGCAGAAAATAACTGTTAAACATATACTGTATATTAATCGTTATGCAGGTCTCTTCTGAAATCATGGCACCTGTCCTAAACAAACCCAGATTCACACTCAGTGTTTTTTGGGCTATCAAAGGAGTCGTAGCTACACACAGGTCATACATTGCACAAATCACTACGGATATTTGGCAGCTGTGGGATGACACACAGGCTTGGCAAAAGTGCCTAATTTCATGTGGATATCAGGACCTGTGTGAGTGTCCTGGAAGGGGTAGTGGAGGAGGGTGGATATGCTTTTTTTAATGAGGGGTGCTCCTGAAATGTTTGTACCACGTCTCCTCGACTGGAAGGAAGCATTGAATAATTATTAATACTGTCACAGACTTTTGGGGTACAGTTGGCTGGCAGACTGTGGGAAGCGATGAGGTAGCGTATGAATTATGTTTTCCCTAGTTCCACTATCGCTAATAAAACCTTTGGAGAACCGTTCTTTAAAAGCTCATCACAGTATCCAATATTCTAGATACCAAATGTCACCATCAGGTTGGCCTGTGGCACCGAATGTGACACCAACACACAGGTTCTTTAATTGTTGGGCCCCGTTTAGAGTTGGCATTTAAAAATTCAGGCCATATCCAATTATCACCCTTGTATTTACACCTGGAACACATCTTCCCTCTTCAGGTAAATATTACCTCCAGGTGTAAATGTCTTTGTTTCATTCTGACATCACAAGTGATAAATGCGCAATAAGAAAGCAGCATCACCTCATGACTTGGCCAATGTGGCATACATTCAGAGATGCGTTAGTATGCAAGTATATGTTACATGTATGTTATGGCGAGGCTCACAGGAGGGGAGGGTGGGGGTTGTTTCGTTGGGCTCAGCAAAGTGCACCAGTTTAGTGCTTTCACAGGGGGCTTCATTGTTGTCTTGGCAAACCTTTTCGCTCATCATCGTGTTTGCGATCAAGTGTAGAAAGTGCTGCGACGCATCCCTAAAGACAGAGAGCACAGTCCGACTAGTCTTTAGCAGTTTGTGAGAATTCTTCAGAAGGATCTGAACGTGTGGCGGTTCCTGCTCAGGGCAGCAGGCTGAAAGCGGAGAGCAGGTGTAGTGCTGGTTGATGGAAGACGAGCTGCGATCACTGGAGGACGCAGTATTTCTTGTAGTCGGACTCAAAGTCTTCATCCATGCTACTGGTGTCGGCCATCTTCTTGCCGTCGATCTTTGGCAGGAACTGAGAGTAGTCGACTCCCTGCTGCTCGTAGAAGAGGATGTAGGCCGAGTCGGTGTCGATCTCCTCAGAGTGCACTTCCTGGAAATTAAAAAAAATAAAATAGGAAATTTTAATGACATGAGTTGTCATACAAACTGAGACGATTCTGTGCAGCACGAATATTTCCAGGTTAATTACTAGTTTTAGCCACTAGTTTTCTTTCTAAGCTCTTACATGGGTCATGATAAGGGCTCATACATGCTGTAGCTTTTTTATTTTCAGAACATTCTAGGCTGTCCAGATCCTAATCACTTGATAGGATAATACTTGCAGATCTCTTATATTAGCCATATGATGGTGGAACGCTAGATTTTACAAGTGTCCATGTACAGTAGCTAGCATACTTGCAGGGGTGACAAAACAGCAAAATTCATGAAAAAATGTGTAAGGCTATTCCTCAGAGGAAGCTTGCTCTGACTTCATAACATTCAATATGTACAAATATGTAACAAGCATAATCACAAAGTCCAGTTCGCTCTATCTTGGAATTATTAACATGTTATGTCAAAGATTATTGCTTTAATATATCTAGATATTACTACATCCCTGCAGTGATGAGCTCATGAGTAATTGAGTAAACAGTGATCGGTGTGGAAATGGATGCAGACCTGTATGCATGTATGATCAATAAATATACACCTGATGTAAATGAAGGATACTTTTTATCACCAATACTTGGTCACACAGACAAGTAACTAGCGTTTTTCAAAAGATCAAGTTGTACAGTTTCATTTAATATGTGCAACACCTCACTACAATAAAGGCCCTTGTCATATCTAGCTGAGGGGCCAAGCTTTGAACTGACAATAACTATGATAAAAACAAGTAAAACTCTAAGTAGTATACTTTCTGTAGGCTTTGTCGGTGAGTGTGATACTGTATGTTTGGCCAAGTATCTCTGTTAAGGACTGGAACAGAGTAATGAATGGCATGCTATTAAATAAGGAGTGTTCTGCTGTCTCACCTTGCAGCTGCTGTCATTGTAACAGTACCATTTCTCATTGGGGTTTTTGGCATATGTCACATAGTGGCCTCCTCCCATGATTCCTGAATGGCACTGAGGAAGTAAAGCAGAAAAATATTCAGGACTTGTTAGACAGCAGAGAGCCTTTTATCACTGCATGTATGACAACGACTGTGTGCTGCTTACTGATATTGCATAGAGGTTGTAGATGGCGTCCAGACACATGTTGTCTCTGTGCTGCAGCAGAGAGTTGTCGGGGTCCATGCTGCTCTCTGTGCTGCAGTCTGAGCTCAGCCCATTGCTGTCTCCGTTCACCAGGACCACGTCACAGTGGCTGCTGGACGCCTCGCTACTGCGGGATGATTCTGATGCCATCAGCTCTCCTGATCCAGGCAGACCTGATGCCGCTGCTCCTGAGCTGCCCTCTGTGTCTGACTGTGGGGCTTCAGCTTCAGCATTAGCAGCTCCATCCAGGTTCTCCTTGCTGTTGGAGAGGCGGTGTCTGCTGCCCAGCTGGGGCAGGCGTAGCCGGCCTGGTCTGCGGCCTCCGCTTCCGGTCTTTGGGCTGCCGGAGGGGCTACTGGTCCGGCTGAGAGAAGGTGCTGACTTCCTACTTGAGGCGGGGGAGGCTGTGGGAAACAACAAGGTTAAAGCCTTCTACTACTCATTTATACCATTTTGTTTCACATGTTATTGTTTTCTTATTTTGCAAATGTAAAAATAAGGAAAACTAAAGACAGAATACGCACGCATCACTTTAAAAAATCTTATTGGTTAGAAATGACTAAAAAAAAGGCTTTGATCAACATGTGGTACCTTTGGGGAGGTTACAGAAGCCAGCGGGGGCAGAGATGGAGGACAGGTTGTCTTCTCCAACCCTCAGCAGATCCTCACTCTCGCTGCGGGAGTGAAGGCAGTGCTGCTCCAGGTCTCTGGGAGCCAGGAAGGCGCTGGGGTCAAAATTCTCCCTTGGGAACTTGACAATCTTTTGGGACTTGATCCATCGACCGTTGACAAACTGGAAGCGCTTCAGGTGGACAATCTGGTAAAAAAAACACACATCAGATATACTCCATGGTCCTTTAACAAACTATTTTCAGTGCAGACAATAAATCTGCTGAAAAACACATGTAGAGGCCAGAGCTCAGCCCTCCCTCATAGGCTGAAGTGTGCACTGACCAGTATGGGCGGCAGCCTCCAGAGGTCCAGCTTCTTGGTGGCCAGCCGGTGGGTCTTGCACTTGGAGCAGTAGTAGAGCTCATCCTCTCCCAGCTCCTCCTCGCTGGTGAAGGCCTTCAGACAGCTGTCCAGGCTGATGGGCTCAGCCTGGGCTCGACGTGACTGCTCCACACTGCAGTGCTCCTCCACAATCTGCAGGGAGGCCAGAATAAATTCACACTAGTCTGTTTTTGGCCTACCTGTCAACAGAGAGTAGATGCCCGGGGAAGGTCCTATTTGGTGTCTTTTTAGATTAATTCTAAAGTCAACCTTTTGAGAGGAGACCACCTCATACTGTCCTTTTGGCACCTAATCACTTAATGATTCCAAATATCTGACAATGTAAGAAAAATATGTGAGCTCTCTTTGTTGAATGCAGCTACAGTACAGGAAAAGGTGAAGAAAAGCAGGTTCAGTATAGATCAAGCTTCACACAGCCACAGTGACATCTACCAGAATACTTGTATTAGTAAGTAAAACCACAGCACTGTTGTTTACCAGCAGAAGTAACATTACAACTTTAATGGCACCTCTTACAAGGAACTCTGCCAGAGCTCAAATGTACCAACTCTCTGGTGACTCTGTGTGGCCAAATTCAGAAAAACACCTGCTTCTGTTCTGCCCTTATCTCAAATATTCAACAGCAATACAAGGACCAAGTGAACCACTGCGATTAAGTCATAAACATGAGAGTCTGTGCTGGAGAAAAGATAAAGTCCAAGTGTCAGTGGAGCACAGGGCAGTAGGGTACAGCAACTTACGCCTACCATTTTGCAGTGAAAGTCTCTCTCCTGCTCCTTACATCTTGACAGGTTTATATCCTTTTTAGGGTCAAATACATATCCCAAGAGCTGCATATACCCTTAAATGTGTTGGTACGTATGTCAAAGGGCAACCAGTGTCAGTAACTGACACTATATTACAAATTACAGTAGGGATGAATGATATATTGTTTCACATTGCAATATGTGTAATAGTCACATCACAGTAAGTATGAAGTTTTTATGTATGTAAAAGACAGTGTTTGTTGACATGCAGGCTCCACGTGTGCACAGCAGATGAGCAAAAAACAGGAGAGAAACACTGACTGATAGATCACAGAAACACAAAACATACTGAAATAGAGTTTTTTTCCAATATCATGCAGCCCTGCATTACAATGTTCTTTTAATCAAAAGATCAAAAGATGGCCTTTGCACTGTTCTCGGCACAAAGCACAATGTAACCTATGATGAAAACAGAGCTCCACACACAGAGTTTGTATCTCCGAGGTGTTGTGGTGTAACGTTGTATTTCATTTATCATAGAAATTTCACTGCTGCTCTACTTTTATCTTTGTTTGAGGTGACTTTATCTGGTGCTCCCCGCCTGGGATGGAGAGATACAGAAAGAGAGGCTGTGTGTGTGTGTGTGTGTGTGTGTGTTGTGTGTGTGTGTGTGTGTTTTACCCTCTCCTGGGAGGTCTGGTAGCGGAGGTGCAGGGCAGTGGGGTCCCAGTCCACAGCTATATAAGCATTTCCCACAGAAGCTCTGTCCTCTGTACACTCTATTGTACAACCTCTACAGAACCTGGAAACACATGAACACACATGCACAGGCTCAGGCAAAGACACCTTCTGTTTATTTCTAATTTAATCTTTCTAATCAACTTTCATGCAAACATCAGAGGAGTTTTCCTTAGGCTCTATTAGCTTTTTGTTAATCATACAGTATTTATCTGTATGAAACAAATGAAATGTGAGATTGAAGATTTACACGCTCCAATCAAATCAAATATTCTAACCTTAGATTACATCTTCACCACCACCTGTCCTACTTCCCATTTAGTGACATACGCCTGCAGGTACATATGAGTAACTCTTACCTGTACCAGGGACACCAGGCACAGGAGTTGCCATCCTTTCCCACAACCCGTAAAGTGAAAGGGTACTGGTAACCCATGCTGTCATCACTACAGGTGAAAAACACACACAAATAGAAACAATATTAATGACTTCATGGATATCATCACTTCACAGTGCTTGTTTGTTCTATTTGCCCACAGGGCTGTGTGTTACAAACTATTTTACAGCTTCATTCTTGCAGTGGGTGTTTTGGCAGTTGGTGAAACTGAAGTAAATGACATTAAACAAAGGAAGTTAAATGGATCAGACTTAACCCAGCTGATACTGATCAGCCCTGATCCTGATTGCGAACATAAGCTCAGGTAGCTCCTAATCATGTAACACTAAGTGACAGGACTTTGCCCTCACTAATCTGCTGTCTCTTTGTTCAGTGTTCAATAGAGCAGAGCAACGAAAAGGATCTGGAAGATACTGATATTTTAAAAAATATCCTTAAGCCAGATGAGAGGATAAATAAGTACATCTCAGTAGGTTCAGTACAAAGATACTGAAGCTGTATGTATGTAGCCTGGTTTTACAACAATGACACATCTAAAAAGTAACTGCAAAGTGATTTATGGAGAAGCCTACCAGTCCTGGGCATGGTTGCTGGCCTCCTGTGGGGGCAGCGGGCTGGCAAGTCGGGACACCTGGATCCAAACTGCATCGTACAGGTCCTTCTTACTGGTGTGGACTGTGCAGGGGACAATGAGCGGCATGCCAAACAGGCTGGGCCGGTTCTTTTGAGATGATAGGAAGTACAACTCTGTGCGCATCTGAAAGAGAGCACAAATATGACTCAGTCATCTTCTGTAAACTAACATCTACAGGGAGACTGCAGCAAAGCAGCAGTGGAAATGACATTTGCTCTACTGTCATCCTGTGAGTTCTCACCATCTTCCTGTGCATGGCGATGATGTATCCAATGAAGGGGCTCTCCTGCACCGGAGTTATGTGTCCATTGGCGACCCCGTTGGCCACAGGTGTCTCTGGGCTGCAGGGCACCATAGTGCTGGGCCCACCATTAGGGATGAGGATGGGTGTATTGGCCAGATGCCCGTTAGCAGCACAGCCATTGGCTATAGGGGTGATGTCTAATGAAGGAGAGGAGAAAGTTCCATTAAGAAACGAGAATCTGGTGACCCTCACACAGGTCTACAGTAACATGGTCTGAGTGGACAGACTCACCTGTCAGGGTGGGTGAGCTCAGTGATGTTGGTGAACCTGGGACTGGGACCTCAAATGCACACAGGAAGCCGTTCACAGACAGACGGACCTTCTGGTTGTCCTGAGGGAAGTTCTGAACACAAGGTGGTGCAATATCAGACTGCAGCCTTTCACTGAGGGTCTGTTAATAACACACTTCTGTTACGCTGGATTGGTAGAAAAATGCAGGATTTTTTTTTTTACCCCCACTTCCACTTGTCACCAGCACAGCAAAGCAACAAAATCAAAGCATGATGCAATCTGGAAGTAACACATCACCTCACCAGTCAGTCAGACAGCTACAAAAATGCACACACATCTGGCACCAACAATATATGCATGGCTAGTAAAAGCAACCATGTGTTCTTTTTGATAATCTGTAGGTAGACAGAGATACTGTCCCTCTAAAAGACTAGCCAGTACATCTCAATTCATGTGGCTCATCCTACTGACTGTTTCTCTGGACCAGACTGATTCACCAGATGTAGACTCGGACTATATACATATATATTCACCTTTGTTTTTATTCCAAATGAAACACATTGATTATTTAGCTTGACTTTAATATTTGGATTTTATTTACTTTAGTTTCCAAATAGCTAATAGATGGAGATGGAGGGTATGTTAGTTACCCTCCATCTCCATCTATAATGTATACATGCCATTTGATGAACTTAGGAAATATTCATTTTTTAGATTTGAGTAAACTGAGCCTTTAATTTGACATCTAACTGTGTTGTATAGCACCAACAATGATCATTGCCCTCTATGTTAGTGGCTACACTTTGTATGAGACGATGAAACATGTGTCATCAATACAGTGGCGTCAGTACCTTAATGTTAGAAGTATGGACCTCAGCCAGGAGGATCTGGTCAGGCTTCAGGCTGCACAGCTCGCTCAGCTGTTTCTTCAGCCCTGTGTACTTCTCATCCATATTCAACCTCAGGCCGTAGCGCACAGGCGTGGAGCCGTCCAGTTTGATGACTACATGCACATCACAGCATAACACATTATTCACGTCTTGTTGTTTTAAAGAGGAATTCAGTTAAACATCTTTCTGCCAGCCTGCTCACCGGTGATCTCCAGATGCATGGAGCTGTCCATGGGCAGGGGCAGAGACAGGAAGTTGAAGGGGTCGAAGCGAGCGCTGATGTGGCCGCAGGTCTTACACTTCACCTGGGACTTGAGCTGACCGTGGAACAGATCCACCACGATGGAACGGTTTCGACGCAGGTGGTTCTCCCACGCCTGCAGGGTGAAGCACGGACGGACATACACAAACACACAGAACAGTGACATCACACACCATTAATCCTGCAAATCCCTCCCCTCAGGGCAAGCAGGAAACAACACACATAATCAATACAGCTCCTCATCCTGACTCTCAGAACAGACTCCAGAGGATGTGACAGCCTGTTACATCAACATCCCTCTAAGGAGGGGAGGGCTAACGGTTCATTTGATACCGTAAGGCCTGGAGATAAAAGTCACAGCTGCCCTGTTCCCACTCTTTCCTGCTCTCATCTGTCTTGCAAATTGAATTTATCAAAATATTTCACAATCCTGTTTGAACAATATTGATTATAGCCACTTTAATGCTACAGAGAAATTTGGAAACAAAGTTCTCTGAAACTTGGACAGTCTTTTATTCAGACAAAATGTAAAACCTGAATGCATGTTTGGCAGCTATGGTCCATAGATGGCCCTGTTGTGAAGAGACAGCACTATTCAGTGTTTTGAATAGAGTGTAGACAGATCTGGCCCATTGTCGACTGCAAAAACAAAGCTTTTAGAAAATACTGATGATGTACACCTGCTCAGCCAAGACAAGGAACTGACTGATGACACTGCAATCATGAAACAGTCATTTAACCAGCATCTCAGCACAGCAGTAGGGGACTCATTGTTTGTCTGCTGAACAGGTAGACTTCATGACCCGTGAAAAACTACACTGTAATGTGGGCTGTGGTTTATTCAGCTGAGTGAGTCTAATTTTTGCAGTTATATAATATGTAGTGACAATTTCAGGCCAATATATCTGAAACCGTTACTCCAGTACATCTTCCTATATACTGTCAGCAAATATTTTCAATTTCAAGTTTCAGTTTCCAGTTAATGTTCTGAATTGCAGTGACAGAGTATGATACCACAGAACTTTCAATGTTTAAATGGCAAACAGTCATCTAAACAATGAAAGTGACTGTGCTAGTCTCTGTAGCTACAATGACTTGGATGAGAATAAAAGCTGATGAAAGCCATTATTAGCTTAATGCCCTTTTAATGCAAGCAGCAAAAGCTGGCCGGCAATAATTAGCTTCTCTATAGCTTTATCCTAGACAGGGCTTTTCAAAGTCACACAAAAATGACTGTGAAGCTGCCCTCCAGGAAAGGAGCGCTCTGGAAAAGTACAAGAACGCAAGGTAGACATGTTGGACACAGTGCAGCTTAAAGGATGCAAATCGTTTTAACGTATTCTGGGAGTGCCCTAAACTGAGTCTATATTGGAATGACATTCACAGACCATTGGTGCACGCTATTCAAGACTCAAATACCCCAGGGCATTTTGAAAAACCTTTTATCTGAGCAGTGTTTTTGGTTTTGAAACGAGAGGGGTGTGAAGATGCTGCATGCCATTTTGACATGTAAAATGTCATGTTTGTACGTAGGTATGGTGTAATTTTAGAAATATTCAAAATGGAAAAGCAGAGTTTGTCTTTGAGAATTCAAAAAGAGAAATCCTCCCAAATTTGGACCGAATGGATCAAATTTATAACCCGTGTGAGCAGACTCTGCATAACTCCATCACCTGTTTCAAGGTCCCCTTATTATTCACAACAACAACAACAACAAGTACAGCATAAATGTCAGCTTCCTTAGTTCTAATCTATATGGCTATATAATTCCAAGAATGTGGAATGGGCATAAGAAAGAACTAGGAAAACTGCTGACAGACTAAAGCACAGT
Source organism: Dascyllus trimaculatus (assembly GCA_024666655.1). NCBI lineage: Eukaryota > Metazoa > Chordata > Actinopteri > Pomacentridae > Dascyllus > Dascyllus trimaculatus. Next base: position 3,800,171 of record CM045453.1, on the reverse strand, counting down.
AACAGGTATCCTTACGTCTTAGGGTGATAACCATGATCTAAATTTTACAACTACAGTTGCAATATTATGGGGGCTTTAGGTGAGGTAAACGGTGAGCATACTGTTACCATGGGGTCAGTAAGTTAGCTAAACACAGCTAACCAACTGAAACCACCCTATATTTCTTTATATTTTGCCAAATAAGCATTATTATAAGTATACTATTAGTCACTATTAGTCGTTTCTGTTTGCTGTTTGACAACTGATGTACAGACAAGAGTCAGTGGATTACTCCGACAGCAGAGATGCAAATGTGAAACATTTTCCTTAGCCAATAGTCTGCCACGTTAACGATCCACAACTGGTGAATTGTTTAAACAAATTAAATACAGTGGACGCTTCATCTGCTGTTATAGCCCTTTTCAAACACAGACACTTTGTATAATGGGCTCACTTAGATTAGAAATTTCAGGAATGGATACACACCAGGCATTGATCTACATGTCAAACACCAATTAACAATTGCTTCACCAAAATTGTTCATTAACATTTGTTACAATAAGAACCTGAGAAAGACATCCTAGTTTGTCAAGTGTTTCTTGCGTCCAGTGTGCTGTGTATTTGCCTGAACACTGTCCAGGTCAGGGTGCACTTAGACGCCGGCCGGAAGCCATTAACTGCTGCAGAAATCTCTGTCATGGTGACCTGTTGCTAAAACTAAATCCTTACAAACTCTAGGCCACACAAACACTGAAAACCACCTCACCTATCCACAACAATCAAAATTCAAACCCATCACAACTGAAATAAGAACCATAAAAGTACTAATTTAACAATGTGGATTTGAATGTTAACATTCCCATGGCCTTAGCAGACTCTACCCATAGTCTGAGCAACTGCCTCCTTGGGTCGCTGCAGCATTAAACACAGTCTTCCATCTAATTCAGCAGTAACAGACTCCACCTGGTGGAACAACCAGGTACTACGGCTAATCTACAACACAATTTCTGACATGCATGTCCTTTATACTCTGCCCTACTCGTTATTATGTTAACTGGTTAAATTATTCCACTTACTACAATTATCACATTAGGACATAGACTGATGACAGTCAGACAAGTTCTGAAGTTAAAAGAAGCATATTATTTCCATTATGTCTAGGCAGATTCATGGATGTTTATTTATGATGGACATCAGTGATAATATCATCTTCAGGAAGTGGATGTAAAAATCGGGGTCCCTCTGTGTCTTCAGATGTGAGTGAGTTATGGTTTGACAAGAGGTACACATTTTGATTTCCCATCCTGCGCTCCGCTGTCAAAAAATCTCAGCCACATTGATCTGCTGTGAGCCACTGAGACTCACAGTCTGAAAAGCTACATACCAGAACATTATACCAGAAAAAGAAATATAGTGTTTATTAAGTTTCATGGTATTTTATCAGGAGTGTGAACACTGACCTCAGAGGCCACCTCCCAGTCGGGCCGGCCATCACTGTCCTTCAGCTCCACATAGGGCTTCTCGTGGACTCGATTCAGGTCTTCGTGGAGGCCATCCAGCAGGAAGGCCAGCAGCTCCTGGGAATCCTGCTGCTGGAAGCCGTTGAAGCGTGGGGCATACTTTGCTATCGTCCACTAGAGGGGAGGCAATGACATCATGAAGTTCAGTTCTACATGACTGAGAGCCAGCTTCTCTGTTTGATGCCAGTCTGTTCTAGGAAAACAGCTCACCCTGAGTTTGAGCGGAGCCACGTTCTTCTGTGTCCCACTCCACAGCTCCATCACCAGGTCACCATAACACTTGGCCATGTGACCTCGCATCCCGATGGGGTTGGTTCTGTCAATGCACCAACACAGATCAATTAAAATAAGCAGGTTCAGACTGACGGTGGCAAGATTTAGACCTGATTAGTACCTGTTGAGCTCATAGAGGTGTCTCCCTGAGATGAAGTAGTCTGTCAAAGGCTTGGTGTTGCTCACACACTGGATGCTGGAGTTCATGAAGCAGGTGTTGCCAAGGTTACTGAGGCCAGTGGCTCCTTTCTCTGTAGGAACTGAGTTGGAAAACAAGGACGTGCTGGTCAGCTTTAAAACATTTAACTGTAGGAAAAACTTGAAATATGTGTAGCAGACATTGACCTTACACAACCTCAACATCTTTTCCTGTTTACAAGAACGTGTTAAAAATACTGATAAATAAGGCACATGAGGGATGGAGGTAATATCTAACTAGAGTGCTATGGCTCTCATGCATTACATCTTGTGTGTTTGAGTCACAGAGTTAAACACATATTTCTCCTGAAAGATCCAGCTTTGAAGTTGTTTTATAACTTGCCACTGTTGTGAAAGTATTTCCAGAATCCTTACAGCCACAAACTTGGATAAAAAAATATTCCATCTGTAGCACAGTAAAAAACCTATTTGCCAAATTTGTACATCACTTCCTAAGAATCATAGGATATTGAAGGATATTGAAGGATATTAAAAAGCTATTATGTATGAAGATATAACAAAAAGAAAACACTGGTAGACAATATAACGAGTAATAAATATTTTAGTTATTCTTAATTACCATATTAATATATATTATATATTGAGCTGCCACTAAGTGCATTCCAGCTATAGGAACAGGTTGAAGGTTAAACTTACATGTCAACATCTGCCTGAAACTACAGAGCAACTTCTATTTTATGACATCTTAAATTCTCATAACTCTACATGTTTATCAGTTACATTTTGGCAACATTTTGCTTTGCCAACAATATTCAGTGGACAATAACTGTTTCCATCTGAATGTAGTGTAAATCTTAAAACTGTTTTTACACTATTTAAAGATGCTCTTGAGTTTTCGGTATTTAAACCCATGTTGTTTTTAATGCTCAAGTTGAAAATGTGCGTCGGTTGGATAGTTTATGAAGTAGCCCTCTATGCCTAAGAGGCTCTCCATCTCCCTCTTACTATCATTCAAGCCCTGAATAAAGAAAGATATTACTGTATTTACCCACCCACTGAGTACATTTCGATCACTATATTATGTTGGAGACTCCTATTCTTTGACAGTCATTGCCTCCCACTGTATTCAACAATGAGTAAATGTAGGGTGATTCAAAGATTTCCTTTCAAATGTGTGTCTGTAAAGTTAATACCCACTAATCAGCCAGCTGTGTCCAATTCAATGTTCTCGCCCAGCTCACCTTTGTGTCTGTCCATCTTACTGCTGTTGGCAATGAAAGACATCTCCTCAGGCCAGCTCATGTCTTTGTTCCTGACTGTGGAGGAGGAGAAACACATTTTGGTGGTTAAACCATTTTGCTCCCACTTTTATGTACCATTATTCAGAATTACCTGTCATCAGTGAAAATATCTGTTGTCAGCTACAGCACTATTATGAGTGTGAAGAGAGGTCGGGTAAATGTGGACAGAGGAGGAAATGGAATGAGGGAGGCATTTCGTACCCTCAATAACAAGCTGCTGCTCATCCTGGATCTTCAGACTTTCCAGTGTGTGATCTTCATCGTCCAGGAGGGTGAGGTAGTTCTAAAGGACAAAGAGTGGACAAAGCATGCTAAAAATGTCTCTCATTAGGAGATCTGGTTACTGTGAAGACCACAGAATATGTCTTGCATCAATTACATGCTCATCAAACCAGTCAGTGACCCCTTGTGTGCTATGGATGGGGTATTGCTATCCAGGAAGATGCCCCTTCCATCAGGATAGAAATGCTTTATGACAGGATAGAGGTGATCACTTAGCTAAGTTAACTTTGTATTAGTGACCGTTCCCTCTAAGGAGACATATCACCTCAAACCATGCCAGAAAAATGCCCACAACAGTTTAACAGAGCCACTAGATCCCCTCACTGTAGGGGTTTAGGGTTCAGGCCTGTACTGTTCTCTTGTTGTACGTCACACATGCACTCAGCCACTTGTTGAGAACATAAGGACGGCTGACTCATCTGACCTTCTTGCTTTCTCACATCTCTGTAGAGCAGTGTCTATGATTTCTGCACCATTGAACTGTCATATGTGTCATGTATTATCTTTGAAATGAGCGTTTATCCACTGCAGTCCTACTATAATATCTCTCTCTCTTTCGCTGACTGCCATCCTGTGCAATGAACCCCCTTTTAAAGTCACTAACATTTGGTCTTTTCCATCTTGATGCTAAATCAGCACTAGCTCAGCCTGTTCAGGATTTGTATAGATACCACAGTATGAATGGGTGGTAACTGCTTAATTGTACTCTGCTGTGGAAGCTTCCACAACTGTTGTTTCTCCACTCAATTATTAAAGTACTTCCTTTAATGTGTCACCTGTCCGTACATCACCTCACTTCCTCCTGTGTGCAAACCATAATTACTACGACCACTAGAGGACGCTGTCACAATAAAATCTAACTGGGTTATAATCAGCTGCTTGCACAAATGACTTATAGTGGGTCACTTTACTGTGCTGGATTTCTAAATGTTGTACTTTGTTGTAGTACTTCTCATCCTTGTGAAGTACTACATCAGATATTGGCTGACAAATACCAGATTGTTCATTATTGAAGTTGGTAGAGCATATGGCACTAAAGAGCTGTGTGTCAAAGCCCAGTGTGAAAGTAATGGAGGCTGTTGTGACAGCTCACCTCACTGTTGTATAGCCAGAGCCTCATGTCCTCCTCCTTGATGCGGAGCCTCTGTGACAGGTAGAGGTGGATGTCTTTGATGGTGCCCATGCGGCTGAAGCAGCCGGTGTAAGCCAGCATCCTCTTCAGAGGAGCGTTGGGGGATGGCACATTACCTGCTAATGGACAGAGACAATCACATACTGACCCGAACACAACATCTGCACACACTTCAGCTTACAGTTTTGACCTCTTATTAGCTGGAAGGACTTGAATTAGTTCTTTGTCCACTTTTAAACTGAACTGCTATGATCACATATTATGTCTGATTAGGCACAAGCTCACAGACGCAAACAAATGATTGATAACAGCATTCTGCGAACTGAGGATTAGTTGTAAGAAAGCAGCAAGAAAAGGTCTTTTTTTGTCAATCAGCGCAGACTTGATTGGTCAATCAACTTAGTGGATTTAGCAGACTCAAATCAAATACAAACTAGTCAATATTAGTCCTGTTATTCATTTATTTATCTGATACTGATTTCAAAGTGACTGATTAAGAATTTTTTCATTTCACAGCTTTGCTTTTCAATTATAAGACAAATAAAGTGTCCTAAACACTTGTTTGAGTGCTCCACTGCTGGCTCAGGCTGCCAGGACGACATTTAGAGAAACATGAGGCATAAACATCTATATTACAAATGCATAACACAGGGTCTTAATACCCAGCAATGACAAGCTGCTGCTCAGAGAGTATGAGTCACGATGGAAGACAAAGCTCCGCTGGGGACTGATGTCTGTGCTGTGGCCAGAAACCTGATCTGTTGACTTGATTTGGGCCAGCACTCTCCCTCCGAGTGCTGATGTTGGACTGAGTATTCCCAACCTCATTACAGCTGGAGTGGCACTTTATGCTTTGTCGTCTCGTTTCTTTTTGCAGTGGGGCATTTTCTGTTTATAGTTGTCAATGATACCCATTTGGACATAATGCAGCAGGAAAATAAAACACTGAGGTGAAATTCAGCTTCAGTTATTGCATGGGTGAGTGGGACTATGTATAGAGTTTCTACTGTGAGCAAACTGGACCCAAACTGACTCAAGTGGAAGTGACTTGATTAGGTCCAGCTTACAGCCATCAACCTACATACCTTTAACAACAGGGACCTCATTTACACCTGGTGCTCAGTATGCTGGGTGTCTGCACTTGCTATTTATACCAGCTCAAGTTTGGAGAACCACTGGTCACGATTATTAACACAGCAGATGATGTCCCTATACAGGCAGGGGTTGGATTAACTCAGAACTTTCCATCTACAATCACATTTTAAAACAAGTGACCCATACTGTACTTCCCAACATCACTTAACAGACTGACAAATGAACGACCAGCAGCACAGAGGGAGGCAGATGTTGAAGGCTACACAGGGAAAGATGTTTAAATCAAGAGCGGTGAAGAGATTTCAGTGCAAACCCTGGCAGCAGCATGACACTCTATCAGTTAAGTAGCAGCTGCAGTGCCAAAGAGCAGTAACATAATAATACCAATCATAGTAGCACACTGCACTCTCTAAAAACCCATATCAAACAGGACCTTAAAAGTGCAGCGCAAAATAGACACAGGTGTGTATTTAAAGTAGAGCAGTCATTCTATTCCAGTTGCCTTTTTGGAAAATTCAACACATGCCAGCTATCTAAATAAAGAAACTAGTTCATTCAGAGTTAAGAGTATATGTTATACATTTTGTACATGCACTGCAAATCGAGTCTTTCAGAAGGGGGATTCTTTCTTTGCCTCTCTGTAGTGACAGCAGTGATGGCTTAAATATACTGGTGCATTTATTAGTGTAACTCCACACTTAGTTTTGTGTGGCAGGAGAGTGAGGAGAGTCTGCTGCTGATGACTTCTACCCACAGTGAAGATGACATTTCCACCTGCGTGGATTCTGCCTACAGTAACAATGCTTTCATTTGCAGCCAACACAGTTCTCCCTATGGTAATGGATTTTAAATAGAGGAAACAACTTGGACTGGACTATCTATTAGTTCTTCTAAATGATGGGGATTTTTTTACTGAAATGTGTTTTTGTGTGCTGTTATTCTGGAAATGGGTCATGAAGTCTGGAGAGCAGAAACAGACAAGCATGAGGTTCCATTATTATAGTCATTGCTGGAATTACTATTCCCAGACTGCTGTACATATCACTTATTTGAATATTGTTTACTTCATTATGATTCAGTATACCTACTATAACTCTGCTCTCACTGTAGAACACTAGAACAAGTGTTTTCAAGCTGTGAAGATGAAAAAATGTTTGAATTATTCTGCTTTTAGAGTGATTAGTCTTTCCCCTTCATGGGCCATTGGTCATCATTCCTCTGTCCACTCCAGAGCACTGCCTGGGTCGGATCAGTCCACTCAAGGAAGATTAGGAGCGGGGGTTGCGGGGTGGCTTAATAAAGCATCGGTCGACGGCTTGCTCTGGTCTTGCTGCACGCTTACATTACCTCTTGGTGGGGGCAAATACGGTGGGAACATTCGCAGGCTGGTCATACCCATATTGACCCAGATGTTGGACTGGGGGGAGCGTGTGGCCGGCTGCTGGCGGAGGAAGAGGAGGTAACGGGGGAAGAGCTCCAGCTCTGCTTGGCCTGTCTTGCTCTCCAGGATGACCTGCAAGGGTGGAAAGAATTCTCATGATTCAGTGCTAAAACTAAGACATCAAACTGTACCGACATGATCACTGTAGTGAAGTCAAACTTATTAAGAAGACAAAATGAAGGCGAACTGCAAACTGTAAACTGATTTCCCAAACTTTCCACTGCAAACACTAATCACAGTTTTCCTGTGCAATGTTGGATTGTTACAAAGTGTATTTCCATCCACCTGCCTTTATGTACATTTTCAAAGTGTGCATAAAAACAATTTTAGCTGGACAAAAAATAGTTTTATGTTTTTGTTGACTAAAAATGACGAGAATGTGGCAAAAACTAACACACATAACTGTCAAAAGACTAAAACTAAATCAACACCAGGTGCCAGAATTTACACTGCTTGGCTGAGCTGACACAGCGAAAACCTCACTAACCGACTCAGTGCAAAAATGACTACGTAAATACTGCAAATTACTTTAATATCTACTGAAGGGTCTGCTCCCTGTTAAACAGGAAAAAAAATACCAGATGAAAACATGAGATCTGTGTGAAAGAGACCTGTCTAGAACAAAAATGTCAGGTTACCATCCTTCTTAATGTTTGGTTGGTGCTCTTTAATCTAAGCTGCAGTGTGCCCTCTTCATCTGGTTTAATGGCACCCGACAGGAGAACTTGTACCAAAAGCCATTTATCATAATGAACCAGCCCCAGACATTTGCAGTACGGTTGTGGATGGAATCACATAGTGACATTTTCTTTCGCTGATCTCAAAATTTAGTTAAATTTGTGCTGGAGTTGGATGGAAACCTGCTAGTTTTCACGTTTTCAGGGAGACTCTTTGATCTGGGTGAATTGATGGATTATGTTAAACCCGTCTAGCTGCTTCTGTTTGCTGGCCAGTTAGATTTTTCCTTAAAAATAAGACCCAAGTTGTAACAAAGCGAAGCTATCCTTCAACTCTGACTTGTTTACATCTCAAGCCTACAGCTCTGCTCTTCACAGGGTACCACAGTAATATTCATTAGCTGTTGACTGGATGTGTTCCATTCACTCACCGGCCGTGGCAGGCTGAGGTTGGCACCGTACCAGTGGTAAAGTGCCCGCCACACCGGCTCTGGCACCGTCTCAAAGTCTCTACCAGGCACCAGCTGCAAGGAGCGCTTCAGCCTACCACCCTCCATGGTTAACGTAGGGGCCTGCGGGGACACAGCACACATCAGCATTTAAATAAGTACACAAAAGACACGGCTCTGTCTCTCTGAATTACACATAATAGACATAGACAGTATCCTAATGCTATGAGCGAACTGGCAAGCTGCTATCATTACAGCAAACTGTAGAGATAAGACAAAAGAAAACGGAAACACCATCTGGTCCCTGAGAGCCTTTGCCAACAGAGGAGGAGTGACTCCTAAACAGGAATTTCTTCTATCAAACCACAGCCAGCAAATACGGGATATTCTTCGAACACATGGTTGTTTTGTTTTACATGTGCTCAAGATTGCAAATGTTGCACAGATAAACCATCAGTAAGTATGCACTGGTTGTCAGTGGCTCGGATCACATCTGTCTTTTAAATGCAGGGCTTTGTAGAACACGGTGTCTTGGTCCTGTGAACAGACGAGCCTGGCTCAGAAAGCAAATCAGGAGGGAGTGGAGTGTTACTGGAGTCCTCTCTGAGAATCACAGTTCGAATAGGTCAAACATGGACCAAAGCAAAGCAAAACATGAGGCAGGATGCATGCTGCATAATCATCAGCCATCACACTCTCAGGTGCAGCTTTTCTGATCTGAAACTAACTTATCTTTTGGTCCACTAATAACATTACGTTCATTGTTCCAAACACAACACAATAAGCAACAGCTTATTACACTCATGCTACTTACAAATCATAATCTACTTGGCAGTAAAATTCTATTATATTCATTGGTTGAAAGTGTTTTCAAACATTTAAATTTACAAAGTTTGTTACATAATTTAGGCTCTACACTACAGAGTCCCAATAATTTGTGCCTTTAACTGAATTGTTTCACATGAACTCTAATATTTTACTCGTTTTCTTTTAATCATATTAACTTTCTCCAACGTTAAAGCCACATTCTGGGAAAAATATTTGCTTTCTCTCTGATGAGATGAGAAAATCAGTACCTCTCTAATTTTTCCTGTGTGTGAAGTATTCAGCTGGAATCAGGACATGGTGAGTTCAGTTTAGAATAAAGACTGGAGCCAAGGGGAAACCTGCCACCTGGTTCTACCCAATATACTGAACTACTCCTTAAAACGAGAGTGTGAGAATGCATTTGCACCAAAAAATAAAAAATAAAAAAAGCTGAAAAACGAAATGGAAAAAATATTTTTGAGCACAAACCAAGTGGAACCTTTCTTAGATGGTCTAACACTGACAACCAACTATCCAACAAAGTTTGTTGTTTTGGATGACATTCAGAGCAGGGACCTGTACTACGAAGCAAGTTTAACATACCCAGGAGGCCTTTTCGTTATCTATATAAACCTTACAACTGTGGCTGGGATAAGGGGTCAGGCCTCAGGCTTCATGATGCTGATTTAAATGGTCAAACAAATGAGCTGTGTTGCCTTGTGTGGTGGCAACAACTGCAAGACACTGCAGACAGAAAACCTGTTCATGGTCAACATTATCTTTTCTGTAGCTGAAATATTTTTTAAATACAACTCACTACGGCTGCACAACTATGGCCAAAATTATAATCAGGGTAATTCTGAATATAATGTATTTAATTAGCCTACTTATTACAATTAACTGAATCTTAGAAAAAAAATATAGCACTCTTACATTTGAATAAAGAGAGCACAGCTTTCACTCCCATGTTGTGGTAAAGTTCTGTGGAGAGCCAAGCATTTCACGTCGATCATGTCCATTTAATTGCTGGAAGTCAAAATCATGACTAATATTTTATCTATGGTGCTCAACAGATGTTTATTTTTTGCAACCAAATCTGTATTATTTAGTGTTTCACATCGAAGCTGAAACAATATCGTGCTGGCCTACTTGAACTGGCTCGCTGGATTTAACACACTGTAAAATGCAGATATAACAATGAGCAGCTCTATTCTACGAATGAATGGGACAGTGTGTGTCACACACACTACACATTTAATTCAACTGACTTTGTGCTGCTCATAAGCAAAATAAACTGAGCAGCAACCACACACAGGAGTCCTTGCCTTCATGGGGTCGGTGTTGACCAGGGGCTGGTTGTCGATTGCTCCGGGTCTCTGTGCTGCCAGCTGGGAGGGGAGGTGGCCATTGGCTCCAGAAAAACACTGATTGTTGTTGTCTGACACGTTGTGCTGACGGGCGAAACAGCTCTCTGTAGCTGAGGGAGCTACCTGGGGGCTCAGGGCTGTGGGGACAGAGGGGGTGGCAGAGGGTAGGCATGAGAGTTAGCAACCAAACACACATAGAATGGAATAAAAAATCCAAAACACAGTTACAAAGTGTTGAATGTAGTTAACTGTCAAGTCAGGATGAATTATACAAATTAAATTAGCTGGTATGTATTGCACAAGTTTTGACATGCTTGTTTTAAATTGTAAGAAAACAGGCATCTGATCTCTGAATAGGAAACATTCTTACTGTATATTATTTAACTCATGACTGAGACACAAATAACACTAGTTAGCATGAACAAATAAAAGCTAGTTTCTGTTATAGTCTGAGGTAATACTATCCTACAAATTCTTAATCAAAAACCAGTATTCAAATGACAACCAGTTGTTAATACAGGCTCTCACTGAGATGGATGTGGTATACTTTAACTATAACCTCAAATGGTACACAGCAGCCATGTTATATTAATCAGTGTTTACTTTTTAACACTTGTCCGTGACAGCAAAGGCAAGTGTATCTATATAGCACACTCAGACACGAGGCAATTCAAAGAGGCAAAACAAGACATCGAAATTCCATTTAAAAGACAAGAAGAAGAAAAAACAAGCAAGAACATACTTCAAATACTATTTGATTCATTGGAAAGATTTAGTAAACAATAAGCTCTGACTCATATGAGCTGAGAGGTTCAGCAGATGTCAGGTATTCAGGGAGCTTGTTCCACAGTGGAGTGGAGTGTACTTTGTTTCCTGAGAACACTGAGCAAACCTCAGGATGTTTCATTATATTCAAATAAATCGGACATGTGTTTAGGCCTGAGACCACTGTGTGCTTTATAGACAAGTAGCAGCATTTTAAAAAAGAGACTTCTCATACAAAAAAGTCTTTCACTAATTTATAAAGATTACACTTTTTTAAGGCATTAAAGGGTGAGTGGTGTATTTGGTATGTCCAATATCAGCATTTCTTTAGGAGAATTTGATGAGGGAGCTGTTGCTGGTGCTTGTGTGATCTCTCAGACCCACATCTAACGTAACGGAGTACCCAGAGTAACTGTTATCTGTGTTCTTGGAAGGAAATCTATGAACTCAAAGCAGAAAACCTGATTAACCGATGTGGACTTGTGTATAAAGTAACACTTTTATGTTAGCTTTGATATAATGATAACTGACCAGTTTCTGTGGCCTCCGAGGCACTGGACACAGCATCAGGTGACCTCTCCTCTGTGGGGCTGACAGGGCTGAAGGTTCCCAGTCCTCCCAGTCTGTCAGGTAGGGCAGGTTCAACAATGGCCGTGGCCATCGGACTTCGAAGTGAGCTCAGGATGGATGGCTGTTCCACCACGATGCCCTTATGCTCCTGGACAGGAAGACAAGAGCAGGGACTGCCCTGTCATCGTTTAAAGTGATAGCTGAGATTAATGTGGTGTTGGCTTTCATGACAGTCACCGTTTCTGTCCTAGCGCTTGCACAAGACACGTTGACGAATCTCATTTGATAAAGTCACTGAAAGTTGGGACAAATGAAATCTAACAATTACAGAGATCACGGTTCTTGAAAAGACACATAATTTGAATCACCATGAGTTAGTTGTTGGACAAAATAATTCCTCATGAATGAATGTAAAATTGTGTAGAAGTGTCAATCAGCTGGTCCATTTAAGTTTATGAAAACAAAGCCAGAGAATGGCCTGTGAGTGGAAAGGAGGGTTCCTAATGATACTATGATTATGATAGAAGAAAAGATGACAAGATAAGCATCACAATTGCTACTATAAAAGCAAGGTGAAAAGGTCTCCAACATGCAGTCAGGCTTCCCTTTCCTACAGCAGGGACCTGTACTATGAAGCAAGTTCAATATACCCAGCATATGTTTTTGCTTTGTGGCTTCACGAAGCCTAACAGCCATAGTCATGCTAACAGCTCACTTGACAGTCGCTATCATCTCCTTAAGTCAACACAGAATCTCTTCATCTAGCTGCGAGTGTATTCACATAAAAGGCCAGTGTTGACACTCATAATCAATCACCACACGGGTCTAGAGCTACACATTTCAATCCACATCCTAAAGCACAATAAAGAGTTTAAAATATAATACAGTCTGAAAGCAACACAGCTACTGTAGCCAAAGCAGGAAGAAAAGCTGGCAATAAACTGCACAATGTGTGAATGCACAAGTTAATAGGCTTATCAATATCACTGCCCCATCATTAAGGCATAAGTAGATCTGACTATAATTACAACTGTGTATTCCATTAAACTAATGTGTTGCTTAGATGTATTATTATGGCTCTGTAAAACAATCTTGGCCTTATTATTTTAGCAGGTGTTAAACGGTCTTGGAAGCAAGTAAAGAACAAATATAAAAACATATTTCAAACCGGTAAGCAGACTTTCTGCAAATCCTAAAAAGTACAAGGCTTTAGTGCTTTAACCAGTCTCTGTTCTAGGACTGTACCCCTATACTCATGCTGACAATGAAATGGCTCTAAAACTGCTGGCAGCTCAGAACTCAGTGGGATCTTCAACGAATGCTGATGTAATTTCCAAGGGAACGAATGGTCAGTAGGAAGTGTTTTTATTCACACTGGCCTTGTACCTCGAACACAACCTGCAGGTTAGGTGTGTGACATAAGCGTCCATGGTGATTTTATTCCAGTAGGAAGTGTCAGCACCGTCGTAGCCCCGAGAACCCAGGGCTAAACCTGAATGTACCTCACTAACCCCAAATCCTGCTTCATAGTACAGACTTCTGTGGGTTCTGCAACTTTAACACTAAATCATGTCTTTATAAAGTAACATTATGACATCTCCTGGTTCCATGCCTTTAAATCTGCTGATAAATCTGAATCTGTTGTTGAGCTCGCTGACGGCTGTTTCCTCATTTGAAAAGTCAACCAAAGCCAAAAGGGTGCTTTATTATGCTGGACTAAGAAGCAGGGCATCATTTTCCCATATAAAGGACATCCGAGACACGTCTGTTTAAAACAGTAAGTGTTAACATTTTATGCACATCTATATCTACACATATCACCTTTTTATTGTACTTACATATTTGACGTAGTCCTTCCACTGCTGCCACCACAGCATGGAGATGAGGAACCAGTTCTGGCCTTGCTGCAGTCCATGTCTGCTCTCCCTCTCTAACCAACCCCTGCACAAATCCAATGTGGAACCTTCATTAGGTCTGCCAGCATACGCATATACAATATATACAACAACATAACCGATCAAGAGGACAGGTGCGTACCTGATGATCTGGCCCTCCTCCTCAGGAGTAGCAGGCCTGAGCCCTAGAACTATGTGGCAGACCTAGACAAAGACAAATACACATAGGCACAGAAAGCACACGCAAAAGGACGTAAATAGATACGTCTTTTCAGTTTCAACACCACCACAAGTTGTCTAACCACAACATGTGGCTGTACTGACCTGGAAAAGCAAGTTTAGGAACTCATTGGCCAAAGCGCTCTTCACACTCCAGATCTGGTAGTCCTCAAGGGTCAGGTGACCGAGCTGGTGAGGACAACAATATAATGTCAGCAAACTCAGACTATTCTCAAAATAAACACTGCTTTGACAATCTATTCATCTGCTAATGGCTTCTGTGTATGAAAATAGTCTTGTGGTAAGACAAGAAGGCTTGTGACAAAAAGGTTGCTCTAAGTGTACTGGGCAGCTCCCAGTGATGATATTGCAACTATATGAATGCTAAGAAGGTGGAAGCTGGAGATAAGTGTGAATGGATGGTGACTTTGTATGAGCCAAGGTGATAATCTGATAACTGCAGTACTTTGCAAAGGTTGTAGGCACTTCAGATGTGTATATTCTTATCCCTCATACAATGCCTTTATCAGGGAGGAGTCTGATCATCCCAAATTCAATTGGCAGCAGGAAAATGACCCCAGACATCCAAGAACTATCTTTAGCGGCAAGAAAAACAAGAAGTCCTGCAGCAGAACCCTGATCTCAACAGCATAGAGTCAGTCTGGGATTACATGAGAGAGAGACAAGACATTGAGGCGGCTGCATCCACACTAATACATTTTCACTTAAAAGCAAAACACTTCTTCAAAACAACTGAACTTTTTCGTGATATGTTTTTATTGTGGTTTGGATCCGATGCATTTAAGTAAAACAATCAAACTGTTTTCTTATCGCTATTAATGTCTGTTGTTGGCACATACCGATATCTCTTTATCGCTCAGCTGTTGGTGTTACTTTTTACCTTTACTGTTATTCCTCCGTAGCATATTCTAATCAGCCAACCCTCTACTTCCTCTTTACACTAACGCGTATCTGCACAGTGTCTGTAAATGGTCATGTGATATGCATTTTCAGGCTGGTTTGTATAGATGAAGAATAGTTCTGAAATGATGCTAAAATGCTTGGATGGATCGTATTAGTCTGAACGCAGCCTGAATTCTTCTCATAAATGAGCACAAGATTTCTGTAAGTTTCCTACGATGCTAAACAACCTACCTACCAAGGCCCTTGAAAAACTATCCTAGTGTACTGCAGAGACCAGATGCTGGTTTAAAGGACTGACAGAATTTGGTGTTTTTAAATGAAGCTAGCTAATAAATACAAACAATTTGCATCTTTACTTTTAAAATGATCACTTTAAAACCTTTGCACAGTAAAGTACACCAATGATAATTCGGGTACCAAGAGTTGTGTCTCACCTTGGTTGTGTCATGCATCTTCAGGATGCCCTCTACTATGTCTGACACACTACTGTGCAGCTCCTGCAAAGGTAACACAATACATCAGCATGAAGCAGCAAATGCCAAGCGCCTTATCCTCAGCTGCTGCTGTGAAAAAGATCACAACAGTCCTGGATGGAAAAATGTGAAGAAATAGTTACTGGAGATTTACGGATGGACATGAATATCTGTCTGTTTGCTAAGTCATGAACACCATAACAACCTCATATTTTCAGCTTCAGTTCCTGTGGCAATCCTTGCTCTGCATTGTCCTTTTAGACTTCAAAATATTTTCATTTGACAGCATTATCTTTAAATTAAATACCATGAATCAGCAGGATGAACCAGCTAGTTCATCTCTTCTGAAAAAAACCTGCCTCCTTTTAATTCTAAAGCGGACAAATCCACATGTATGTGAGTGTTATGTGCTGGAAGGATTTCTTTAAGAACAGCAGACAGGAACAGTGACTGTGAGCAGCTCCCTGCAGTCTTGTTCCAGTAAGACTGACAGGTTTGGTAGCTTTGTGTCTGTACAGGAACCAAAATCTGTGCTCACTCACTGGATGTGGAAACCTGAGCTATAGTCAGGGATGCTCTATATTGTTCAGATGGATAAATGTTGGATATTGTTTTTCTTTTTAAAGTTCCAGCACACAAAAGGGGAGTGTGTGCTTCTAATCCAATACAGTTCCTGTCAAATTCAGAGAATATCTGCCCTGCCTCTATAAATGGGAAACAAACAAAGTCACTCTGATCGATCCACACAACATTATTCCAGAGTGTCCTGTGCATATTCCTGCTCATGCATGGGAAGCAGGAAAGAAGGCAGTGGGAGCTACACAGACATTAAATCAGGCACATGTTAACTACCTAAACATACTAACGAGTTCACCCTCTGAGCCCTTGACCTTCGTGCAGGTTGGAAGCATGTTATTTTAATGAAAAAAAGTCCAAATAACACCACGTATCAAAGCAGCGTATCTCTGACAGTTCTTGTGTGACTTTTGGTGTTAATTGGAAAAAAGACCCAATCAAATCTAGGCTAAAAAATACCTATACTGAATTAAATTCCCTTTAAGCTCCATGTCTCATTAAAGATTTACCAAAACTCGATCATTTGCAGTAATAAGATTCTGTAAATGAACAAAACATTTTGCACTCTTTGGTGCAACCGAGACGCAGCTGAACTGGACTAAACCACTAGCCATTCTTAGACAGAACGGACAGACAAGGATGGAAGCACATTTAAAATGTAGGTTAAATATCCAGAGTTATTTTCCAGTATTGGTAACAGTTGTGTTATAAATTCCTTTTTCATTTTATCTTTCTTTTTTTAAAATATTTTTTGTAAAATAAATAGTCAAATAAATATTAAACTTCAGTCTTTTCTTTTTTCTGATTGATGGCAGAATGCTATACTGCACAAAAGATATGTTTGAGTTCCCTCTACTTTTGGTGCATGGCTTTATACTGCAGTAAAAATGAACCCAGAGTAGGTCAATTTATGATAGACACCAAAAAGATTCCAGGAACTGCCTGAGGCTCAGAGAGTTAAATATCAGCCAACTTGCTCCAGGATCACAGAACTGACCTTAAACTCCCATAATACTCACAAATGGTTGTTTTACATTTCTGATCATGTACTGGTTAAATGGATAACACACAAAGTATAACTGGGGCAGCTTTTGACAAACTGGTGACCACTGCTTCCTGCCCTGTGCAGCTTTGTGGGGAAACCAGTATCTAAGTGCTTTCACAGGAAATTAAAAAAACACACATAGCATGTTTCTGAAATCATACAACATACACTACCATGTCTTTCTGGGTTAAAAAATAAAGAAGTATTGAAAAGACAGTGATTGTGAGTCTTGAGATAAATGAAAAATTAAACAATCTAAATGAAGGAACGCTTTACGTCTAGTAAAGCCTTGATAACTCCATAATCAGTGTGTGTGTGTGTGTGTGTGTGTGTGTGTGTGTGTGTGTGTACTTACAGAGAGTGTGTCTGTACGATTGTCCTTCCACACCTCAAGCAAGGCCACCACCATCTCATGGAGTTCATCTCGAGACAGAACCCCATCACGGTCCACATCAAAAACTTTGAAGCAAACTGGCGGTGAAAAAACAAAAATAGACACGAGGCTTAGAAGCCTAATACCGAAACAAGCTGCTGTCAGGCTATTAGCAGAAAATGCAGTGCATTTGCATTTCTGGAGTGCAAATGTAATTTCAAGCACCAGTGGAAACTCTGATGACAACAGCGGTTGTGATTGTGCCACACCAATCAACGCTTTCCAGAAACAATCCCACTTTTTGACTTTACGTAAATAAACTCCAGATAACAGCTGCGAGGAGGAACGCTGCACCTCTTATGATAAAACACTTGCTATGATTATGTGAAGCCTCTGGGATTTATTTATCTGTAATGATTGAAAACCAGTGCATGGCTTACATTTCTGCCTTTCAGCAACAGGCCCCCTGCAGCACGCCGAGAGTCCACAAGAGATCTCTTTAAAGTCGATGTGATTGTCCCGATTTTCATCGAAGGCATGAAACAAGCCTGGAAAGCAAGATCAAAACCACAGATAACATGTATACAAAAAGAAAGGCCTTCAGGAGGACTGTATTCACTGGTGAGAGCACAGACTCAAAGCCCAGTGAAAAAATAAGACCATTTGGGGCTCATTAAGTGTCTGTGTAAATCTGTCCTATCTAAACTCTTGTAAAAACGTGCCTCTGTGCAATGTGCTTCCTACCTTCACTCAGTGAGGCGTGGATGGGAGGAGAGACCAGCGGGACGAAGGTTTCCAAGTCAAAGCGGCCGGTTCTGGACTGAGCTTTCAACAGCCAATAGCGCTTTTCCAAGTCTATAATGTCAGACTCCTCCACTGCAGGACATGAGAAGAGAGATAAACAGTCAGAAGTTGATTGTTGTTTAGGATTGTACCACAGGCAAATGTTGGTTGCAGTCATTCTCTAGTGCTCATACCAGCTCAGGACACAAAGTCGTTCCTTTTGCATTCTACACCTGTTAAAATAATGTTGAAAAGTACTCATGAAGTAGAAAAACAATATGATTTTGCTGGGCAAACACTTTTATACATGGATGTAAATATCTAAAGCTTAAACCTACGTCAACGGATGGAAGAATGAACCCAAGCTTTTTTTTTTAAAGATTTATTTTTGGTCTTTGATGCTTTTAATTGGATAGGACAGTGGACAGAGTCAGAAACGGTAGAGAGTAAGGAAGGACACGCGGTAAACGCCCGAGGTCGGAATCGAACCCGGGACAGTCGCTACGCCTCGGCACTTGGGTCATGTGATATAACCATTAGGCTATCAGTGCGCCCCCAGAACCCACGCTTTTAACAAAATCTGGTATTAAGAATTGATTTTTTGTTTGTTGTTCTATTTAACACTGTATCCACACTATTTAAAATTTTGAACTGCTGAATTTTGCCTTAAATGTTTGTACTTGAATCCTCTTTAAACGACCTTAGCAGTGTAGTGAGCTGTCCTTTAAGGACTTTAGCTGTGTAGCTCCATGGCTGCTGTACCAGACTGCAATAGCTGCAGCAGCACAGACAAAATTCACACAGTGTGCTTTGTCTTTTAGCTCAGCACTGTAGTTACTGGAAAACTGAAAGGCTGTTTTCACAGAAACTACACATCTCTATTGCTGAATAATTTTATATAGTAAAACAGAGGCCAGTAAATCAGATAGATGTCATAACTCAGTATGAACTAAATATGCAGTTTGTCTTTGTAGGGCAGTATTGTAGAAATGCAACACTGCATAAAAATGGAAAAAGTATTGCTTGCAAGGTGTAATAAATGATGAATAAGAAGCTCACGTGCAGAGGCATGAAAAAATGTGGGCCTCGGGACCTGTGCTCACCATAGAGCGGTCCTGATGACTGGTGGGTAGAGAGCTGTTATGGCAGTGTGGGAGTATGGAACACTACCCCACACTGAGATACAGCTCTTCATCACATAATAGCTGTTGGAAGAAAGAACCTCCTGTGGCTCTCAGCAGACACCTTAGGGGAACCGGCCTGTCTCCTCTGCCTGACCAGAGCGTTGTGAAGATTTTATAAAAGAAGTGGATGTAGCCCCCGGGTCTGAAAAGAGAAGCCGATTCAGAAGTGCCTTAACCCTGCATTCTGTCTAACAGCCAGCTGTGGGTGACTCCACTTGGTCGAAAAAGAAGTACGACTGTAAAGAATGACCTAATTTCTCACTTGATTCATTACGTCAGAAAACAGCTTCCTAATCAGTTGATGGTCTCAATCCCCAGTTTCAAGTCTACTTCAATTCAGTCTTATGTTCATTTTGTACATTATGCTGTCATTCGAGTAAAACAGATGACAAAGCAGGGTCGAGGGCCACTATCCAGCATGTTATACTATATGTTTCCCTCTTCCAACACGCTCAATTTAAATGATCAGAGTCGTTATCAGGCTTCTGCAGAGCTTGATGATGAGCTGATCATTTGAATCAGGTGTGTTGGAAGAGGGAAACATCTAAAACATGCTGGATAGTGGCCCTCGAGGACCAGGATTGGACACCCCTATTCTAGGGCATGTCTACCTTGTAACTGACAAGTTGCCATCACACAGGCATGCACACTGTCTTCAGGTTTCAATGAGATCCACCACTCACTCCTCCCCAGCTTCATTCTCTTGTGCAAAAATAACCACTTCTGGCACAAAACATCAAGATGGCAGAAGCTAAAATGCCAGAGTCAAGGCTTCAAAACAGTAGTGCATAAATCAATGGATGACGTCATGGGGGGGGACCTGCATCCACTTCTTTTATACAGTCTGTGGTTATGAAGGCAGTGGATGGCGTCATTCAAGATAACCAAACAGCTTGATCATCTCTCTTCTCTCAGACACCACAGTCAGTCAGTCTTTTCTACCAGTCTGTTGAGCCTTATGCTACTCTCTGCTTACACATCTTCTCCATTATAAAACACTGTACAAGAT
Source organism: Dascyllus trimaculatus (assembly GCA_024666655.1). Lineage (NCBI taxonomy): Eukaryota > Metazoa > Chordata > Actinopteri > Pomacentridae > Dascyllus > Dascyllus trimaculatus. The sequence continues at coordinate 3,779,873 of CM045453.1, read as the reverse complement.
GATGAGAGGTCCGTTTCCATTATTTCTCTAATTTAGTTTCATAATCAACCAATATGTTGATATTTTTGCAAGGATGTTGTTAAGCAAAAACACTCAACATTGCATGTTTCCAAGATCTCAAATGACACATATCGTAGTAATCCGAACACGTATAGGTGTTGGACTGTTGATTTAACAAAAGCAGCTCATTTTCACTGTATTAACTGTTGTCAATGATTAGTGACATGATCAAGAAAAGTTAAATGGTAATTGGTCTGCACTTATATAGTGCCTTTCTGCCTTAGTGGTATTCAAAGCCCTTTACAATGCGTCTCTCATTCACCCATTCACACACCAATGGTGACAGAGCTTCCATGCAAGGAGCCTGCCTGCCTCGTGAGCAGTGGGCAATCCACAGTCACAGTTGTTTATACACTTCTTAACTAGCTGCTGTGGTGATACAGACTGGGATAATGTATGATATGCTATTTTCCACTTTGAGATGTACCTATTTACCCTTATGTGGGCATTCTCTCACCTGGTTTTGCTTAACTTTGTTCAGTAATGCAATTTCACATTATGTAAATGAGAAACCTGACTGTATATACTGGGTGAGAGATGCAAAGTGACCCAATTAACATCGGCTAGAGTTCTCCAGGACAATCTGGATTCATTGCTTTATGACTCTGGCTGTATGTTTGAGGTCACTGTCATGCTGCATAATGAGTATGGGACCTTCCTGATGGTACTCGAAGAATCTAAACATTTGACATGTCTAAAACATGTCCAGTTATATATAGATATGAGGTTAGTAACGGAGGTTTTAGATGAACATGTGTGAGAAAACTCCAAGCATCTCTGCTCAACAAACATAAAACAATTAGGGCAAACGAGTCATTTGTCATGCAAAAATCTTAAAACATTCTCCACTTAGAGTTCCAGTGATGTGAAAATGTCCTACTTTCTCAATGTTTGCATCTATGCCGATTGAATATGTGGGCTTTTGGATTGCTGGTTCAATCAAGCAATGTGATGCTACTGGTGTTATCGAAAACAATGATGGCAATTTAGCAATTATTACTCGTATTTTAAAGCACAAATAATTAATGAAGAAAATTTTAGACAAAGGCATTGATAAGGAATATAATCACTGGCTTCAGCCATAGCGGAAGTACCCTAAATTTAAATGATGCAGCAAACTAAGTAATCCATTTATACCACTGTAATTAGAGCACTTACATGTGGTGGCGACCTAGTGAGGAGCAGGGTAAACATGATACCACACAAAACCCAAGGTGGGGTTACGTAATGACTGCTGGGAAGACTGGTGTTTGACTCCGCTTGTAATGAAGTGATACGGATCAGACCAATATAGCAGATGAAGTTGTGCCAGGGCCAGTGAAGCAGCCTCCCTCTTTCAACATGCTAATCCACAGCTTAAGGTAATAGGATTCAGCAGCTATCCAGCTAACCATTGGCATGGAGCCAGCACATATGACAGGTGTCAAAACACAGACGTCAAATGAAATGGCAGTCAGTTCCTGGCAGAAATGGGACTGTGGCTTCCCAGTCAGGCTCGTAAAACAGCCTTTCTCAAGGCTTGTTTTTAGCAGCTATTGGTCACAGGTTCCTGGCACATGAGATGATGATGGTTGTGGCCGGCTGTTAATGAAGGTGAACCTGGAGAACAGACTGTCTGAGAGGGTTGTAGAGTCCACCTCTCCACCAGGCTCTGATTCCCTGCAGACCAGATTTGAACATCAGGACAGTTGACCTTGGCCTGACTTGGAAGCACTCAATCACCTCTCCTTGTTATTGCCACTGTTGCTTCCTGCCTCAGACATTTTAACTTAAACAAAGTAAAAGGGTGCACTGAGTACCAAATCAATGATTTAGAATGTGAAGGAGACTATATGGAGATGGCATGGAGGAAATAATACAAGACTGATAAATTATTAAAGGTTATGGACTAATGCAAGGAGCGAGCACTAGAGACTCATGACTACCTTTCTGTCTCAAAGCTCAGTTGGGCATTGCTTTCTCAACAAAACCCAGGGAAGAACACTTCCTGAACTATAATCATACAACAAGCACAAGCTCCCAAACAGCAAAGCTAAGGATAAACAACTCAGAATCAAAGCATAAATATCAGTAGACAGGAAGGACAGGCATCAGCATCTTCCTGAACCTGTCAGTGCTGGGAGACAAGAAGCAAAACATACTGGTGTTCTTCATGCTGAACATTACTCATGACAGTGTGACTGCTAATCTATAAAACTCATTGCTCTGACTATGGATCCCCATATCTACTATTCATCTCAGGGTCACTCCCACTCTCTACAAACATTGCTGTAAGCTCTCAAGGTTACAGACTCATTCTTTGTTGGACTTCTAATTATTGTAGTGATGGCAGACTAGACTAGACCAGAAGGGACCATGACCAACACTCACAAAGTATCTGACGCTTAAGAACTGGTCACAAATGTTTCGATCAGTTACTGCTTCTGTCTCTACAGTAGATGCCCTACAGGCCTGATACCCACCTAGAGGTGCGACTCTCTCCGAGTGGCAGCAGAGATACCATACCATTATCCAGGGAACATCCTTAGAGAGGTGTTGCCACAGCCAACATGTAGCATAGTCAAGTCCCCACAACAACTGCTCACAAAAGCTACGTCATCCTGTCCAGAGGGCAGTTATTCCCAAGGATTTCTCCTCTGAAAATACTGTGACGGTTTCACAGGCTAGCAAGTTAGCAGAAGATTCACTGCGTTAAGCTCCGCCATGAGTCAAGCTTTACATTCTTGTTCTGGAAGGAGTCATGAAGCAGGACTGTGTCAGTCACTCTCTCTCTCCAACACACACACACACACACACATACACAAAGAGACACAAAGTTAAGAGGATAAGCTGGGAGCAGGGAGATTAAAGGCAGCGTCCAGGTTCTCTGAACAAGTCAGGTTCTTCCCAGCACTCTGACCTTAATTGGCAAAATAAAGCTTGGCTAAATTTACTTGGCCTGCAACTTAAAAAACAAAACAAAATGATATCACCTTTTATTGTGTATTTTCTATGTACTGTCTTCTGAATATGTGTGGCACTGAAGAATCAAAGCATTTCTAAAATAAATGGTAGAAATATGACTGACAATATACAGCTCAGAACACAGCTTCCTTTTGTTTGACATACCAAAGCTACGCAAAAAGAGGACAAGAGATGGTTCACAAGTTAACTAAAATACTGATAAAAAATCCTGAAGATGATCACTGGTTTATGTGTCACCGGTGGGGCTAGTTATTGTCTGTAATAACTCTACTTGTACCATTACTATAATAGGCCCTTTACATGATGTGAAGACTAAACAGTGCTTTCTCAATACAACTTCAGACAGCTTAGCTCAGGATAACTGCCTAAAACCTAAGAACAGATGTGAAAAACTGCGTTCCGTTTGCTGAATTTACAACCTCACTGTGTGGAACTTGTTGATGTAAGATAATTTGAGATCAGAGACTGGTGCGACACTAACGGCTAACCGGCCAGCCTGTTGTGCTGAATGGTTCTAGCTGACGGAGATTAGACAGCTGATCTGCTAAATAAGATGTGTATCAGTGCTGATGCTGATGAATTACATTGATTCACCCTCAACTACTTTTTCCGACATCTCTCAGTGTATCTACACACATTTTTTTAAAGGTCACGTGATTATCAGCCAGAGCTGTTGTTGGATTCATTACTAAGCATTTTTATGAATATCGGTGCCGCTATTTATATAACTTAACAATTAGTTAATTTCCAGATGTGCTATTTGGCTCTGATGCAGCTGCCTCGCTCTGTCTGCAGTCACCACTCTGATTTAAAGTCCTACAGACAGCGCTATCTGAATGATTATGCAAGTAAAAGCTAAGGATACATTTTGAAAAGCATTCTTTTCTCTGCTGTGTTTGTGTCTGTTTATATTCCACATTTTGTCAAAAATTATATTTATTTTAACTGCAATGTATAGCAGTTCCAAATGCAGGTTATTGGCCTCCTTTATCAATAATAATTGGCATTGGCCCTAGAAAAAGCATGCTAGTTAACCCCTAGGTTTTTTTTTAATTTAACAAAATAAGCCTAAATCCTAAAATGCTAAAATTATTGTGCATTTTCCAAAACTTTACAATAATACACAGTGTTCATTTCACAAAAAAGAACTTCACAAAACTAAACTTTAAATTTCAGAGGCTGAATTCAACTGTCAAACAGTGTGAGCTGTACAGATTTTGGAGAGGGTAATGTAGCGCCACGTGCACCATGTCAAAATGTCATTTGCCTTCACTGGACTGTATCTGGGGTGGCACAGTGTTGCCTCATTGTTGCCTCTGGGTTTGAACTTGCTATTTGTGCGGGTTGTCTCTGTGTGAAGTCTGCATGCTCTCCCTGTGCCTGTGTGGGTTTTCTGCAGGTTCTCCGGCTTCTTCCCACAGTCCAGAGACATGCTGAGGTTAACTGGTGATTCTAAATGGGATGTAGCTGTGAATGTGGGCATGAATGTTTGACTGTCTCTGTGTGTTTGCTCTGCGATGAACTGGTGACCTGTGCAGGCTGAACCCTGCCTTCACCCTAATTTAGCTGTGACAGAGTCCAGCCGTCTATGACCCTTTACAGGATAAAGCAGTAATAGTGAATAGATGGATGAACAGGTTATGACTACATAAAAGGCACATAGAAAAGCCTGTCATACGTGGCAGAAAAAATGTGTGGACGATTTACAAATCCTCCTTGTACAATAGTACTTTCTCAGTATCAGTGTACTGTACTATGGAAAACTAATGGGCTCCATAAAGGGGAGAAAAAAGCTTTAAACAGGTTGTAGAAAACAGTCTAACAGCTGCACCCTGGGTCCATAGGTACCATACTTACATCATTATCTCCAACAGTTTCCCCACTGCACTAGTTTCATGGTCATTTTCTGCCCTGTTTGAAACTTAAAGACCTCCCGTCGACAGTCATTTATGTGTTTTGAAAGACAGAGCTCTGCCAGATCGCTCACTGTTACTGACATCAAATTCTGTATTTCCCCTAACAAGCAGGTTGATAGATAAAGCTGAAACTGAAAAAAATCACTGGTCTTAAATTGATTTCATAAAGTCAAAGAAACAGCCTTGATTAAAACAATTGATCTGAAGGTCTATTATCATCCAGTCCCTCTAATCACTTCACAAATTCAGCTTTAATATTAGGGATAAATAACACAGCCCAGCCAGAAACTCAGGCTACACAGTGTCAGCCGTGGCAAAGGAGGCAGTCATTATTTCACAGAAGAAGAAAAATGGATTTTACAGCATCAACAGTCACAGTGCACTCAGCATGGTGCAAGGCTGAGTGTGACAGAGACCAAATGGGTACAGAAGAGAGAACCCTGGCTTATTGAAGGAGAGATGGAATGAAGAAAAAAACACTGAGGAGGTTAAAAAGAGTGGGTGCAAAAAAGATAATCCAGAGACTTCATCTGAGCATTAAACCTGTTGCAAGCCATTTCTGGTATGTTCTGAGACATCTGCACTCTTCAATGGAGGCAGAAGGAGGAGGAAGATGTAACCAGGGGACTGTCTGCTACCCATCACAGAGATATGGCAGAACGAAGCACACACTTGATCTGCAGCTAATCTGAAAATCCCTGAATACACACACTTTTGCTCTCAGTCACTGCATGGGATTCAGGACCAAAGCTTTACCAGTGACCAAATCTCTAGAAAAGAGTTTGTAAATAATTCACAAATTAACTTCAGTCAGTCTGTGAAGCACAACTTGTTCCCACCCAACCTCAGTAACCCTGCCACTTTGCACACACACTGTAAATGCTGCTATTTATGGGTGTTTATGCTCATATTGCTCTTATTTTTAGTGTTCTTTTACCTTATTTTTAGCACTTTGTTTTTTCACTATTAATGTACACAGAAAGCAAAGATTCACCAGAGTCAAATTCCTTGTTTGCCTGTACAAACTTGGCCAATAAAGTTGATTCTGATTCTGGTTTAGATGACTCAATGCTTTTCTGGTAGGTTTTAATACAAAACACCTGCTTAAGTTGTTGAGTTCTGTTGACTGTAGCTTAACACTGACTGCAAAGACGTTTGAGCAGAAGTGAGTGGAACTACGGTAATCAGCGAATTAGAACATTAGCTTGTGTAAATCAGACAGAACTGGGATTTCATTTGCAACAAGCTTACACTGTATTAGAAATCCTAATAACCCTGTTTGTACTGGTGTATTTTAAGAAAAAACCTCCATGTTTAGTGGTACAGCGGTAAGTGTTTTCATATACAAAAGCTATTCTAGCAGTTTAAAAGGGCCACAGTTTCTCTATTTCCTCACAGATTGACTATTTTTGTGTAAAAATAATAATCCATTATCTATAGTTAGTTGTACTTTTCTTCCTGTTGTTTCACACTGAAACCTGTCCAGCCACTGAAACATGTAATACGAAACATCTACATAAACTCTTGCTGACTGTTGCTAAACACTGATCAAAAAGTGCCTATGTAGAAGTAAGCGAAAATAATTAGTTAACGACAACACTAACATGACATGACTGCACTGCATGGATGGAATTAGTGCAGTTATGTATATTACAATAGACATTATGCTGAGCTGAACATCTGAGTCATTAAAGCATATGTAAAGTATGTCACAGATCTATCAGTGACCAAGGCAGGCTATTGTAAAGGAAGCTGTGGTTTATTATAAACAAAACATGCGAGACAATAAACAGGCACTGACATCATGCTCATAGCGTCATTTATGTGACCATGTGAATATGAGGGTGTGCAAAATATGCAAACACACTGACTCAGACTGGGTTTTTCGGGGACTTACAGTGTGTGACACCAGCCAGGGTCTGGTAGAAGGTGGGCGTGTCACTGTCATCTGTCAGCGTGACACACACGCCTCCAGATAGAAGCCATCTGGACAGAGTGAAGGCCTCCTTGTTCTGCAGCAGCCAGGTCCTGAAGCGCTCATAGTTCACCTTGTCACCCTGCCGAAACACGCCAACAAAGACAGGGTTAGTTTGTCGGCCATCAAAGAGCTGAATCATCAGTGTGCACCTGTCTGTGACCTTGCATGTTTCTGACTAGATCCTGATTCGCCTGGAGGATGATATTTAATGATGAAAGGACGTGTACTGCAACTACAGATTAGTTGATCTCAGAAAAATCATTGATAGTCACCTTTAAGGTTGGGCATTTTGACCAACAGACAGCAGACAGATAACAAAAATCAGTGCAGAACTATTAGCTTCATAAAAAATAATGAAGTCAGAAACACTGATATTTGATTTCTGCCTCTTTAATACCTGTGGCAGTCCTTTTGACTTACACCACAGGTTTGCAAGGCATTTCAAAGTAGACAGCTCATCAGAATGACTGACAAGTGCTGTAGTGACAACTCAGAATTTAACCAAGGACGAAGAGCAAATAAATAAATAAGTAAACAAGCCTCAAGGTGAAAGCTGTATACAGTTGTTCGACAATGTCAATATAACACCATACCCCATTTGAACATATTTAAACTGTGACTCTGTGAGATCAGAAACAGCAAACTGAGAACAGAAAGTCCTGCAGAAGGCTTGACTGGAAACGCTTTAAATGTTAACTAACTGATGAATGTAAATCCGTCCTCGCTGTTGAACACAGTGTTAAAAATCACTGGTCCAGAGACTGCCCTGTAATTACTGACAGGCCACTTTCTGGCTGCTTGATGACTAGGCTGGTGTTGCTGGAGGAAGCAGATAGTGGAGCTCTCTCTTTGACTCGGGAGTGATGCCTAAACAGCATGAATCATGACAAATTCAGCTTCTTATGGATGTTGCAAAGCTCCGTATGACTAAAAAGGGTTTTTATCCACATTGCCAAGCACACCTCTGCACATATTGGCCAAACAGACTCAAAGACATCACTTCTAGATATTCACAGCACAGCTCTGAAGAAATTTGAATAATCAGTTGAACAACGAAGTAGTACAGAGAATGTTATGGTAAGCCACACCGTGTTGCATGTTGGGAATAGGATGCCATCTTTTGAGGAACACGTTCAGTCAGTTACCTGTGTACTTTTTGTTTTCTTTGGCTAAAATGTAAGTTAAAAGGGTCCAATTTGATGGGAAAAGAGAAAGAAAATGGATCCTACTGGCACAAATCACAATGCCAAGCAACAGTATTTGGACAAGCTACTACAATAAACCACATAAATCTGTATGGCTTGGCAGCATAAGGCTGGATTACAGACCCTGACTAACTGCCTCCACTCACACAGCCAGACATTCTAAACTATCTGTTTAGTGGACTGGGTGCACACACTTAGCGCGAGTTAAAAATGCACAAATCCCTAGAAGCTCATGAACTGTTTTTTAGCTCTGCAGTGAAATAGCAGATCAGTGCACTATCTGCTAATTCACAAGCCAAGAAAACGCAAGAGCACAGCTATACTCACAAGGCGCTGCTCCTCTTTCTGGCCTAATTATCTACCCAAACTAAACACCAAACCCTGAACAACATTCAGCTGTGTGATGACTTTACCGAGTCATATGCAGTGGGTTTGATCGGACATGAGTGCCAAGTATTTGTAACTTTTAAACTCAATGTTGTGAATACACTCTGTCTAAACATAAACCAGTAAACATGTAGCCTTCCAACCACAGCGGCAACAATTCATTGATTAGTTGCCAACTAATTAATCATCCAACATTTTGATAAACAAATATTTTTCTTTTTTGTTTGAACAATGTTTTGAGAAAAAAAGACTAAAGTGCAGCTTCTTAAATGTAAATATGTTCTGGTTTCTTTCCTTCTCTATGACAGTAAACTTAAAATCTTTGGTTTGTGGACAATCTGGTCATCATATTTCACAATCTTCTAACATTACCTAGATCAAAAAAAACTTGTGAATTAATTGAGAAAAATAATCGGCAGATTAAGCAACAATGGAACTAATTATTAGTTGCAGCCCTACTTACAACATGGCATGACGTCACACTCTCTACAGGAATAACATCTTGGAACAAATTCATAAAACTCAGTGATTAGCGAGGTAATATGCTGCTAATATCTCGTTATCAGCAGCAATATTAGTGTTAGTTTCAGCCTCTAATCTCTTGTATGGTGGAAATGTTTCCGTTAAACTGTACAGAAGTAAGCAGGGTGGCCTCACAGCTAGAAGATCGCTGGTTCGTGTACCGGTTAGGACGCCTGGGATCTTTCTGTGTGGAGTTTGCATGTTCTCCCTGTGCAGCGTGGGTTTTCCCCGGGTACTCCGGCTTCCTCCCACAGTCCAAAAACACGCTCGGGTTAATTGATTATTCTAAATTGTACGTAGGTGTGATTGAAAGTGTACTTTGTTGTCTCTATGTGTAGCCCTGTGATAGGCTGGTGTCCTGTCCAGGGTGTCCCCTGCCTTCGCCCTGAGTCGACTGGGATAGGCTCCAGCCTCCCCGCAACCCTACAGAGGATTAAGCGGTGCACAGATAATGGATGGATGTATAGAAGTATGTAAAGTAGAAACCTATGGGAGTAATGATATAACAATGTTCTAACAGGAATGGCTACTCTTAGGGTAATACACAATAACGTCTTTGCATTTTAGGAAAAATATCGTTTAAGTTCTACTGAAAATGCAGTTCTTCCTTACCCACATAATCTTGTGTTTTCTTACCTGCTGATTTTACGTATACAAAGCCATTCATTTTTTAATACTGCTATGAGTACCTAAACTCCTTTCACACTAAATGTGCTCAAGTGTAGGTGCAAATCTCAGAAGGATACATCTCCAGGGCAAATAAAAGACAGATAATACAACTTGCAACAGAGGAAATCCACTGGAGGACGAAAATGACACTGGAAAATGTGAAAAATAACTAATAATAATAACAAACTAACAAAAAAAACTAAAGAGGCAGGCAGAGTAAACTGCAAAACTAATAATGATGGCACCTAACAGAGTGGTTTGCAGTGGACTGCGATTTGAAAGGCGCTTTTGTATTCTAGTAACTTGTACAATAACTTGCAGTGATGCCAAACTTTCTATCATCTCTGTGGAGTTGGCTCCATGTGGGCAACTAGTAACAATGGCTGTTTTATGAGCATGTGACAAACACCTCAGTGGTATAAGCCGAGGACAGACTGTGGGTGATGCACAAGTCATGAGCGTGGAGCCCACTTGGTATTGACATCAGGTGCATGAGAGACATTTGATCGTGGCTTTAAATGTTCAGATATGTCGTGTTTTACTGCGTTTGCTGACCTCAAAGAAGCACTTCTTGAGAGAGGCTGGGACTTCTCCATCCAGGACCTGCAGGACTGCTTCTATATCTTCCCTAGCAGCATATCCGCCCAGATCACTGGCAAACAGGCTGAAGAGGTCTGTGAGCACAAGCAACACACACACACACACACACACACACACACACAGTCAGATGAGAGTTCAGCTTTATCACGAAAAAGCAGGCCTCTTGCACACAGCAGCAGTGAGGACGATAGAAGCTACAATGTCAATAACGTCCTGATGGATTTGACTTCCTGCAACACATCAAGCACAACTATCAGAAGGAGGCTGAAGGAGAGACAGAGAGGAGAGAGGAAGAGAAATAAAGAGTACAAAGGAAGTGTGGATTAGAGAAAAAACAACAATTCCATCATGGTTATTAGTAATCAAAAAAATAATTCATCCATGAAGGAAAATGTGTCAGTGTGTACTTACTTTAATGTCAAGTTAAACACCACTATGTTTAAGGCTACTTCTAGCTGTAAAGATGATGGGCTGAATTTACTCTGCTACAACCAGATCTACGTCACACAAACATAAATGTTTTAAGCATCTAGTGTTCTGACGGCGCATGTCCTGTTCTCTTATACAAGGACAATGACAAGACAGAGAATTTTTAAGGCTTGAATGACTATGAAACCTCTCCTGGTAGATTAATCAGTACAAAGGTTGAGCAAGAAATATCAGGTTCATTGATAAAAAGTGGGGGCATTCCCAATGCCAATTTGCACTCCTAACCCATACTGACAAAACAATTTTAAAAAATGAATTCTGTCTAATGAGACAAAAACTGAACTCTTGAAGTACAACTCCATGCACCATGTCAGGCAAACATTGAGCACTGCTCATCACCTGACTAATACTAACCCTACAGTGAAGCATGGTGGCAGCAGCATCATGCTATGGGGGTGCTTCTCAGCAGCAGGGACAGGGACACTGGTCAGAACTGAGAAAAGGATGAATGCACCCAGAGAGGACTTTGAAGAAATGCTGCTCCAGAGTGCAGAAAACTGAGGATGTGTGAACAGTTCACCTTTCAGGACCACAATGAGCCGAAGCAAACAGCCCAGACAGGACAGATCTCTGCCCTTGAGTGTCCCAGACAAAGTAGAGACTTAAATCCCACAGAACATCTGTGGAGAGGCCTGAGGATGGCAGTTAATAGATGCTTTTCATCCAATCTGATGAGCTTCAGTAGATGTACCAGATAGAATGGGACACAGCCCAAATACAGGAGTGCAAAGCTTGTAAAGACTTACTACAGACTCCAGGCCGTAACACTACCAAAGAGGCCTCTACAAAGTACTCAATTACAGGTCTGAACATGTTTGTTAATGACAGATCGCAGTTTTTTCTTTTAAATAACTTTCTAATATTTTTAATACCTTTATAAATTTGTAAAAACATTTTCTTTTTAACTTTTCCATTATGGGTAATTGATTATTGATTAAAAAGAAAATGGAAATTTTATCTGTTTAAAATGGAATTTAAACCACAATAAAGTGTGAAGAAAGCAAAGGTGTCTGAATACTTTATAATAGTGACTTCAAAGGGATGCATTCTAACTGTGGCATTGTACTGCATGAAACTGGATTTATTTATTCATGCCAGTGCTATTTGTTACAGACATTTGTTTATCCAAATGCTTCACAAAGAAATAAATAGACTTCAGACTGCCTTTTTGCACTGCGCCCATTGGACAGATCAACGATGAATGGGATGACTGTGTGTGCTCAGAAAGTCATAGGTCAGGGTAGCAAAGGGGAGACTGTTGCTTTGAGTTTGCACTAAATATATGGTAGAATGGACTGATAAGTGAATGTGGCTCTCGCAGTGTGTGACTGCACACAGCTAGCATGCTGGCTGTGCGAACACAAGGCTTGTCTCATGCAGCGTCTGTATATCATGATGCGCTTACTGTATTCCACATCCTCACACAGGCACACTGCATCCACAAAAGAAAAAAAATGGTGGCCTTATCTCATAATTATGATGTGCTATCTCATAATTACACAAAACGCTTTCGACAATGGACGTCAAATTACATATTAGTGATTCACTTTTACAATCTACTACTGGATGTACTGACAGCGACCACTGAATTACTGTCAGACTGAAGAAATCTTTAAAAACTGGAGGATTCTCAGGAGAGTTCTGAAGTGTTCCCATTTCTGCCCCGCTTGCTTATTGTACATTATCTCATTATAAGATTATGAGATAGTTAGTCCTAATTGTGAGATAAGGTTCTAAAAAGGTTTCTTCTTTTGTTAAAGGCAATGCGTTTCAAGACATCCTTGTTATCTATGTTTTGGGACGTTAATATGTAACTTTATGTTTCATGTGGGCATGCAACCTTCATTGTTTCAAATGACATAAGGATAAGCTGCAGTTAGGGAGGCATTAGCTGGATGTGTTTTACAGATACATAATAGTGAAGTCTTTTTCTAGACTTTTCACAGATTAGTGTTGCTTGGTAACATCCATGCACAGAGTTCAACGTACACTTGGCCTTCTCCTCATCGCGTCCTCTGGTCAGAAGAACCAGACCCACGATCAGGTTGTTGAAGTGCAGCCCTTTGGACGAGCCTCCGAATGAAGTGTAGATCACCTAAAACACACACAAAATCGAGATGTGAAATACAAGGACAACTTCGCAGTGGTGCTCATGCTGTCACGATCAACAGGTTTAAAGTCTGGGACAACCAGGAAACTCTGCCGATGCACAGATGAGAGACAGAACAGATTCTACCTCTATCTAACAGTCTGATTACAGCATTCTCTCATTTCCATATCAGTGTGACAATTAAATAGGGTAATACAGTAGAAGTAACACTTCTTAAATTGACCGCAATCCAATAAAGCAGCCACGCAATAAAACCGACCTTTGTGCAGAAGTTTAAATAACACTGAACACATTCTGAAACAATGTGCTGACTATGCCATGTGACAATTTGTGTCCCATTTCCAAAGCATAATCTAGACTTCGACGGCAGGACAGCGGGTTCCCTGACAGATGAGTTCGGACATGGTGTATCACATCACAAGATTACTTTGTTTGTGGCTGCACATGCTCGTTCAAGCATAATCTCTTTGCATCTTTATTTCTCTCCCCAGCCCACACACGAACCGGCAGGAGCCCGTTTGAAACCTACAGAGGCTCAAATGAGGGAGAGCGAAGAGCAAGAGGAGAGGGAGAAAGAAGAGCGTGGGTAAGCAAAAGAAGGAAGCTACACAGTAATTAAAATGAAACTTAATTCCATCTGTGTTTCATTGTGGTTATTTACCAAATTAAAAATAGCAGCCGATAACACACAGAGAAACAGCAGGGGAGAAGACTGCACAACAGGGGGATGAAAGACCTGATACTAACACATCTGTAGCTCAGCAGGAACCAGTGCTGTTGTTTACAGATACACATGCATGTTAAGATGCTTATTCCAATATTGTGGTGGTGTCAATAACAATAGATCTGACTTTTGAAGAGGACATTGAGGTTGAAGGAAGGTTTCGACAGTGGACACTGAAATAGATGACGGCGTGTCACACTCTTTCATCGGGGCTGCTGCTCGCTGACCCAACCTCAGCACCATAGACTGTTTATAAAAGACGGATGTAGCCACCACGACGTCTCCCATTGGTTTGTGGTCTACTGTACTGAAGCCTGAAGAGTTAGGACTTTGGCTGCCACTCTAAAAAGCAACCCTACCTAACTGTCTGCTTTACTTTAAATGGAATCATAATTTCCAAAATGAAGATCTTGCTTTATTCAAGTCTTGAAAATAGTGATTGAGACCATTAATTCATTAGGAAAATGTTTACTTAGGTAACAGACTAAGGGAGAAGCAGGGCCATTTGATCACAGACAGATGCAATCCAACCTCTTTTCAATACCAGAGGATTTGCCTCCTACAGGTTTAAGTCACTTCTGCATTGGCTTTACCCTTCAGACCCGGAGGCTACGTCCATCTTTCACATACAGTCTATGCTCAGCTACCTTTTGTTGGCCACATTTGGATTTTCTGGCACTAAACGTCCCTTCTAAAAATACAAGTGCTGGGCATTGTGGTGGCTCAGAAGATGCATACCATATTCTGCACTATCTATATTCTGGGTTTGATTCTCAGCTGTGCACCCTTGTTTTATGTACTCCATCTTCACAGGTCCAGTGGGTCTTCATTGGGTCTCCTTTTGGGTCTTTTGTCTGTTTGTCAGTATGCCCAGTACCCAACCTGAGTGGAATTAAATGGACCAGAGTGTGTGAGCTGTCATCTGTGATCACATGGTGTGTCACTTGTCACCACAGGGGAAAACTGTGAGCTCTGAGGCAACAGGAGAAGTCAAAGTTTAAAGTGAAGGGAAAATGGGGGTGTGTTTGGACACGCTGTTTTGTTCTGTTGTTGCTGTTTGTGATTTCTCTCTGACAGGCTCGACTGCGTTTAGGATTGGATGTAATTATCCTCAGCTCTGTTTGGGTCGGAGAGGCTAGTACTCAGGTCTCTCTTTTTTTGTCATAATTGCCTTCATTTGACAGTAGACAGTGTAGAGACACAGTAAATGAGAACAGAGACAAGCGTACAACGTGCAGCAAAGGTCTTCCAGCAGGGAATTGAACTGCAGACTTTCTAATATATTACATAAATTAATGCATGCATGTGACGTTCAGGTGTGTTTTCCATAGGTCCATCTCAGATAATGGACAACATTTTGGACCTCTAATCCCATCTCCTTTTATTTCTTCTTACTACAACAAGATATTAGTAGTAAGTAGTCTATGAAATGTGAGAAAATACTGAAAATGACCCATTTGAATTTCTATTAGCTTCTGGTGATGATTTGAGATCATTTCCAAGCAACAGTCCAGAGTTAAAAATATTCACTTGATCCAGTCATTGATGACAAAAATGCAGCGAGTCAGAAAATGTATGAAAGCTGGCACCAACTAATCAGAAGAGGGTCTGATTATTTAACATACGCTGACTAATTGCCACGATTCTACAGTTCAATTCTGAATGTAGGCAAAATGTCATAAGCTATGTGAAAACGAAAAGTAAAACTGTCATTAAATGAAATGCAAACCTTTCAAGTGCTGCAATTTCATGATGTCATTTCATAATGTCAGCATTGAACAGGGTCCATGAGATGCAGTTCAAATCTCAGAAACATAATAAATTCTCCTTTAAGTTAGGATTCTTGTGTCAGACCCACTGCTCCCAGGCAAAGACTGATATTACACACTCTCAAAAAAATGTTGCATCATTACTTGGATGAGGAACAAAAATCTAATAGTGTAAACGTTAGTATCAGGCCTGAGAGTCGCATTGGAGTGAGCCAGTTTGTGTTGCACTGCATGATGAAACATTCAATACAAAAACACTGGGATAAAAAATATTTATCATCGTTACAAAATCCAAATCCGCTCAGCTGTTCTTGTGAGTTGCTGTCCGTTCTGGGGGCGCTGTTTCCGTTTAGCAAAGCTGAACTCACAGAGCATGAAGGAGGAGGTTGCACAGCAGTGTCTGCAAACATGCAGAGCTGTATGAGGTGACTCTGCAGTCAGTGAGCTGATGAAGCATGTCCATGTCAGTGGGTCACGTACAGCAGAGCAGCTTCACTTGTGGTTAAAAAGGGAAGTCAAAGCATGTCATGCTTCTAAATCCAAAAAGAAAACACTTCCCCTATCTGCTGCCTTCTCTTCGTCTTCTGTATTCAGTTACTGCAACTACTTTCTCAGTGCTTTAAGAAATACTGCTGCTTAAGCTTCTCCCTCATTTAAACACGGTATTATAAAAACAAATCAAATCCAAGTATCAGCTAAATGAACTAATGAGTATATGTACTGATTTCTCCACTGATCCATTTATCAACCTTATGCGTCCTAGGCTCAGGATATCCTTACTTTTAAACTCTTATCTTGGTCACTATGAGGACTGGCCATACATACTGGATCTTGTTTTTCTAGGCTATCCAGATCTTTTATCATTTGATATGATAATACTGAGTTTGTATATTGACCACTGACCTTCATATGAAGGATATTCTGTATTATGAGATGGTCATGTTTTACATACTGGCAGTAGAGATATCTTTTCGTAACACTGTAGGGTAGATCGTCTAGAACTTGCCAATATTAGAACTATGATGGTGGGATACTGTAAGGCTTAGAAATTGGGACAAATACGTGCTTAGTGCCTAATGCAAATAAATGTCTTTCTATTCAACGGAGGGTCAACCTCCAGTAGTCTACTTGGAGAGGCAGCAAACCAAACAAATGTTTGCTCAGAGGGTTAAAATGTAACCATATGTAAGTAAGGTTTACATCCACAGTGCTCAATGATTATAGGAAACCTCTAGCAGCTTGATGATTCATTCTCTACCTCCAGTCTGCCAAACAATACAGTACACCTGACTCCGTATTTGACAAATAAATTAATCCTGTTCATTCATATTGTTTGACTGAACGATACAATAACGAGTCACGAAAACTCTCCCGAAATGTCCTCTGTGACAAAAAAGTGATCGAGTATGTAAAACAGGTACAGTAACATGAGATTCAAGGGGAACTCCACTAATCTAAAGGTCAGTTGTCATGGAAAGTACTTGTCAACCTGTAAAAAGAGCTTCACCCTGTCTTTAGTGGCTCTGGGGGACCGTCGTCAAGTCAGATAAAATAACTCTGCTGATGTCACATGAAAAGTGTTTGCTGCAAAGGGTAGGATGCACAGTTGTTTGGAACTTAACCAAAATTAGAGGAGAAAAGACAGAATACCACAACCTCCTTACATTCAAAATAGATTTTTTGTTTATTTTTTGTTACATTTGTTCTACTCTGATTCATTGGACATAGAACATAACTATAAGCCTTTCACGTCAACGGTCTATTTCACATTCATCTCCCATTGCTGCATCCTTGGCCTCTCACCACTCAAGACAAAGGTATTTGGGTATAAGATATACAAACAGGCCAGAGCATTTCCCTCATAGAATGATGACGAAGTGCAGCTTAACCAGGCTCCAGCGCTGACACAGTGCTGTGGAGATAAATCTGGCTCTACAAAACTAAGGAAGTATGAACTTGAGCTGCTTGATTTTCCCAAACCACACTAACTCAGTAAAATAAATGTTCGTGTGAGAAATGAGAATTTCTATCGAGCTAGCCTGTCATGTGTCGTCAGCCTGACTGACAGTCTGTTTACGTCCCTGCTGAGAAGACAGCGTGACATTGATCACAATGTCAAAGTGTTTGACTGACAAATATATATATATATATATATATATATATATATATATATTAGTGCTGTCAATCGATTAAAATTTTTAATCGCGATTAATCGCATGAATGTCATAGTTAACTCGCGATTAATCGCAAATTAATCGCACATTTTTTATCTATTCTAAATGTTCCTTGAATTATCATTTTATACAAGGAGGAGGCGGAGAATTCGCGTCAGCTGTGTTTGGCCATCAAGTGGTATTACAGACTAGATGTGCTACATGATAACTCAGTTCATACTGACAACACACACAGATAACTTTGGTCTTGTCAATCCTCATGCGCGCACCCCAGGCCGCCGTCACCTGGCGGAGCATCTGCATCAGCGGCACGCGGTTCGGGACGCGGAAAAGGAGCCGATAGAAAGGCGAGCGAGAATATTGCTACTGTACCACCACCAGCAGGAGATCCTGTCGGACTCCGACGGCGAACACCTCGCCCTCGACTTCGCCAACCATGCCCCCGCCTCACCCACCCCCGCCCGCGTTAATCTCGCGATAAAAAAATTGACGCCGTTAAAATTGATTTGCGTTAACGCGTTAATAACGCGATATTTTTGACAGCACTAATATATATATATATATATATATATATATATATTTAATTATATACACATATGTAACAGGTGGTAGAGCAGGTTGTCCACTAATCGCAAGATTGGTGGTTAAATCCCCTGCCTCTCTGCATGCCCAAGTGTCCTGTGGCAAGACACTGAACCTGAAGTTGCTCCAAATGGCAGGCAGGCACCATGCATGGAAGTTCTGTCGCTACTGGTGTGTGAATGTGTAAATGAGAAACACAATGTAAAGCACTTTGAGTATCACTAAGGTCAACATTATCAACTGACTGGAATCCCCAGATACATAGGGGAAACCCCTGAGACATTCCACTAAGTCATGTATTGCCACTGTGAATATAGTCATCAGACAAGTGGTGAGGTTCTTTTTTTGGACTGTGTCGTGCTAGAAGCAAGAAACCTATGCTTTTGTCTTGTTCACAGTACATGCAAGGACCCAGCTACATTTAAGTAATGTGTTAACCTCAAAAATATCAATACTAAGAGCCACTTAGTATCATGTGAGAGCAGCATCCTGTGTTTCTGAGAACCAACAGCCACAATATGCGGCTCTGGCATGATACTAGGTGGCTCTTATAGGATTTCTCAAAACATTTGTTACAGATGGATGCAATGAGAAAGAGTCAGTGCTGGAGAGGATCTACTACTGTATTTCCTTTTGATTACAATTTTATGTAGTGTTTGCAACTAATGCACCACTAACTCAGGTGGTGCTACCTCTCTCTGTTTTATACTGGCTTGAAACTCCTTTCATGAAAACACTTTGTTGCAAATATGTCATTGCTGACATACTTTGGTTGGTTTTCATCTAAATATGTAATATTTTTTCCATACAAAAGAGGCAGTTACTTAAAGGTTCCATATTGTTCCCCTTTTTCAGTAAATTAATAAAAGTCTCATGTTCCCAGCAAGTGTTTTACACTTTTCAGCTCTAAATACTACAGACATGGCTTATATTAGCATGACTGTACAACAGATGGTTTTAACCCTGTTCTTAAACAGGCTGTTTCAGTGTAGGTAGTATTTGGTTTTAACTAGTGTATAGTGAGTGTGTCAGTTACCGCTACAGTTATAAAATCCGTAGTTTAATGTAGATCAGCAGCTTGGAAAAGGCTCTGAAGTGACTGCTGATTAACATGCAGTATTAACAAGCCACATTTCAGTCTCAGGAGAGAAGCAAACTGACTCTGAGTTCACTTTATACTGAAGCAGAACAAGTGACAAGAAAGAACAGTAACCCACCCAGTCCTTCAGTTTAGTAGTTTTAAATTGCTGTCTTTCAGTCATTTCTGATTGTCCCTCAGCATTTTAATTTCCACAGTGAACTGACCTGTGGGCATGTGATTAAAGCTAACGGTAACATTAGGCATCTTAGCAATGCATCATGCTAATGCTAATGATTTTCCTACTGTTGTGGGGACACTGCCATCAAAAATAAAAATAATCCACTGGAACTTCA
This sequence comes from Dascyllus trimaculatus, assembly GCA_024666655.1. Lineage (NCBI taxonomy): Eukaryota > Metazoa > Chordata > Actinopteri > Pomacentridae > Dascyllus > Dascyllus trimaculatus. Next base: position 3,760,290 of record CM045453.1, on the reverse strand, counting down.
GTTCCTCAAACGCTGGGAGTTCATCAAGACTCTTGTGTTCACTCTTGCAGCCAACAGCAGAAGATCAGGTGAGCTTTGATGAATGACAGTAGTGAGCACTGAGATATCAACACCTCCAAGTGTATTAATGATAAAAAACAATAGAAGTGTAGTCTCACTATATGTGGCCTTTACTGATCTGGCAGTGCATACGTTTTACTGAAACCTAGCAAGGATGTACTGTAAGCAGTAGATTTAGGATTCAAACACAAATGTGTCATACACAAATGTAAAGAATTCCTGAAAGTTTAAGTCTATTTATATACATTTCCTCCTTTTTCTTTCCCTGGATATCCCTGCAAGTGATGCAGTGAAAGATGCCCTGCAGCAGTGTGCAGATTTGCTGTTGTTAGCTGGTCTTTATGTCTTGAGTTGTTCTCAGAGTTAGCTTCCACAAAAATAATTTGCAATTTCAAGATTGTGGTTTTGGAGCAAAAATGATTTGGTAAAAGTAGCTGAGTGGATGGTGTTTTTTGTGTGGCATCTCAGAGCCTCAGCTTGTTCTCTTATCCGCTAGACCTTCCTCCATTTGTTCCTTATGTGCTCATAAGACTCAGAACATGATCTGTGTTTATTATAGGTGTTCTGAAAGTAACACGCGATTGGAAAAAGTATTCCACAGATTTCCCCGGAGAGATTGTTAAAGGGCCAAGTTGTGGTCATCAGCAGCCAAAATGGGAACAAATACACTGTTTACAGAGCTGCTACATGTACATGGAGCATATCTGTGAGAGGAAGATTGTCATAGTAGGGGAAGCGCTGTGGCAAAACTGTGAGGAGCTACACTATAACCATTTGGGCTAACAACACCTAACGAGAGGTAAGTGCAAATAAATACTCAGTATGTGTTTGTGTCATTTATCAGTCAACCAACCTGAAGGTATGTACTGCTTTGAAAGGGGCCTCAATGAAAACATTACAGTCAGCAGTTTGGCTAACGGCAACCTTATGCCTCAGCTTCTTAGAAACGAGTGTGTTGTGCAAAGAGAGGATGTGAAATTGGTTATATATTTATAGTTTAACACTAGAGAAAATTCACAGGTCAAGATAAATGTATAAGGTAACACTTTCAGCAGCGAAAAAATGAAAAAATAATTAACTGGCTGTAATTCCAACAGTTCAGACACTGACCTGTTTATTCAAAAGTTAAAAATAAAAACAAATAAATGTCCACTGAGACAAGTGTGGCATACTCAGAGGCAGCAGTGCAGTTCAAGTTTTTGAGCTGCACAAAGCAACTTTTTGTCAACACTGAAGACACAGCCATGTTGTTTGATTAAACTACAGTGAAGCTGTTAACGGACTAAACTAAACAGGTGTTTATGTATGAGTTTCACATGGAGTCGATTAACCTGTACAGCGTGAGAAGAGAAGTCACAGGTTCTGATGCAGGAGAGCTGAATCTAACAGGCATAGTGTGAGTAAACATTATTAAAAATGCCCCAGTGTGTACCGGCTTTGAAGGCTAACCCTGCCAGCATGCTATAGCTGACTGACAACAACTGGTGCACTGGGGTTCTGGGTGGAATTTCCAACACAAAGAGTGTGAGTGTGTAGACATAAACAGACTTCTGACAGTAAGTGTCTGGATCACAGTGTGAAATGAACAGAAGGCTCATCCTGTGCTGTATGGTTTGGGACAAACACTTTAATACGGTGAAGTTTTTGTTGTAGTTTGTTCATGTACGCTCTGAATTTAAAGAAAAATTGACATAATAGGGCAAACACGATGAAACTGTTAACTCAAAATGCCTTTGTGATTATCTCTGTTTTAAGCCAAATAATAAGCCGGGTCCACAACAAAGTATCCATCCACCTCAGCTGAGCTCAGCAAACAACAAGAGGAGAAAGTGGTGCTACGTAGACTGCAACTTTGCAGCAAGCCAGTCTGGTTTAGCCTAGCAGGGCTTCACACTGACTTTAACATTGGAGGCACTAGTGTCTATATTTTTTTATTGTGGTGCATATATAGGTGCACCCCCAACTTTTTACTGCACTTTTTTCCACCCAGTAATACATTATATTAAGTGGTACTTTTTTGTGAGGTCCCATACACATGTGTGTGGCTAAAAAATTTTTTGAAAACAGTGCAATAAAATGTAAGAATGTCAGACGGACATCAGCTGAAACCAAGTGATGTTATCTATGTGTTCAGGCCACCCAGAGACACCAGTTCATTTTCAGGCGCACCGTTGCACCCAATGAAAATGTCTAGTCGCTCTTGATCTTTTTGTCACATGTGCAATTAAGACACCAGTTCATTTTCAGGCGCACCGTTGCACCCAATGAAAATGTCTAGTCACTCTTGATTTTTGTGCAATTAAGACTGTCCGGCTCAGGAGCCCTCCTTAGAGGGACTGCTGAAGCTTAATGTGAATGTCAGGCTCAGTCAAACTTCTGGGAGTGCAATTTTGAAGGGACTTGCGTCAAATGATTTGGAGAAGTTTGTTTTTGAGTACATTTGTGCAGTTATGTGTTTTATACAACTAAAACACACCCAACTGGACATATGGAGTGGCACTGAGCTCCACTGACTCAAAGCACAGTAGTAGACAGTGCTGCCTACACAGATCCTGCCATAATAACAATTTTAAACACAACTAATAGCATCAGAACCAAATCTTAGCCGTCTCCTGTAAAAAAAAAAAACACAAATTCTATTTTATCCAGTACTTCAAAATATAAGGTGTCCTCTCTGCATGATCAAAAGAAGAATGTGTTCATACATAAGGTAGACTTGGTGCTGTAGACTTCTGCATTGGAGAATATCTGCTTCTTGACTGCCTGATTAGGCTCAGGCTTTCTTTGAACTGTCAGAATGTACAGCAGCCATGGTGCTGTTTGAAGACACCAGCAGCAACCTTACATCTGGACCACTGTCACCACAGTAACGGCTGCCATGGTGACAAAGGAGGAGAAGGGGGGAAATGCTGAGAGACAGAGGAGAGAAGATGTGCTGTAGTGTTCAATAAAGGCATGTAAGTGGCGGGTTTTAGGAGACTGGCAGCAGATGGGGGGAGGACAGGATGACTAACACTGGCCTTACTGATGCACTCCAAAGACATGGTATGTGTTGCTACTGTATCCTGAAAGACGGAGCACCGTAAGAAGCCCTGGTTGCATCATGCACTTGTTTTTTTCTTCTGCAGTGGTCGTGTTCTCTACAATGTAAAACAGTTTTGAAGGGTTTGCTGAAGCTCCAAGTGCACAATGCATGAAATCCACAGCCAGAAAACATTGTGGTGCTTTCATATAATATAACATTAACCGACAGGGAAAAGACTAGAAGCTAAATCGCACAGAAAAGCCTCATAAATAATGAGTAAGGCAATTGTCTGTGCTGTCAGCTAGTAATCTGCCTGATCTAACGCAGCAGGCGACAGTGACTAAGACAGTCTGCATGTGCTTTGCAGTAATTAGTCAGAGCAGCAAGACAAGGGGACAAAATTTTGATTTCACAAATGACAGAAGTTTGTTTTGTAACACGTTCCCACAGGTTTTAAAGACACCACAAGCCGCTGTGAGGGAAACAATAAAGTTTCAAAAATGAAGGGCATCACTTTCACAGATCAGATTTTTAGATTTTCATGTCTGCAACAAAGTTCATTAGTCCACGATATATCCTGCACTGTATTATAAATAGGGCTGGTTGGTAAAATAACAGGTGTCTATTGCACAGGCAAAAGACACCTGTCAGCAGCAATAAGAAGCCCATTACATAAAATGCTCTACAGCTTCACTTAAATGTTCAACAAAATCCAAGCGTGTTCCCACTCTGGCTGATTAACACTTAGAAATTTGAAAGAATACTCATTAAATCGTCTACCTTACCTATGTTTTCCCAGGACACACTGTTAGGAAACTTAAAGCCCCTCTCCAATCTTAACTTTATATAGCTTATTTTTACTTTACTTGGATGTTATCTGCAGAATGGTCTAAGTCATGGGAGTAAGGATAAGCTGAAAAGCTCAACACATCAGAGTAAAATTGGCAAAATCATTACCTGAAACTCTACATACACACTGTTTCTGTGCAAAAAAAACATTACATCCTAGTTAGCATACAGTCACATTAGTCTCTCCCTCTCTTTTCCTGCTAACCATCTACTCTAGGAGTGTAATGGCACACAGGTTTCATGGTTCAGTGTGTACCTCTGGTTTAGACTAATGGCTTAGTACAAAAAAAGAAATGCAGTTAGGTTACTTAGACGCTGCATACTGCCAATAAGAAAAGACTCTGAGCTGTTTAGTCTCAGGCACAAAATAAATCAAATAAAATGTCCATTAAGACAAGTGCAACGCGTTCATAATTAGCTTCAATTAACCATTAAAGTCAGCAGTGCAGTTTCAGTTGTGGAACTTCAGAAAGTAACACTGCCTTCCTCTCTTTCTGTGAACACTGAGGACACAGCCATCTTGTTGGAATAAACATGGCAGCCACTAGTTGACTGACTGAGCAGAGAAGTCACTGGTTCTGGCTGCGGGAAGGCTAATTAAAACGTGTAGTTTAATTTAACACATTGTACAGTATTAATAAAAATGACAGTGTCTGCAGCTTTGAAGGCCAACCCTGCTTGCATTCTATATTTCACTGACAACTATTGAGCCACTTCATGGAAAACTTACATGGCTCAGTCCCCATTCCCCCTCAATCTGTTTGCCTCCTGAGTATTTTTAAGTCTTCCAACTTCAATTGCCTGAGGAAAAAAGCTGCAGCTTTCAACTGGAGTAACTCGAGAATGACAAGTTGGGAAAAATGAAAGGAAAAGCCTCAGTCAGATGGGGATGTGTGAGTGAAACAAGAGGAAGAGACTGCATGCAACTGCAGTGCTATGAATTCTGCGTGACAGCCACAGTGAGTATGATGAAAATGTAAGTATTTGCATTCAGCAACACTGCTGCACACATAATGACTGGATTTTATTGAAGCTAGGTGCATGTCAACGGCACTGATGAGTCAGAGTTACTTGAAAGAAAAGCACAGAAAAACAACTCAGCCTCTGTTTCTGCTCGATGAGCCTCTTTCCATCAGCGGCTATAAATGCATTCAAAGCAGCATTTGCAGGTATTTATCTCCGTGAGCAGTTTCACAATAACAGGACTCTACCTGTGATGCAAAAAATGACTGTGATACATCCAGTTTGTGGAGCAGTTAGAAAGGCCTCGATTCAGTCTAAGGCACAGTGGGCTACTCCTACAGTCCGTCTCCATAACCGATGGACACTGGTTTACACCCAACTCCATTGTGATCCTTCAATAGGAAATTCATATGTGTAATACTGATGCCTTTTTAGGACACCTGTAAGTCCTCCAGTGGCATGCAGAGCTGGGTTTAAAGCAAAACTATCAGAGGAAGACTACAGATAATAAAAATCACTGGAGAGGAGGTATTAACAGTTCTTTTCAGGTTATTAAGGATCCACTTTCAGTACCAGTACAGAGCTGGATCCCTACTTTGGATGTAATTAATTAAGGAAGGACGACACAGGAGAACTAAAGGTAAAAAGTCTGTGTTGTGGCTGACCCCAGTTATCACTCTGTCACTATACCCCCTGCTTGAAACCCTTAAGTGTAAAACTATCCGGAAGAGTATTGATCGCTGTCCTCGACAACACACTCAACAAAACCTGTCTTTTCCAATTAATCTAAGGGTAAAGGGTCACTAACATGAAAAAACCTGTACTTTATTAACCCTCTGAATCCCAAAACCCTTTCTGTGATTTATGGCATTTTAATTGTATTATACTGCACAGAGACCATTTTTGAACTCTCTCTAGCCATGGTTGTGCTGTTTCAGTAGAGGTGCAGGTCTCGGCCCACAGTGAATAAAATGCGACAGCACAGAACACCTAGAAACCCCTTAGTGTTGGGAGCCCCAATCAGGTCAGTGGCTACCTGGAGATCATTAAGCATTTAACTGCACCAACACTTCTCACTTACAGTGCATGCATGTGAAGGACACTTGGTGTGTCGCATCACTGTGGGCTTACCTCTGCAACTTTAGGGGGAACTCCATCTCCGAGCACTTCCCTGTAGAAGCACTGCTGGGTCATGTAATAGGAGAGGCCGCTGGTTCTCTTGAAGGCATCTTTCAGCCGCTTCAATTCCACATCGGTAACTAGAGCAGCACAGAGACAGAGAGAAAGAGAGGTGATTAAATTAGAAGAGCTCAAGAATCAGTTCACGACCTGCAGGTCACAGGGTGTGTCTGTATGAAAAAGTAATCAATAAAATGATGTAAGGAATGTTGGACATAGAGATAAAACAACTCTGTGTGTATGATAACCTGTCTTTATTGAAATTTACGGGGACGGGGAGGAAGGATTTATCCTTTTTTTTATTTGGCTGAAATAGTTTGTTAATTGTCTGACTGAAAATCTACTTCAAATAGAGCACACAATGTGTTATTCTGTTACTCTGGAGAATACCAGTGGAACTGCTGGGTGTCCAAACATAGAAATCTGTTACAGTCTATTAGATAAGTAGCACTAATCATGACCCTGAACAAGATCACAGACATCAACACTACTGGGAGGACAGTAGACAGCTGACTAATGACTCAAACAGATCTGATTTACAGCTTTCATGACCACACTGAAGCTAAATCATCTGCAAGTCACAAGTTCTCCCTGTGGAGCTGACAGTTGTCTGATATGAGAAAGATCAATATATAATATTCAAGAGTACTGTATGGCTGATCCACCAGTCATGGGCAGCCAATCATATTTCAGTCAGAGATAAAAAACCAAAGATTTGACCAGGTACAGAGAACCCTCAGAAAGTGGACACCAAAAGCTAAGTGCATAAGAAGGACGTCCAGGGGTTGGAGGGAGCTGAAGCAGCATGACAGTCCCAGCAGAGCGGCAATGAGAAGTGTCAGGTTATAATGGCAGGCCTGTCCACTTGCTATGTGACTGGATGTTGCTCGTCAGCTGGTAGCCAAGCAGCGGATTCCAGCATAACCTCAGCGCTCTGCCTGAACTAATGCTGTACTAAATAGATGAAAAGTTTATTACAGCCATGAGGCTTCCATTGTCAATGACAATTTTTAGAAATCCCAAGAATAAAGCGCTGTTTAGAGAATGTCTGGTTAAATGTCAGCAACAAAGAAATTCACACCTCTCGCTTTAGAGTCCACTAATACAAATATTAGATTAACAATAGGTCAAATGACTACATGTAAAGGCAAATGGATAAACTCAAAGGAATCTCTCACTTACACTTTAGCTTTATTGACTATCCAAGTCACACATCTAGCAGTTAAAGAGTCAGATATGGTTCTCAGAATGTGGTGGAGACCAAAAACAGAACTAAAAGAGAGTGATTATGATATGTGCACAACATGAGGAGGATCTGTGATGTGTGACAGGGTTGTTCAAAACTGCAATGGTGATATGGCCTGTGTTAAATAAACAAACACTGAAATGTATTAGTAACACAGTTCCTTCTGCTCCAGTAGGTACACTGCTAACATACACCCCAAACACTGCATAACCAATGGCCAATAAAAAAATAAATCATTTTGAACATACCTTCGTTGAAGAAAATTGCACATGAATACCCAAATAAAAGTAATAATGCAAGCAAGAATGATGCAAAAATTAATTATCGTCAAAACTAGTAAGTACTGGGCTTAGATTTATAGGTGGGCATGAGTGTGATATACTGATAATGATGTTGGATGTGCAAATGGACACAGTCCCAAACAAAGACTATACCTCTTTTAATCTAACTTTGGTTAAAGCGAATCAGTCGGATGGCATTTAAACTCCCTCCCACTGCACCTTTACAGTGTTGGACGGGGGAGTCTGATCACCCATTATCTGTAACCTGACACTGACGTCAAGAGTGCTCAGCTGTGCAGAGCTGAGAGAGGAGCCAGGCATTGTACTTCCTTATCTAGCTAGACTATGCAAAAAAATGCAAAAAAATGTTGAAGAGTTCTTTCAACTCAAAGCACCTTATAAAGATGTGTACCTTTGTACATTATGCTGATAATGTATAATCACAATTATAAAAGGAAGACTAAATCCCACACCTTGGGGCTGTTCTGCTCCTGGCATACATCAGTCAAACACACACTTGCTTACACTTCCAGGGTCTCCCCCTGTGCTGGTACAGAGCTGTACTTATCAGCAATATCAGCCATGCTGTGCTTCGTATACATTCTATTGTGCTCTGCTAAAGGCTTCCACTCCAGGTCACAGCTATGTCATGGTGAGTGTGTGTGTGTGTGTGTGTGTGTGTGTGTGTGTGTGTGTGTGTGTGTGTGTGTGTGTGTGTGTGTGTGTGTGTGTGTGTGTGTGTGTGTGTGTGTGTGTGTGTGTGTGTGTGTGTGTGTGTGTGTGTGTGTGTGTGATACTAGGATCAAGTCCCAACTGCAACAATTACCTTGCTTGCTCTGCTGCTGCAGTGAAACAACATACAGCCCTATTGTCACAACGTCCCCATCAAACACTGATGGAGCTTTCCAGATACAGCAGCACTCTATGCACTGTGCGGTCAGCTCAAACACTAGTGCTGAAGATGCAGTCACTTCATAAATCAACAGGTCCGCTGATATAGCGTGAATAAAAGAGGCAGTTTTGAACACTGAAAATGTATTAATAAAGATATACCAACGGTTTGCTTGCCACAAATAGGACTACACTGCTCTACTCTGTTTTACACAAATAGAAATATATGTGGGATTTTGAACTGTAAGACAAACCAAGACACTGTATCATGTCATACATGATGTTTAAAAAACATCACATTATATTGAACCTTGCAGTGGTACTGTGATTCGCTATGGGTAGGTTACCACTGCACCGCAGTAATGTGACGCCTGCTTCTTTTTTCTCTAATTTCACCCAAGCAACCACACCTCTCCATCAACAATCAGGTCACATTACTGATACGCTGATGGCCAATCTAATCTGCTCCAGTCTGACCAGCGGTTAAGTGCTTGTTAATGCATACAGAACATTTTCTGTCAGTGCTTCACGATTTAAACCCTCCGCAGCACAAAATCACGGAAAGCAAGAAATATGACAGTGGCTTTCCTGTCAAATGCGAAACCACTCAAACTGTGCTGCATCACTGGCTCTAATTAGAGCTGATCACTGTATAGTTATCCCAGCTGTATGGAAATTTGTCTGCTGGCACTGATGCACAAGTGTCAACAATGAGCCACTGATTTTTTTAATTAATGATGACCATCCCAGGAGGAAAGAAGTACCCATTTTATGTTGGAAAAACGCACTATGCTTTCATAAAAAACTGCTTTAAACCATGCTTAGGTTAGTTACATGTGATGTAACCTTTGACAACAGTCCATAGGGGGCAATAGAGTCCACATGGCTTCAGATTTAACCTCGGAGAGCACCTAGCTGGTAGAGACATGTGCACTTCCCACGCACACAATGTTGTAAGGCAATACATTAAAGCAATCTACATCTTCTAGTCCAAAGTAATGAATAACAGCAAAGACCAAAACTATTGCAATAGGAACTGTCTAATAGAATACTAAGCAACAGCTGCTTAGAGCACTTGACTGTACAGCTGACAACATTCTCCAGCTCCAATTAGCTCACATTCAGCTACTTAACACAAAAACAGATGATAAGGAGTTCAATTTTCTGAGATTTCCCTTTCAGAGATGGCCACACTTTTGTCAAGATCTAACTGTGGTCAAACAAAAGAGAAGCATTTACTGGGGACATTCCCAACACCTCATTTCCCTGTTGATTCAACAGAAATTTAAATTTAGACTAGTTTAACACTGGGCAAACATTCAAACACTTTAATCGACGACTGCTACATTTATAAATAAATGCTAAGGATACCTGTCCAATTTAAATTAAACCTTTTTACTTCATTTTATTGTGGTAGTATTTTTCACCAGCAATACCCAGTCCTTGACACAGCAAACATAAAATCTTACTCCAGGTTCAGACTACAGCAGTTTTAAAATCCTAACAGAAATCCGGGAGCCCTGCACACATACAGTAAGAAGAAACTTCACAGATATTCTTCTCTGTAATCTCAGACATGCACACACTGCAAGTTTTGAAAATAATGGCGCGTCACACACTACAGGATATCATGAAGAACACAGTGCCAGAGGGCCACGTCAGGAAGCAGAGCTCAGCCTCACGTGATCTCATGAGGAAATGGATGTAAACAAAACAGAGACTGTGGTGCAACAATTTGCTGTAAGAAAAAACAATCTAAAGCTGCGGAAAAAAACTAAAGCTGAAGGAGTGCGGATAAGAGAACGGCTGGGGGATCAGTTTGAGTATGTGTAATACAAGCCTCAAGGGCGAGACCATTTAGTGGTGCTAGTCAACAGCATTCACTGCTTCAGGGGGGTAGAGTAATAATCGGAGTCATCCAGGTGTTAACTATCAAACATGATCGATACTAATCGTGGGCCCCAGTGAGTCTGCATGCAGCTTAGGAGGTTGTAGACTAGATGTGTAAAGCTTTCAAATGACCAGATAATCTGGGCCCAACATAAGTTCAGACCAGACTTCTACAACCGTTGGAATGGGTGAACTAGGGGAATGTTGGTCTGAAACTCAGCAGTGGAAGACCTGCATTATTTTCACTTTCTAAATTTCAATCCTGCCAAACCAGTTGGATTTACGACACGTCATCTGTGCCACTTTCTACCTTAATGACAAATCTCAGCATTGCCACAGGGAGAGTGGGGCTTCAGTGGCCCCAGCAAGTGGTAAGTCTGCATGGCATCCTATACACAACAGTTACTGCCATTGTCCATCCATCCATTATCTATGCACCGCTTAATCCTCTGTAGGGTTGCGGGGGGGCTGGAGCCCATCCCAGCCGACTCGGGCGAAGGCAGGGGACACCCTGGACAGGACGCCAGTCTGTCGCAGAGCAACACATACAGACAGACAACCAAGCACACTCTCATTCACACCTATGGACAATTTAGAATAATCAATTAACCTCAGCATGTTTTTGGACTGTGGGAGGAAGCTGAAGTACCCGGTGCATGCACAGGGAGAACATGCAAACTCCACACAGAAAGATCCCAGGTGCCCTAACCGGGATGCGAACTGAGGATCTTCTAGCTGTGAGGCAACGCTGCTAACCACCGAGCCACTGTGCAGCCCGTACCTGTCATTGTACCTTATTAAAATAATAATTAGTTTTACCCAACTAGTATTCATGGTGCGGACTAGTGAGTGTAGCAACATTTGATCAACAAATCGCACACATTTCTATTATTTACAGCACAAAAATGTCATCCACAGACCAAAGTTATTAGCAAATAATAAAAACTTAAGAGCATGCATAGAACTGGACTTAGCAGGTAAAAATGAAGCAGTGGACTTGACATGGACAAAAATCTTTATCTCACAAAGTCTATGTGACAGCAAAACTGGGTATAAACCCCATGCAGCAGATGTGATGACAGGGGAACATACAAATACACATTCACACCTTTCAGTCCAGTTCTCTTGAAAAGCATACCTTGGTTGGCCTGGTGACCTGCTTCCCCCCCACACATATCATAAAACCACTCACAGACACAGTTTCTCAGTTCATTCCCGACCACTACTGATTTTAGTTTCGTTCTCGCCTTCTTTACTTCCGACTGTACAGACTAAGTGATCTAAAGAAACAAACGATGCAAATAAATTACAGGAAACTGCTTTCGCCAGCAATCCCAGGACGCTGCTGACTGGATTGATGCAACAGGGGATTGATGAGGAACAACGGGCTCTTCTGAGAATTTAAGCAAATGAAGCTTCTTAAATGAGGGGATCAGCTAGTGGGCGGATGTTGCTTCATCTAACTTATCTCCACAATAGAGCTTCATACAAATTCTCCTAATTCTCTCAATTCTGGAGAGGTTTATACCCAGAGCCTCAGGAAGCTGCAAAAGAAGTTAAAGGGTGCAGTGAATGTGTCATCCATTAACTGCCTGTCACCACTATTCAGGCTTTTCTCCTGACAGTGAAGATCACCACTAAGACTTTGTGAAATTTCCCAACTAAGCACTCGCTGCTGTTGGCTGCATGCGTACTGTAACCGCATTAAAGGGACAGCTCGACATTTTGGGAAATACTCTCATTTTCAGGAAGCAGACATTTAACAACTGAAGCGCCAAATTATGGTTTTATGTGGGTGGGGGTGGGGTGGGTTCTGTGCAGGACTATTTCAGTGACTTCCTGCAGTCCTGGAGTTTCCACTGGGCGCCTGGAAACCTCACAGTCGCAGCAAGTCCACTACAGGTCAGACATGCACCAAGAACCAGCTCTATGAATACCCCTCACATAACCCTGTGCTGTCTTTACACTGAAGCTGTAGTGAACAAGATATAATGTGTCAGACAGGGAAACATGAAGCACAGAAGAATATATGATCAGTGGTTGTTTTCCACTTTTGTAGATAAGGAAACTTCAAGGGACTTTGAAACTGGCATGCTTTTGATGCGTCAGGATAGGCCTGATTGTGAAATGAACCACTGATAGACACTTCAACAACAGGAATGAGAAAACTGTCTGACATAATGTTCAGTAGTTTAACTTAACTGCATTAGAGGCAAACACAAAGTTCAGCTGTAGGAACAAACTCCACGTGTGCTCCCTCTCTGGCCCATAAACAGCCCATCATATCGCTTGATAATGAAGCTCCTTCACCCTCCGTCACTCTGGTCCATGTCCTCTTGTTACCCTTTGGTGTGCCTGCAGTATTCTGGTGGTGGAGGCTGCAGCCAGCAGGGACCAGTGGCTGCCCTTGAGAGACATGACCCAGCAGCCTGCTATGAGAGTGGACAGACTTGATGTTGTGGTGTTTGCGGAAGCCAATGCGGGGTCCCAGTCAGGTGACACCTGGTCCAGGCCAGCCATTTAACCTCAATAAGGTGCAGCAGTTGCACCATGGTTGCCCTCCATGTACCTCTGGGTGTGTCTCATTATCCACATTTATTTTTATTGATGTAAATACATATAAATGCAAATATCTGTGTGTGTTCTTAATTTTTGGTGCTAACATTAATATTATTACCAACTGGCCTTGATAAATAAAGTGGTTGCACTCAAAAGTAAAGAGGCTAGAATCAAATGAAACCTTTTTACCTGGTCTTTGTTAAAATCAGTAATTAAAAACGATCAGTCCTTATTAATATCAAGTAAAACTTGACACTTCATCATTTTTGGGCTGCATCACCTAACCCTGATCTGAATTACTGAATTAATTTTGTAGGTTTCCATTTGCTTTGGGAGTTGGCAAGAAATTCTGGTGACTGCAGATCCACAGAGCGGTTAGTTCCAGCGGCCCACCAGGTATGAACATCCATTTATTACTGAAAAACCAGAACGGTTTTCTGTACCTTTATCACATAAATCATCAAGTTGCATTGTGATATGCACCAGCTCTTCTGGTTCCCTATGGGGTCATAAGAGGCCAGTAACAGCTTTCTTCCCAAAGCTCACCTCCAACATAATCCAACAAAGACAGATGGGACCTGTTATGTGCTTATTAAACACTTGCAGAGATAGGGAATGGTTACTGTTGAAAGGGAACTGAATTACAGGGTATGACTTCAACGTATAACGATGGCTCCCTGAGAGAAAAAGGAACTCATAAAAAACAGATTAGAGAAGTCAGAAATAAAGTCAAAGGAAGAATTTAAATCAAGAATGACCTTCTCAGTGCTGATGCTAATGGTATAGCAGAGGGACAGTTTGCTTGCAGTAGAATTAAAAGGGAAAAGTGCTGCTTATTCCTACATATAGCTGTGGAATGAAAAAAAAACAAACAAACCAAATAACAATGCATCATCTGAGGGTGTCCTGAGATAACCCACAGGACAGGAATCCAGATGGAGTAATGTATTTTTAATGAGGGATATCAGCTATAGAAAATCTACATCCAGTCCTTTATCCCAACACACTGCTCTGGGTACAGCAGCTGCCAAAGAAGCCCCCCTGCGCTCTATTAAAACATAGAAATTGTTTCCTGGTGGAGCGCTAAGAGTAACTGAATCGTGAAGTGGCCCAAACAAAAAAACAGCTTTTAATGATATCCACCCTGACTGTGTGCATCATCCAGTGAACTCTTTATTATTTTAAAATGTTTTGCAGGTGTCTTATGCCTCTGTTGCTGCCGTTGACTAAAAACTGCATTTGCAAGCTGAGTATTTGGTTGCAGGAACCACAGACCCACTAACATTTAAAAATACAACTAAATAAACTGACAGAAACATGAAGTCATTAAACCATCAAATCCTATTTTCATTAACTCTCTGGACCACAAAACCTGCCGGTGGTTTGAACGGCATGTTATCTTTAAAAATTACACAATTTAAAAACCAAAGTTACACCGTTGATCAGAGCCAAAAAACAGAAGCACTGGCAGATTTTAGATTTTCCAGCTGTCTTTCCAGCAGTGACGCGTGTCTTTCTTGGGAGAATAAACTAAATCTAAACCATGTTGGACTTAGCTGCCATTAACAGTCGTGACAAAAATTCAGCCACCACTGTTTTTCCAGTATCTGTAACACCTGTGGGCACTGTGACAAAATGTTGCACATGCTGATTCTAGGTTGTTTTTAATTTTTGCAAATAATCATAGAAAGTCAACCCTTGTTTTCGTCTTTATTTAAGCATTTACAGCATTGTAACTTTGATTAACGGACAAAAGACCTTTCTGGTCTAATGGCTGCTTCCATAGAGGTGCAGGACTTTATATCGCCGTGAAAGATGAACCCACAGTGAGTAAAAATGTGACAGGCTTACTGTTGGCCACAAACCACAAGCTAAGCAGCCTGTTCACAGCTGTGGATTTTAAAATTGCCAGGTGTAATAAAGCTGCAGAAAATACTAGCATAGTCAACCAGTCAGCGATGTTTTGCACTTCAAGTTCTACCCCACAAGTTCCTGAATTTTCAGCGGATACTGTAACCTGACCAGGGCTTTTTTGGGGGGCAAAACCATCTCCCCAGAACTTAATTTTCACTGTGATTCCTGTAGTGGAAACAAACATAGAGGAGCTGAAATTCTCCTGTTTTCTGGGAGAAATTACTGTGGCGGAAGTAGACATAAAGAGTACAACTTGCCCTGCTTACAGGAGCCCTCAAGCTACCATAGCTGCTCTAGTGGAGCTCTCTGTGGACAATATATCACACTGTAGTTGTACCAAACAGCCTCCAGGTAAGAACACGTATAAGTGTGTGAGTATGGAGCAGGGCTTTCCTGATAAAGTGAGCACCACTCTCTTTGAGACAACCCCGAGTACATTTTTTAAAATGGCTCATGTGGCACAAAAAGCAATGCGTGCCAGGATCGCAAGGATGCTCACCTCCTCACAGTGGGGTGCTGCTAAGACTCCCCTGCCAAAATATGTATTCTGCCTTTTCCCTATCTAACAGGCATGTAAGCCACCCAGCTGGAGTGTAGAACTGATTAGTCCTGAAGTGCTGAATCACAGGCTTTAGCAACTCTGCAGGCGGCCAATCACACACGTGGATCAGCACAGAGCACAGAGCTCCACCAACAGAATAGGGCACCCTTGTGCGTCACGTAAGGTAGGAGCTGACTGTATTCACAAGACAAGAAGCAGGAAACCTTGTGTAGAGGCACAGCAGAGCCGTCCTCCTTCCCCTTCTCCTTATCTTTTACAGATTAACTGTAAAAGGCATATTGTTCTGTGCTAAACAGCTGTAGTGTAGCTTCTGGAGCAGGCTCGACGACTGTATTACAATTAGAACTGTTGGGTATTTTTTGAAATTTCTTGACACTGGCGCCAAAATGATGGCCATGATTTGTTTTTATTTCTCACTACAAAGCGCTAGAGCTGAAATAATTTGCCAACTTGATCTATTTTGATATTTTAATGTGCAATTCATTTTGTCAGCACAAGGACTCAACATTCCTCCATTGCACCTTCTTATTTAGGAGGATTCTTCTGCTTTTCTCTGACTAATAATAAGCTAATAATAGCTCTGTGTATTGGACAGTAGTACGCACATAACAGCTATTAGATGACATCTCCTTGGACTGTGGAAAATCTGTGATCAACATTTTCGGACATTTCAAGAATCAATGTAATTAATCGGAATGTCAGCTAACAAAAACAACCAGTCCTTTTTGTCACAGAACAACCCAACCTTCTCAACTGCTTCTCAACCACGGTGTCATTTTAATCCTTAAATAAAGAATCCCTGCTGCAAGGCCTTTGCTTAAATAACACAGGGCAAAAAATGCATTTCTGCGGCAGATATGAACTACAACAGTGTTACCAAATATACATACCAATAAGCCTATACTCCACTGTTTGTAATAAACACATAAATATGCACCAAAAACTTGCATACAAAAAGTACTGAAGTTCAACACCCGGGTCTAAATAAATCTAAACCATTTATATTCATTTGTTTAGAACCTTGAGTGCAGGAAGAAAGGACCTCTGACAATAAACAGTGGTAAAAACAAATAACATACTATTATATCATCAAAATCACAGCATGACTTATATCAATATCCAACTTGCATGAACTGAAAACTGGATAATGGCAAAATGTCTTACAACACAGAACTCTAAATGAAGCATCGTGGTGCTTGGTAGGCCCTGGCCAACAAATCATATTCTCCAGACTTAAGGGAAAGTGCTTGTTTGGTACAGACTGCTGCAAAAATCCCATTCCATGTTTGTTCTCGTGGAAAAAAAATGCAGAAATTAATTTTCAAACTAAAATCGAGGTTAATATCACAATATCCTAAAATTAGCTGCAATATGCTTTTATTTACATTCAATCTTACAACATAGGGCGAAATGTCTTTAGTCAAATCAATAACATTCGGCTTCCACTTAAGCTCCAACATAGCACACTAATATCAAACAGCATCTTGCCTCAATATGAGTACAATATTGTCAGACGCTGGGCTGAACAGTCTCCCTACAGGTCTGGAACTTTCCCACAGGCTCAGTCCAATAGACTGATAATAGGCAGATAAAACAACCAGTTTGGGACAAAATGAGCAATACAGGATGCTGGAAGTGAGGCACAGCATGTTAGTAAATATCAGTTTACGTGGTGGTGATGATGATGATGATGAGCAGGCTGACTAATTTACCAGTTCACATGAATCATGAAGCTGTGACACCTTTCTGCTCATGCGTCCGAGCATGTGCGAGCATCATTAATAACCAGGATGTCCAGTGGTGAGGTTGAAGTGCTCATTATCTACACTGCATGCTCCACCTTCACTCCGGTGAACCCTGTGCTCACTCAATCTCCACAGTGACAGTGGTTAATAGACAGCCTGCTGACAGATCAGCCAGAGTGGGCCGTCCATCAGCACAGCTCCACTGGAAGGAGGAGGACCGAGCAGGCAGCCTGTTCACTGCTCGCGACTGTCCTCCATTTACAGGCTGATGCAGAATATGTGCTAAGGGACCCTGTCCATAGAGACAAATATTTCACATCAGATTGGAGGAGACCGGGATAAATATTACACAGATCGTCATAAACATGCCAGCAACAGTTAGTGGACATTCTCCATTAAACAACTGGATTTAGGTCATGTTTGGGACTGTTTTTGTGTCTCTGGTTACACTGGTCACCTGCCCAGCTGGTATATTTCATCTCAATGATGTAGGTTTTGATGCCGCTAGAGGCACACAGACAGGTCCAGTAAGGAGACAGACTGAGCTGATAAAATCATCATGGATTTTTTTGCAAATCCACTGATGCAGTGGTCAGTAGCTTACAACCCTCTGGCTAAATGTCTTTTCTGATGGGTGGCTGATGTTGGTCAGTGACAGATTGATGGCAGCATTAAGGTAGGCTCCAACATATTCTGAGATAACCTGCCAAGGACCATGTCCTCACTGGCTGTGCTCCATCGCCCTGAGGCCAGGCTAACGTTAACTCAATGGAGCTGTGAATGTTGGATGTTGCTAGTGAGCTTTCTAACCATTACATCTGTTTCCATCCATAGTGCTTTACTGTGACTGTAGTCTCAAAAATTTCCTCCTCTGTACTTAGGCTCAGAGGGGGTTAACTTAAGCCTGGCAAGCCGGGAGAATTACAATGCACTGGCGGAAGCTAAGGTTATATTTTTGGTTCATCCAGTTCTACTGTGCTAAGATCAACAGTGAAATTGGTCTGTATGTCTCCAGACCACAGGAAGGTGCTCCATGCTTTCATATAATCACATCAAGCATTGACACACATTAGTTAGCAACACACTTCCTTTGCCATTACTAAGCAGTAATGCCTTTGTATCCAAGCAATCTGACTGTCAAAAAGAAACAAAATGACTTCACAGACTATTCAACGACTAGATATAGACACCTAAATTGATCATCGACTTTTGTCAACAACACTGATTATTCATTGCACCGCTGAGCTGGACCTGAAGCAGTTTGTAGCTGAAAAGATATTACTGCTGAACAGGGTGAGGATCCTTCCCCTCTGCTTCACTATAGCTTTGGTGTTAAATGGGGTGGGAACATTTTTAATTAAAAATTTGACACACGAGCACTGACAGATTTTCGATGATATGATGATGTTTCTTTTATATGGTATTACCACATTCTTGGTGTTATAAGGCAACATAAGAAAGATATGTAGAAAATATACCTAAATATTAAAAGCAGTTAGAAATGTAGCTAAAAAAAAATGAACAAAGAATAAAATGACAGAGGCTGCTTGATTTGACAAAAATCCTAATCATGATCATTTTGGTCAATATCAAGACCATGATTCTTCAATACAATGACCCACTGATCATGTGTTTATTAAATTAAAAATACTTGTCTTTTTAATAGTGGATGCCCCTCAACTTTAAATACAATTCAGCTTTAAAAGAAATGAGAAACAAATGTAAAAAAAGGACAAATCAGGTAGTTTGCAAGTGACTGAGCACCAGATTCCTCACAAACATGTGATGCAAGAGAGCAGAGGTGCCACCATTTCTTTCCCATTAGTGTCATGAAATGTTTTTTGCACTGGCCAGAGCAGGCGATCCAAGACCAGCCGAAAATTTGTGACATTACGGTATCTTCATGTCGACGCAGGGTTCTGACTAAAAACCTGTTCAGACATTGGATAAGCAGCTTTGCTGCCTCATCATTCTGGTACACTGACAGCATACTGTCATTCAGACATAGGTCATTTAGGTGTGTGTGACTACTGTTAGGTGCCGATGCATTCTGTCTCCATTCAGGGAATATATATATTTATGTAATAAATGATGTTACTGCTGTTGTACCACGTGTCAATATGGGACCTCTTTTCCTTGGGAGATTATTTGATGGATCTTGCTGCTGTCTGATGCTGCAGGTATTTAATAAACTCAGAGGAGAGATTCCTACTAACAGTTAGACGTTTAGATCCTGTTAATGTTTTATCAAAACTGCAGTAAAGTTTTTTTTCCATTTAACTTGAACTTTATCAATCAAGACTTTAGAAAAACTACTTCTTATTCACATTAACAGCCTGGTGATTTCAGAGGACACTTGTAGAGGGAAAAGGAGGTGAGGGGAAGAGGTAGGAAACAAAAACATACAACAACACAAAAAGAAAGGCTAATTAATTGGACAGAACTACAGCAATATGCAAATATCATCAAAATGTCCATAATGAACCGGATTTAGTGTTTTTTTTGTAACAAACTTCAGTCATTAGCAGCAGCAGTCTGGAGTGACAGCAGTCCTTTACTGGATTTCAGGGCCTTTACTGGCCCTGGAAAAGAGGAAAACTGCACACTGTTTGCCACAAAGGTTGGCTGCAGTGAATGTCTTAAATAAGAGGGTGAGTATCCAAGCAGAGTTTTGTAACTACACTGTGAGCCATTTTAACAGAGAATACAGAGGATGCTGGTGTGTTTTGATGGGGGCATTTGTAGCAGATCAAAAAGCAAACATATATATTGGGTCAAGCTTTTGAAGTTTTCCCATACAAGTCAAAGCATGCATTGTATCCACACAATAAAGTAAAAGTCCACTGGTTTCTATCAATTAAACCAGGTTTTACTCTGGTCTTTGACTGCAGCATGGGGACACGGTGAGAGAAGAACACACTATCGAACCACATCCCTGGGTATTTATAAACTGTAACCTGCTCTGGGATGGTTCCATCTCTTTAACCAAACCTTATAACTTTACTTTTGGCAGCATTGGGTGATAAACTGAGGTTAAAAATGATCTAACACAGATTTTGCAACATTTTATTTAATAAATTAAACATTTTATCGCTATTCTACCACCCTGTCCTAATATACATCAGAAGTATCATAGCATGGCCGTTAAAATGGCAAAGAGTTTATAAAGAACACGTTCAGTTTGTGAATTAGTGGGAAGAAGTGTTCTACTATACTCTTGAGCCAACTTGATGACAAAATGGCACTGCCAGATAATAGTAAAATTGTTTCAATTAGACGGACAAATGGGGAAGGAAAACAAAGCAAGTTCTCATTATGGAGAACACTCGTGTATTGTAATGCTGTGATGTAATGGGTGTATACTTGGACACTGGGCTGCATTAAGTGCAATGGCTACCATTCGATTCACAGAAACAATGGGTCTGATTTCTACAAGTGCCCCAACACGCTTTTAACACACACACACACACACACACACACACACAGACACAGACACACACAGTCTTTACACACAGCCTGGGACTATAACACCAAGATGCACATCATTGCATCCTTCGCTTATCTCTCGTTCTCTTGTACTGGACACACACCTTCATGCCCATCACACACACACGTTCACAGCAGGTTTTCAGTGTCAGACCACCTTACTAAATTATTGTAGCAGCAGAGCAGCAGTCAGCAGAACCCCCTACAGTGACTCAATGTTCTATCCTGTCCTATGAAATAAGTTGGTCTGTTGCTATCAGCAGGACTGGAAACACCCTGGCAGGGAGCACCAAGGCGTCTGGAGCAGCATGCAAATGCTGAACTCACATGAGCCTCGGTGACCTTTTAGTCACGGCGGACTGTCAACAGAAATGCTTGCTGGCAGAAACATATTGGCTGTGCTGTTCTTGAAAAGCTCATTTCACCTGCAGGCTTGGCATCAGACATCCAGCATGAGGCTGCTGTGTAATGGGACTGGAAAGAGGGAAAACAACATAAAATGACAATATCTTATTTTTATATTCAGAGCCAATTATCACGTTGTTCTACAAATTCCACAATGATACTATAATCTCCTCTGTTTAGCATCAGCTGTGTTTTCTGCTGCAGGCTGGACAGTCTTCCAAATGTAATATGTAGGCTAAATAGGGGGCTAAAGGACAATGATAACAGCTGGATGCAAGTAGGCCTTTTAAAAGAAGTCAAAACTTTAAAATTCACAACTATTATAAAATAATGTCAATATTGTACAGAACAGTAGTCTCCTATTGTAGCTATCCTATGTCACTGAACTTTCTATGACCAGTCAAATGTCAGAGTAGGAAGAGAACAGGTGGAGCTCATAGAATGAATTATTGCTGATTTCCATTCATCTGCTTCAGTTTCAGGTTACTGATATGGTTCATGTTGGTCAGTGTCACAGCTTACAAGTCTTTTTTAGGTAATTCTTCAGGTAATTTTTAATGTTAATATTGCTACACAAAGGCTAAGTTTAACCTGTTTCAGTTAATGTAATTCAGGCTAGTTTGCATAAAACAACGTGGCAGCTCAGGCTATCCTATTTAGGCTAACGTAACAGCTAACGTTACTTTGCTTTGGCTAACGTGGCAGCTAAGCTTGTTTAAGCTAACGAAACAGATAATGTAACACTGGTTTGTTTAAACTAGCATAGCAGCTATCATTATCTTGTTGATGTGAATGCAGCAGCTAAGGTTATCAGATTTACATTAAATTTACATGGCGTGTTCTACACACGACATGCAGCAACATGATATATAATTCTGGACTGCCACACAATCTGCACAAGAACTTAGTGCTGCAAGGTATATGGATACCAGGAAAGTACTGCGATACCTTGCTGGTAAAAATGACACTAAACCCTGCTGCATGACTAGCGATACGTTAATTGATCAGCAGTGTTTGCTAGAAGGAAAGAGGATGTGAGAACTGCTTTCTTCTCCATGACAGCCTTCAGAGGCCCAAGACCTGTCGGAGGATCCCAGCGCTGATGCTGACTGTCCAAACGTCGTGGATAAGACAGACTCATGAAGCAAAATATGGATTATTTCGCTTTTATATTCGACAGTGAGAGAAAGCCTACAGACACCACAAAGAACTAGTGAAGCATCTCGCCGACATGTACAAAGAATTCAAAGAGCAATGAATTAGGGAGTGTAATAAATCAGCCAAGTCAAACGAGTGATTCATTTTCTAACAGGCAACATCTTTCACTGTCAGAGTTTAACGAAGTGATTAGCTGCGAGCAATGATAACTGTAACACTTGGCTTGAAATTTTTAAATGACAAGCACAGCCTCCACATGGGTAACATTAACTTCATCATAGCTCGTCTGGGACTTCATGTATAGACGCTCAAACCAGGATAATTAGCCTGCAGCCTACAGTAGTGCACTGAAGAACACTGAACACCAAAGTCAAGTCAGTACACACTCTCAGGTCTGCAGTCTGAAAGTGCTTTCTAGTTTTCCGTTTAGTCAAATTACATTTAAAAATGAAAATGAATGAGAACCGGCTCTCTCAAATATAGACAATCAGCATTGTTCTATGTTTAGTATTGTAATAGTGTTATCATCGTGACTTGGTCGGCGTTTCAAGCTCTGCAGGAACAGACTGGTCAAGGGAATGAGGCTCCCCTGGATTTAGAGTCAACCACAAGGCCTTTAATCAACTTGAATTCCACCAAAAAAGTGTGTGATTAAAACTTGCACTAAGGCTATGTTCAGGCTGCAGGCTAAAGTGACCCAAATCAGATTTTTTTTGCCCCTATGTGACCTGTATCTGATCTTTTCATGACAGTCTGAACAACACAGATCTGATTTTTTCAAATGCGACCCAGGCCACTTGGATATGTGGTCCTAAATCCGATACGTATATGATCTTTTGCCATGCGACTTCTGTCTGAACAGCCAGGTCGCATTTATCCGACCTACACGTCACTGATACACGGCAAACGTCTCTATTCTGCATTCAAATCGGCGGGAGATGGAACAAAAACAACAACCATTGGGGACGATAATGTGGAGTCCAGTCAATGGAGGGAAAGCGAGGTTTCAGAGTTCATTAATATTAACAGCTCTATGCAGGCCAAACTCGAGGGGTCTTGTGCAGTTTTTGAAAACATTTCCAAAGAAATGGCCGAGCGTGGGTATAAACGATCCTGGCTCCAATGCCAAAGAAAGGTAAAGGGCCTCCGAGCCAAATAGGAGGCTAAAGACTTGCTGCATGTGACTTCATTGTGTCCTCTTCTGCGCATGCGGGACACTTTTGGGTCGTATGAAGTTCGCCAGGAGATCACATACAAGTCGGATTTAATTGAAAATGTGAACAGCTCACAAAAAAATCTGAATTGAGCATTAAGCCCTGCAATCTGAACGTAGCCTATGATTCTTTTTCAATTAAAAGTTTAAAAAAGAATTTAAACTTTCATGTTCTCTAATCTGTAATTCTATTACTTTGCCTGATATTTTAGGTTTTTGCCGTGGTATCATTTCAGTATCGGCATTTGGTATCATCACAACACTGCACAAAGTCATATGCAACTCCTTCGCGCATTATCCAATAAGAATCCAGGCCTGAAGACATCTAAATGCTGGCAATAAAAGCCGTAGACTGTGGCATGCTGTGACATGCTGTGACATGTGCAAATGTGCAAGAGGCCAATCATCCCCACTTGCAGCTGTTATTTAGTGATGCACGTTACTGGATTTTTGCTGACGTGCCAATATTCTCCAACTCATTCCGAGCAACTGCCGATGCCAATGTACACACATATTTTTCCCACCTAATTACAGACATTAAGTCTCTCCTGTAGGGAAATTATTATGACTACTCGTATTGTGATGGCCCACTGGCAGGTGAAAACACAACAGACTTACTGGTGAATTTAGAAACTACTTCAACTTACACATAAAACATGCCATATTTATTTTTATGTAAAATACAAGCATTATCTGTCTGTCTCTGTTCATTTTGAGCTGAAGTAGATAATTGTTTTACGATACCAATAATGGCCACTTTAATTACCATTCATGTTGAATAATTTAGTAGTTATCACTAAAAACTGCACAGGCTTCTGACCCAACAACTGCTGAGCACATTTGTAAACTAAGTTTTTGACTTGTACTAATTTAGAACTTAAGTAATTTGGAAATTATGAGTGCTAAACATGAAAATTAGATTCAATAATTGTTTGGAAAGAGTTCAGATTCTATTACTGAATTTGATGCTGGGTTTGGAATCCATACATGGTTATTAAGCCCTAAATTTACAATATTTACTTCTATTTTGGTTTCAAATCAAATGAAAGAAAGCTGTGATCATAATTGTTATATTAATGCAGTTATGCAATTGTTGCTCAAGTGACTACTTGGTAGCTGTGCTATTTAGGCAAATAAACAGCGAGTATTGCAGCTTAGTGCACAGCGTTACTCCACATCATGAAAAGCAGAGGTGACAACACACACCCTTGTTACCTACCTTTGCTAAGACTCAAAGGCTTAAGGCTGCTGTATAAGGTGTTGATTTACAGTTTACCAGAGACAGGACGTCTAGGACTAAAATGATTGAGCAACTCACATCTAGGAGCCTGTTCAACAGCCTTTCCAAGTGGCAATAAAATGCTATCAAGTCTTATGACTGAAAAAGTAATATTCCAGTAATATTGCATTGCATAACATATCCACAGGTAACACTTTGCAAATAATCTGTATCATATGATTGTGTGGAGTTTTTGACTATTTCAGTGAGATGACGTCATACCGAACATGGAGGCTTCATGTAATTTAAAAGTGTTAAAATGCATCCTGGAACATTCTACTATCTACAACCAATCAGCCACATAAATTGCAACTATGTAAACAACAGCCTGCCCGTGTTTCCACAGCAAACACCATACTGGAAGGCTTTGTGGCAGCGGTAGAAAAATCTACACCCATAAACCAGGGAGCACAAGGTAAGAATGCAAAGCAGCATTTTATTGACCTGACTGATAAGGCCTGCTGACGTCCTGACATGACGTGACTGTGAGGCTGTGTGTCAGAGTGATGGCCGTGGCTGTTGCATTACTTAACTATAAGGTGGTCAACCACAAATGTTCAAATGTCCTGTGACAGTGTTCTAGGGGTACTGCGAGAAAAAACTCTGAAGCAGAACCTGATTCACAATAGGAACAAACTTCTTCATACAGAAACATTTTATCTAGGACCTATCTCACAACATGAGGTCAGCACTGTCAAGCTGTTTCCAGCTTCACAAAAAAGAACGGAGAGAATGAGACTCCAAGATTTCTATGAGCACATTCACATGTTGTAACACAATTCAACGCAACAGCTCCAAAAACTATGGCTTCCTGTCAACCACAAAGGTGAGTCAACACCTCTGGCAAGGCCAGACAGTTCTGTTAACTGAGCATTACCAGCCATCATCTGCTGCGGGATATACAGTCAGCTGCTGCTTCAGGAAGTATCCTTTCTCCACAGCAAATTGCCATTTAAAGAGGAGACGACTTTAAACATTAACCTTGTCGTTACACAACACAGACTCACACTACCCTTCTTGATCATTTTACAGTACCCCTAAGTTATAAATATGTCATCTTAATTCTTGACCAATCATGTTTTTCCTATCAGCTCTGTACCTCATAATGAGCTGCCCAGGGCTACATAATTGTAGCAATTCAAAACTGTATCGTTTGATCAGGAACAAACACTGCACCAGACCTGACCCAAAATCAAAAACAAGTACTGCACTCCCATAACTGCAGCAAGCGACCCAGCTGACTGGATATTTGGACTTTCTCTTTAGGTCATGTGTGCAGTCTTGAACTTTTAACTTCCTTATTTGTTTTACATGTGCTAAGTTAGCATGCTTCTCTTCAAACAAAACAGTTCCTTGTCCATTTTAGCAAATGTTCAATCATCCTGTCACTTAACAGCCTCTGGGAAAAAGGAAGAGGACTTTCACCTCTGGAACCATTCTGATGTAGCAGACTGCCTGTGCTGCTTTAATTGGCAACTTTTAATTGATTAGATTACCCACATTTATAATGCATAAACCTCTGCAGCACTAATTCAAATTTGTTCTGTTTTAAGGATGCAAATGCATAACAAAAGCAAATCTTTCATCTTCAGATATTTTTGTAGCCTGTTTTGAGCCTTCAGTGGGCACATTATCTTTCTGGACATAGTAAACAAAGTGCACAATCAAGCCTTCAAAATTTGACTTGAATGATTGAAGTCAGGATAATCCTGAGGAATGATCCAAGAGGACAACATCAAAGCCGAACCTTTCCAACAGGATGCTCCCTGACCATTACCCGGCTGGTATCCTAGCAGAGTGAGCTTCCATGAAAACTGAACCCATAATTGCTGCAGTGAAGCCTGCTGTGGGAATTAGGAATGCTGCCATGTGACTGGTCAGATAAGGCTGGACGGCTGGATAATTCCACTGCCTGTGAGTGTGTGTGAGTGTGTGTGTGGTCACATGTGATCATCAGAGTGGGAATGGCAATCAGCTTGAGGAATGTCCAAACTGCCACACGAGGATTTGATATTGAAAAGATAGAGGTGACAAAAGGTCAACACTTGTTCAACTCCAAGGTTGTGGGTGAGATAAATAACAAAGAATCCTAACTACAAATAACTTTTACTCTGGTAAACCGCCATAATAATAATAATTACATAGGTGACAATGCGAAGGAGAGGCCAGTCTAATTTCTCTCCAGCAGCCTGGTAAAGATATGACACAGTCCTGGATGAATGTGTAACAGCCTCTCATAGGATGGAATCTGTACTTGCAAAGTTCAGCTGTTGCCAACCCAGAGAGTAAAGTACAACAAGAAGGCCATCAGGGATAAGATCTACCGGGTACTTCCTGATCAATGCTCACCCACATCTTACATAAGTGCAGCAACACTCAGATTATGCATCAGTTAAAGTATAGCTGTGTGATTTCCTTGGTTTATCCAGCCTTACTCCGCCACATAACCTTATTTGACACCGACACGCTTTAGGAAGTGCACATATGATCCCATATGAGAGGAAATACATCAGCTGACATTAGCTACAGGCCTGTCGAATTCTGTTTGTTTGTCAGAGACCAACCAATGGCTCTCCCCGTGTTAAAAAAAAATCCCACATGCTAATTCTTAAGTGACTAACGGCAGCGACAGCAGTGTGAAGCACATCTGTTTGTTGTTCCGCCAAACGCTCTGACTACACAGCTAGCTCATGTGTGTACAACTGAGCAGAACCTGACAGTTCACTAGCACAGAACCTGACGATCAACGTTTGCCCACACCACATGGCCAGGCTTGAAATCCGACAGACGAAGGCTACAACAAACCGTCTGGAGACATTCCCTCTGGGAACTTAGCTGAAAGCCAGCTAACCGTTTAGCTACTAGACAAGCAAGCTAGTAGTAGCAGCTCAGGCATTAACGGTGCTCTGCAGCAGCTAGCACAAACGATAACAGCCAAGTAGCCCACTGGAGCGTCAGTCAAAAAAAGTTAGCACAAATTCAAGGCTACCTGCACAACTGTTTTGACAAACAGTGTCCAGCCAGCCTACCCCTTCTCGCTAGCCAGCACTAGCACCACAAGCAACGCAGTTGTAGCTATGGAGGGAACGTCACACCAAACACAGTCCAACAATCTGTCAATTTAACTTGACCTTGCATATTAGGCAAGACACATGCTACACAAAACACCACTCAGTAGCGGTTTGACATTGTAAGGAATATTAACTCAGTTCGGGGTAGACAGAGTTCATAAAACGACAAAGTAGCTGCAATTTATTTAACCTCTAATATCGGGAAACGCTTCCTATTGCAGACCAACGTAGCGTGTTTCGAGGGCAGACGACTGCGGGAAACACAGGCTTAGCTATTGATAAACTCAGCATATGTCAAGAAAACCAGACAACATTTATAAATACTACTGTGCCGAATCGATTAATAGAGCCCAGTAGTTCCACAGAATCCCTGTGTTACTCTTTGACAGGCGTCTACGTTGTACAATGAGTTATTCCACTTAAACCACCAGATTTTAACGGGTGGTCAGGACGTTCGCTTTTGTACCTGGCTAGCCTCAGAGCAGACAGTTAGCTAAGCTAGCGCAACTAAGGTGGATTTAGCCCCTTGCTTTTCGGCTTACCTCTCTTGACGGCCTCGTCATACGACAGGAATCCTATCCTCGACTCTTTGGCCCCCATGCTCCCCTCATTTCATTGCGATGTGAGGAAATAAACGTTCCGAGCTGACTTGATCAGAAGTGTTAGTCGCGCTATCCGTTTATTGTGAAATGGGCTCCTGGCGGTGTGTGTATGTGGTGAAGGGGTGAATGTTTTCAGCGACGCCTCCATTCTGTCACATGATCTGACTCTACAGGTCACTTGATCGGCGCCTTCTGCCGCCTGTAAACAAACTGCAAATAGCACACTGAAACCTTTTATTTAGACTTCAGTGACTCCACAAAGTGTTTCCTTTTGACCTTGTGAACTGTAAAAATTCACTTTCACTCAGGATGCGTAGTCATACCAAGCTGTCAGTGTGTGGTAGATGTGAAGCTATGAAGGAAACAAGTTCGAGTAGCGCCACCTTGTGTCTGTTCCTCTGAACAACGCTGGAATAAACAGACCACAGCGACCTCCAGCGGTGCGTGGAGGCAATGCTGGATCAGTTCAAGAGGTTTTCTACATGTGCACATCAGCTGGATCAGTGTGTTTAATGCTGATCTAATGGTGGCTCAATGCGATTTGCAGATATTGTGCCAAGTACTGGATTATTTGGCATGGAGCGCTCTTCTGGTTAAAGCTGCACCATCCGCTTTATTTACGTACAGCTGTTTTTATGCGGCTCATAGTCATAACGTGCTTCATGTCTGATGTAACAGCAACAATGTGTCTTTGTTAAACTTTAACATTTCTTCTAAGCAAATAATTATGAACCAAAGTCGTTTACAGTTTATAATCAGGCCAGACATTTGGTGCATTAATCACATTTAAGTAAATGCCCCTGCAAGCACTTTTTTTGCAAAACTGCATTATATGAGTTGAACTTTAAAACTATTTCATGAACAACTGGCTTGGTTCTAATCTAGGGCACAGAGCAGGTAAAAACAATGAGGAGACATGGGGGTAATCTCTCCCAATCGGTTGCTGGTAAGCGGCCGCTTTTGGCACGACACCAGACTCCATTCAAAAAAGTACCAGTTTAAACTCGGCTGTCTCACATGCGATTATCGACGTCAGCTGATTATCTGAGCATTGACACACCCGCAGCATGTAACTATTACACACTTCCAAGAGTTTAACTGGTTGGCTCTTTCCTCTGTTTGTCTACACCGACATATACAGCTGCTAAAAATGAATCAACAGAGGTTAAAATGCCCTGCCACCAGGGCGCTAAATTTGCACATTTTCAGAGCGGAGTTTGGCGTCACGGTCTGTGCGTAACGACGTATGGCCTGCTCGCTGCGTCGCCTCGCTGCTGCGCACACCGTGAGGCGCTCGGGACGCGCTGAGCTGTTCAGACTGGGATTTAAACATATAATAGCGGCTGGTGAACGCTGTGCCGGGACATGGACACCTGAGGACACGGTGCGTCCTGACGATATAGGTCAGCTCACACAGCTTACACGGAGGTTTGCATCATCCTGGAGTATCCGGGATGAGCCGCGCTGGAGCTGAGCGGAGATGGGAGTCCTGCTGTACTGGCCAAACATTGTTGGTGAGAAACACTTGGCTGAGTTTAACAGTCATAAAGAGCTGTAAGGATCGTGTTCTGTGTTTGTAGAACAAGTCTGTGGCGGCTGCACCTTGTTTGGCACTCCCTGTGAACAATAATCCGCCGCCATATGTGTGTCAGTAGAATGAGGAGCTGTTCTAATGCCACCTGTCTGTTTCAGGATACGTTCGGATTGGCCTTGTGTTCGCTGCCTGGGCTGCCTATGACACACCAGCACTGTTTGTTGCTTTGTACTCCGTCTCCATCGCTCTTGATGGTAAACCAGCCTCTGTTCGCTTTGCTGTGCGTGTGAGAGGGCAGCTCTGGAAGTGCTGCTGCCCACACTGCAGGCTTTGCACCAGTTTTATGTTGGCATCTAAACATTCGTGCTACTAACATGAATGACGTCTGCATTTCCTTTGTATGTGCCATCATGCTTAATGTCTGGCGAGATGTCATCATGTCCATATGGTGTGACATCAGCAGTCAACACCATGGCTGAGCATTTCTACCCTCCAGCTGCAGAGTACTGATGACAGCCTCAGAAACATGGCTTGTGGGACTTTCTGTATCATCTGTCTTCTTCAGAATCAGTTTTGTGTCTTATTAGCTGTGGCCTGCAGTGCTCTGTCTGGGTCTGTGAGGGATCTGAGCTGAATTGTGGATCCCAGAAACATGAAGGATTCCACAGCTGACACAGTGCTGCAGGGCCGCTGGCTCACTGCCACACCACTGGCACTTACAGCTGAACACCACTGTTGTTTTGTCAATTTTTTAAAAAACAGATGTAACTGATAACATTAATCACGACTGGATTCTATTCATATCCAGGCTCTGATGTTACACAGCGACATGCTTTACTGTGGTCCCTCCTTAAATGCTGTTTATCATACATGTGCTTTATCTGCTAGGATACGTGTAGTAGCAGTGGTGGTAGTAAACTGTCCGCTTTGAATTCAGACGTGTCATTGACAAAATGCTCCAGTGATTTCAGAACCTCGTCGGAGTCATGATGCTCTCTGTGCAGGAGTGGACGGCTGGCTGGCGAGGAGGCTGGGGCAGACCTCCAGGTTTGGGGCCTGGCTGGATGTAGTGGTGGACAACCTGGGCAGAGGGATGCTGTGGAGCCTGCTGTTTGAGGTCTGATGAGTGAAGCGCACACACACACACACACACACACACACACACACACACACACACACACACACACACACACACACACACACACACACACACACATACGACACTTGTAAAACACTCCATTATAAGTAAAACTCAAGGTTGAGTGCAGGAGAAACCAACACTTAACTGTTGTATCTGCTTAAGGTGGAGCTTGAATTTAATTCTGAGGATATTTACTCGTCATTTTCCTGAATCTCTATAACGCAGGTGGAGAGTGGTAGTTAACGTTACCCACAGAGACACAATAAACACATTAATGAGAAAAATGTCAAGGTGAAATAAACCAGAATTATCTTTAATAGTGTGTTAACTTTTTAAATCTTTTTGTTCAATCTTAAAAAATCCTAATGTCAAGATCTTAAACTAAGGAACCAGAAGCAGAAGCTGTCAACAAATGTAGGGGAGTGAATGTAGTGAAGCATAAAGCTGCATTAAAGAGGAGAAGTAATACTGAAGTACCTTAACACTGTATAGCACTTGAGTAAAGTGCTTTACTCAAGTACTCTCACCACAAGCAGCTTAACAGTAATCATGGGAGAAATGTTTTGAGATAAAAGTGGATTAAAAAAGGTCACTGCAAAAAGAGGGCTAAACTCTTCTACTTTCATGTAAAGGATGCTGAGCTGCTGCAGAGCACTCCCCCAGATACTCATCACACCAGCAGCAGTCTGTGCTGTGAACAGTGAATCACCCGAGTCAGAGGAAGCCAGACAAAAGTTAGCAGCAAAGCGTGGATGTTCTCAAGGCAGTGAGTCCACTCCTGGAGGCCTTGAAGGTTCCTGTGGCTGCTGCACACAATGTTATCAAGAAGTCTCTGATATTACTGGCAGAAAGGGTGGATGCAGTGTGAGAGTGAGTGGTTGGTGGTGGTTAGAGGGGCCGATGGAGCAGACTGGCAGCCTCACCTCCGTCAGTCTACCCCAGGACAGCTGTGGCTACATATGTAGCTTAGCACCATGGAGTATGGAAGGAATGAATAATGCAATGTAAAGAGTCTATGAGTACCTAGAAATGCGCTGTATGAAACCAGTGCATTATTATTAGTATTATTAAAGGTCAGCCTCTCTGGACCCAGCCACAACAGAGAAGCTGCTTTGAATGGAGCAGGAAGAACAGTGATCCACCCTCAGGCTGAAGTGACAGCAGTGTGCTCTGCTAGGTGTGCAGTCTGTGCTGCAAAATACTGAGTTGCCGTGACTTACTCTGTTCCTCAGCACAGCTACTGGTGCTTTACATGAGTCGTTTCTTTAAGTGGCGCTTCCTATTTATACTCCACTACATGTCAGAGGAAAATCGTGTACTTTTCACTTCACTACATTTGTTTGACAGCTTTAGTAGCTGGTTACTTTAAAAATTAAGATTTTAGCACACAAAATATATGAACAACCTATAAAACATGTTTCATTATAAATCAGACTAGCCAGCAGTCCATACAAGTACAGCTGAAACAATTAGATGAGTATGTAATTAGTCAGCTGATAAATAGTTGGTCATATTGTGATTACAGGGCTGCACAGTGGCTCAGTGGTTGGCAGCGTTGCCTCATAGCTAGAAGATCTCCGGTTCGCGTCCCGGTTAGGACGCCTGGGATCTTTCTGTGTGGAGTTTGCATGTTCTCCCTGTGCAGCGTGGGTTCTCACCGGGTACTTCAGCTTCCTCCCACAGTCCAAAAACATGCTGAGGTTAATTGATTATTCTAAATTGTCCGTAGGTGTGAATGAGAGTGTGCTTGGTTGTCTGTCTCTATATGTAGCCCTGTGATAGGCTGGTGACCTGTTCAGGGTGTCCCCTGCCTTCACCCTGAGTCGACTGGGATAGGCTCCAGTCCCCCTGCGACCCTACAGAGGATTAAGCGGTGTATAGATAATGGATGGATGGATATTGTGATTACCACTGAGATCACTATTTTCAGAATTTTACCACCCAAACAACTGATTGATTCCCAGAGAAAATAATTAGCAGAATAACCCGTAATAAAATTATTCATTTGTTACAGTTTAGATTTCAAAATGAGCTCCACCTCAGCCAACTACAGCAGCAAACTCCTGCTTTTATATTAATGCACGAGTAATAATAGCAAAGGATCGGACTACATATTTGTAGTATTTGATTTGGAAAATGGTCAGCAGTAAAGTGAGGCTCAAAAATATACTCAGTTCTGTAAGTGTGAAGGTGGATATGGCTGGTTTTCATATTTGTGACCCAGTAACATCAGTGTTCACAGTTTCTTATCTGTTTTCCTGTTTGCACTACATTGCAGTGGGGTTTTCTGGTGTGTGCACTGGAGTGGTGTGTGTTTGTGTGCAACCACAACACCAGAGGGGACCAGTGGAAGAAGAGCTTCAGCAGCAGCCCTCGGCTCATGCAGGCCATCATGGCAGACGGTAACAAGTGTGCTTCTGTACTTGAGCTGGTGTGTCTGACGTGCTGTGCAGCTCCTCATAGGTCAGTGTGCCGGCAGGGTTTCGGACCCCTCTAGGTGTGTGGGTGGTGAGTGGGCTGCACCTCCTCCCTGTGTGGCTCTATGTGTATCAGTGGGGTTTGCTGTCCCACTGGCTGGACCTGCCTCTGTGGATCCAGGCTGCAGGGACGCTGCTGCTGGCTGCAGGCCGCCTGCTGGCTCTGTCTGCTGAGGTACCGTGGATGTTAACCCTCAGACACCATGTAGCCTGAAATCAGAAATACAACCGCAAAAGCTGCACTGCGGCTCACAAATATGTCCCATGTTTCTCTGTGCAGGCGTGGTGTATCTGGACTCACATCGAATACCTCACCAGTGATGAGATGGAAGATAAAAAGAACTGAAAGACACTCACTTTTTTTTCCTACTTTCTTTTTCACTTTCTTAATTTTGTGGGTGGCTGCTCAGATATGAGGTGTGACTCATCGTACTCTTGTTACTGCGAGACTGTGGAATATTATTTTTGTTATTTATAGAGAACAGTTTCTCTTAAATGTAAGCCAGTGGAATGTTAGCAGGCTTTGAAAATGCCTGCACTGACTACAGACTGTCTGATGGTAATTGCTGTAATCTATTGTGAAAAGACCAAAGGGAAAGCTTTGCTGCGCACAGACAGTAGATAATGCTTTACCAATGCTGTGCAGAAACCCAGTTTAAAAAGCCTCTGCATCTACAAGGGACGGGAAAATACTGGCTGTATTCTTACATATTGCTATATATTGAGAAAAATGCAGACTGGTTAAGAAGCATATCAGCCTCTTAAAAAGCTAATAAATGTAAAAATAGAACATTACTACCAAAACAAGACTGCACATCAAGGGTTTAGTAATGCAGCTCTCATGTGACGGCAATCATGTTTACTGTGTCATTGACAGGAAAGGCTTCGGTGGATCTGACCACATGCACTGCCTTTAAAATCTATTTTTATATTTCTGTATTTTATTTGACTGTATGAAGAAAAGCTGTTTGTTTTGCTTTAGTGCATTCTATTTCTGATGAAGTCTTTAGTTTGAGCAGATTTGTGCAATAAAGTGAAGAAAGATGATTCACTGATATGTTCATGAATGATTTTAGTCGTGAAATCCAGAGAAGAGGGGAGTTAGACTCTGGGTCAGTAATGAGCGAAGCATTTTGCACACATTCATCCATGTTTTTTGCTTTTGCTGAAAAGGGTTCCAGATTATTATCTCCACCAAGGAAGTTTGTTTTTGCTTGCATGTATCTGTTTGTTTGTTAGCAACTTTATGTGAAAAGTTAACAGGTTTTGGTGAAATGTTCAGGACAGGTGGATAATGGGACAAGGAACAGATGGTTAGATGTTGGTGGTACTCCAGATCATCTGATCGTCTGGATCCAGGAGTCTTTTCCAGGGTTCTTTAGCATTGGGAGATAGGGCAATGTGCATGCATATGTGCATGTAACTCCACAATTAACGTCCAGTCTGCTTGGTAAAAACTACAGGATCAGTTCCCGCTAATTTCTACAACATGTCAAAATTTGATCTGGATCTGGGAAAAATTCTGGATACTACGATCCAGAACAGGAAAAACTAGAGGGCCTGTGGAATATTCATCACTGTAAGGTAACAGATGAAGGTCCAGACATGCAGCCAACACCAACATGTAGCTGAGACTCTGCTGAATCAGGAGGATCCAACAGATCTGTTGTAGAATCAACAGCTATGGAGCTGGATCCAGAAGAAACCACCATTACCCAGAAAGAGATTCTGGTGAATAACTATTGAACTAATGATGATATCAATGTGAATCCAGATGCTAAGGGTTTGTTTTCTGGATCAAGGAATCTAATAACGTAGATAAAACAATCCTGGGACGATTATTTCTGGGTGTAAATCGCAATATGGGGTGAAATGTGCTGCTTGGTGGAGGTCTGAGCTCTCTGAGTGCTTTTCTAGTTTAAAATATTTGTGCTTTGTGATTGATGGACCATGAATTGATCCCTGCACAGGTAAACACGGTCTGCACACCAACCTACGTGGAACATTCCAGAATAAGCTTAAGTTCCACTTACACTAATCTGGTGTAATAGCAGTGGTGAAAAAAGCATACAAATCCTTAACTTAAGTAAAAGTAATAATACCTCTCTATGGAAGTACTAGATACATGAAGTGTGTAAGTTTATCAGTGAAATGTACTTAAAGTATCAAAAGTAAAACTATTGAATAATATTACTGCTAGGTTAATGTGTATGTTGCATTCAGCTGCCATGGATGTTGACGTTTGAGCTCTTTTTAAGGACTTTACCCTGTGAGAACCACAGATCTGTTTTCAGCTTTGTGAAACTTTACAGTTAATCCTAAGAGTTTCTTCTTTTTTTATGCCTTTATTACATAGGACAGTGGATAGAATCGGAAATGGGAGAGAGTACAGAGATGGAAGCATGCCTGTTCCAGTTAAAGTAACCACATTACCCCTAATGATGTGGGCCCTCACTGGTTACCGTTTATCTTTTATATCCTTATGCAGCCAGGCACCATCTCACATTTGTGATCTTTAACCTCCTTCTGAGCAGGATGGCTGTTTGAGATCCTCTTTGGCTGTCTGTCAGTCTCACCCTGTGACCAGAGGTGTAGGGCTCATCATGTCCCTGAGCTATAGAATTCCCTCACAGAAGATCTCAGACTGGAAATGTGTCCTCTTTTGAAACATTAGTGAAAGCTTTCTTTTGTCATACAGCTTTCTCCTAATTGTTTATTTACTTATTTATTCTTGGGTGTGTCTTTTCTATATTTGGTATTTTGTCTGCTTGGTTTCAGCTCTATATATTACTGCCTGTTTTGTGCAACAGCTTGAAACTATGTTTTTAGAAAGATACTATTTGAAAAGTTAATATTATCAGTAGCAGTATTAGTAGTAGTATTAGTAGTATTAGTCATATTAGTAGTAGTAATAGTAGTGGCTACTACTTCGAACTGGACAACAGGTCAGTAAACAGAAAATGGAAGAAAATGTCCTGAGGTAGAAGATCCCCGGTTCGCATCCCGGTTAGGACGCCTGGGATCTTTCTGTGTGGAGTTTGCATGTTCTCCCTGTGCAGTGTGGGTTTTCACCAGGTACTTCAGCTTCCTTCCACAGTCTAAAACATGCTGAGGTTAATTGATAATTGTAAATTGTCCGTAGGTGTGAATGAGAGTGTGCTTGGTTGTCTGTCTCTATGTGTAGCCCTGTGATAAACTGGTGA
The DNA here is from genome assembly GCA_024666655.1 of Dascyllus trimaculatus. Taxonomy (NCBI): domain Eukaryota; kingdom Metazoa; phylum Chordata; class Actinopteri; family Pomacentridae; genus Dascyllus; species Dascyllus trimaculatus. Next base: position 3,723,557 of record CM045453.1, on the reverse strand, counting down.
CCTGTCCAGGGTGTCCTCTGCCTTCACTCGAGTCAGCTGGGACAGACTCCAGCTCCCCTGCTACCCTACAAAGGATTGAGCGGTGTCTAGATAATAGATGGATGGATGGATGGATGGATGGATGGATGGATGGATGGATGGATGGATGGATGGATGGATGGATGGATGTTAAGGTCTTTCAGTTAAGTAAACTTACAAATGCCACACTGTAATTCCATTACAAGTGAGTACAGGAGGGTGGAGACAACTCTGAACTTTGTTCCATCTAATTATTATTTTCATTCATCACCTAATCAGTAATCACTAATCAGTTCAGTTAATCAGTCAATAGATTGGTTTGAAAAATGATGACCCAGACCAACAGGCATCAAAATTACTACAAATGTTAAACGGAAACACAGCAAACCTTCTCAGAGCATTTGAGCAGGATGAGCCATAAAATGTTTTTGCTGAAAAATGACTGAGATGATGAATTAATCAATTCATCATCTCAGCTCCACTTGTATAAACTGTAGTAGTTTATTCCATAAAAAAACCCATAAAGTCAGTAAAGATGTATGTTCCTGATTAGTCGCAGGCTGCTATCTAACGCCTTTCTTGCAATAAACGACCACACAGTGACTGCTTTCCAAGGTTGCATGAAACTGATAACGAATGCAGGCCTCCCTCTGAGACGCCAGTGGAAGTTATAGCTGGTCGCAGGTAACACAGAACTGCAGCAGACAGGTGCAGAGCAGGAGACCAAAAAGGATGTTTCCATGTCACAGGGAGCGGCTGTTGCTGATTGGACGATTCACGTGCCTAGAGACATGGACGCATCTGTACACCAACGAAGGAAGAGCTAAAGTCTAAACCATGGTTCTTCCCACCTTATAGCCAATCACATTTCATTGTTTGAATTGTATGTCTGTGTTTTATAACCAATCACCTCACACCATGCTGGATAAATACTGAAGGCCCGTTGTTTCTACATCCTTTTCCGAGAGGGTTGTTCCAAAAAGAAGAGGTCCTTGTAAGAGCTTTTGAGACACTGATATTAGAAAATAAACCAGCTTAATTTGAGAGAAGTCGTTTGTCTTCCATCTCAAAAAAACAAATTTGCTGACCCCGACTTGTTTTGAGAAGAAGCAGAGTCGATCAGACGGACGGCGAGTCCTCCAAGGGCCTCTCTGGTGATGGTTCTCAGGACCCCTCAACACTCAAAGAAGCTGGCAACAACAACAAAAAGGTAAGCAGAAACCTGTTGTTATAAAACCAAATTCTGCATGGATAAACTGCATTGATCCAATGTAATTTAGACTATGAGTGTGGAGGAGGTAAGAGAAACTGTCTGCTAAATTTTAAAACTGCACTTCATGACATCATTGCAATGCTTTGAGTTGTGCTGGCTGTTTGGTGTGCATATCAGGGTCTCAAAATTACTCGAGTTAGCATGTTTGACACCGAACACCTGAGTAAACAGGCCTTAAAAGAGTGAAGGCATAAGAGTAAAAGAGAATAAGATAAATTAAGAGTAATAAGAATAATAACAATACATTTTAGTTGTAATTCACTTTGCATTTCTGTAAGTGCTACAGACTTAAAAACATGCCAAAAAAACTAAACAAACTACACCATATATATATATGTATATATATAAAAGCAGAAAGACGCATCTAGGATCAAGCATATGCCTTGGAAAAAAGATGGGTTTTAAGTCCCTTTTAAAAACTGTCCACAGACTGTGGTGTCTGCAGATGGTCAGGGAGGGCATTCCATGGACTAGGGGCAGCTGAGCAGAAGGCCTGGTCCCCCATCTGACATAGTTTGGGGTTTTTTAGGAAGCTGGCAGATTTAGAGCGGAGGGAACGGGTGACAGTCTGTGTGGTGAGGAGTTCTTTGAGGTAGAGAGAGGCGTCCATGGATGCATTTATAGGTAAGGAGGGATATTTTATATTCAGTTCTGGATCTGACAGGGAGCCAGTGGAGTGATTTCAGGATGGGGGTGATGTGGTCATGTTTCAGCACCTTCATCAGGATCCTAGCAGTGCTGTTCTGGATGGACTAAAGCTTCTGGATGCTCTTGCTAGGAATTCCCATGAGAAGTGCCTTGCAGTAGTCGAGGAGACAAAGGCGTGGACAAGCTTCTCTGCATCTGCCAGAGTGAGTGTTGGACGGAGTTTGGTGATGTTCTTGAGATGGTAAAAAGATGTTTTGTAGAGGTGTTTGATGTGGGTGTCAAAGGTGAGTTAAGGGTCAATCTTAACACCCAGGTTGGTGACTGATGTGGAAAGAGAAGGTGATACTGATAATGGTGGAAAAACGGAGCTGATGTGGTGTAGCGACTATGATGGCTTCTGTGATAGAGTGAAGAGAAATAGGTTGGGTTGAGTGTCCTTCAGGTCATAGTCTAGAAGAGCTGCAATATCATGGCTCTGATTAGGTTGTGAAGACGTTGTACGCCTGGCAGAAGGCTGAGTGGCAGATTCCTGAAAAAGCTCCATTTGACCGACCCCTTCAGTGTTATAAATTTGAGGTTGCACACCAGCACTGATTGTAATTTGAATATTTAGTGGAGTCAGTATTAAGCAGAAAGCCGTGGTGATACAGATGAGTAGGACATATACTGAAACTGCTGGATAGTTGTGTTACAGTTTGTTGAACCTTTTATCTGTGTAAAGGGTAAGGTCAGTGGCGGTCATTTCACTGTACCTCACCTGATTCTGTCTGAGTGCCAAGGATGAATCGAAATAATCAATAGTTGTGCTACAGGCTCTCGAGGTCTCTCCTAGAGTACGATCACCGTCTCTGGTGGAGAGCCAGCTCAGATTGATAGAAACTGTGTTGATTGTTTAAGGCTGAAAAGCTTCCAGAACAAACCCGGAGGTGTGAAAAGTCTGGATTATTATGCAGGAGTCGAAAACTAGAGTTGTTTTGTATGGTGTGGTGGCAGCGATCAGCTGGAGGAGATGGAGAAGTGAATGAGTGTGGAAGTGAACGAGGGAAACAGAGAGTGGATGTGTGGGGCAGATGGCCAATCTTGAAGAGAAAAAGAGATTTGTTCTTGTACAGGAGTGGTGAAGTAAGTGAATGTCCATCCATCCATCCATTATCTACACACCGCTTAATCCTCTGCAGGGTCGCGGGGGGACTGGAGCCCATCCCAGTCGACTCAGGGCGAAGGCAGGGGACACCCTGGACAGGTCACCAGCCTATCACAGGGCTACATATAGAGTAAGTGAATGTAAAAGTGAAAAATAGAAAGTGAGTGTGTTGGGAGATTCTGTCCCCCTCTACTGGAGACATAGAGGTATTGAGTTTTAAGATATTTTGCCTCCCTCTGGTGAAGACACAGAAATATCAGTTTGTTCAGACATTTATCTCCCTCTATGGGGACATAAAAGTGTTAAATTTAGGACAAGTCTTCCTCCACCGAGTGGACACATAATTTGTCTCTCCTAATAGAGACAGAAGTGTTCAAATGAAATAGAACTTTGTCTCCACACATAACAGAAATAGGAGTAATGTGCAGAAGTCGTCTTCATCTAAAGGTCAAACGCCACAGCTGTGGAGCGCTGGATCACTGGTGTAGAGGCTGTCCTGTGGCTTACTCACAACCAAACCAACCACAAAGGGGATGATCTGGCCCCCCATCAAGAGGAAATTATAGAGGACGAGGACGTGGAGGACATGGATATCACCATCAAATGTCACAGAGTACTTGGGAGGATGGGGACTACTATGATCCTCGTGGACAGCAATGATGGGGCCTGATGTACACAGCAGGTCAGCTGATCCCATCAACAGCTGAGCCAGTGATGACCTGCATAGTAAATGGTGACAAGTTTACACTCATGGCTGACATGAAGGCAGCTGTGTCCAGTATTAACACCTCATTTCCCCTCTCTGATAAACAGCTCACCATTGTTGGTTTGCCAGGATCTTTTGGTGTAATTATGTCCACAAGCACGACTGTTCTGTAGGCCCAATATGTCCAGATGTTTAGAACGCACTGCTTGATGCTAATCATACTTATCATGGGTGACGAACCATGTTGGTACAACATTTTCAAGGTCAAGCATCCCTTCTTCTCAGTCTTAAAGATCCCATACCAAGTGGTTCAGGTTCTATATGTGTGTTTGCAAAAGGGATGAAGTGTATACCAGAGGCTAGTGGAGTAATACATTTGGATGTAAAAGAGCCCTCAGAAATTAGAGCTAATCCTCCTACTTTGAACCGTCTTGTAGAATATTGAGACTCCAAAGATCTCCACGATGCTGTAACAGCTGAGACTGGATATGGAGACAATAACATGCGGCTTAGTTGGATACATCTTACAGCTGATTGTATCGTTTGTACCACAGCTAGACCTACTTTATGTACCACTCCTGCTCCTCTGTGGTATCATAGCGATAGCTTTGGGTCTGATTGCATGCTTGCCATACACGTCTGCTAATGTCACTAACTGCTCTCCCTTGAGCTCTCATTTTCCTGTCACAGGCAGCCATATCAAGCCTCCTACTTTCCGGGCCCAGTCAGGAAACTACACCTGCCAGGCTGGGAACAAAACCACCTACACTGGTAAAGGTGAAAAGTCGTGGTGTGATGTATCTATAAATGTTACAACCTGGTCTGTCATGGCTCAGCTTGTCATTTCCAAGGTGGGCCGGCATTGGTACTGAGGTGGCTGAATATCCTTCCATGAGGATGGTCAGGTATGTGCACTTTAGCGCGCCTAACTGTGCCCCTCTTCATGGAGGGCTACAGTAAAGGCCCTGGAAATCACACACACACAATTGGAACCCGATCGACTGATGTTTTTGATTTGTCTCCAAATTCTCCTACTTGTATCGATGCAATTGGTAGACCTAGAGGAGTTCTGGATGACTTTAAACTGGCAAATCCTGTAGCAAATGGTTTTGAGTCTATTCTCCCTTGGATTACTGTTAATAAAAGTGTGGACAGGATCAATTACATTCTCTACAATGTTCAGAGACGGGCCAATCTGACCAGGGATGCAGTGGGAGGCTTATCTGAACAGCTCTCGGCCACCTCCCTCATGGCTGTGCAGAACAGGATGGTTTTGGATATGCTGCTGGCAGAAAAAGGTGGTATCTGTGATATGTTTGGTGCTTCATGCTGTACTTTTGTTCCCAATAACACAGCTCCTGATGGCTCAGTGAGCAGGACATTAGAGGGACTCAACTTTTGGGAAGTATAAAGCAATCATCGTCTCATTTTTGATCTCTATTGCTACCTTTGCTGCTCTACTAACATGCGGTGGATGTTGCTGCATCCCCTGTCTGAGCGCTCTGATGAACCGACTCATTACCACTGCACTGACTAAAGAGGATCTGTCAGCTCAACAATATCAGCAACTTCCCCTGTTGGCTGGCATTAATTACCACTCTGAGACTGAAGATTTGGATGCTGTAAAGACTGAGATGGAGCTAAACCGTTTGATTTGTTTCTGTGAATAAACAGATTTTGCAAAAGCTACCACACCCTCACATATAGCATTACGCACGCAGAGTAGTTTCCTTTTATGATCATTGTGCTCACTGCGGATATGTTATCAGTAGAGTTATGGAAGGTCTAAACGTCTCCTGGGAAAGAGGCTTCTGTTCCCGGTTTGATCTTAGTAGATAAACCAGCTTCATTTGAGAGAAGTCGTTTGTCTTCTATCTCAAACAAACACATATTTTCCACAGTACTCAAATCAATAAATGTACTTGATTACTTTCCACAACATGCAATTTGTCTAGATTGCATTTTTAATTTACTGCAATGTAGTTTTTTTTAAATCATACACATCTAGTGCTGCTTTCCTTGTTTCTCAAGGCTCATTTCGTACACAGTATACAGTCAAGTAAACCACAGATCCACTTTTAAAGGAAGGAAACTGAGTGGGATTCAATAAGAAATCCATTTAATATCTAGTATCGTCGCTGTGGCACTGTTCCTGTATGTTTACTGACATGCTATTATCCCTGTGATGTAAATCTTCATGTCTAATGTTGCAGCACGAACACAAAGAGGAAAAAGGCATGGTGGTCAATGATATACGTTTTAATGTTTTTGCAGCTAACAGTGAAGCAGTAACAGGACAACAGTGAAAACATCCCCTCGTCGCATTTGGTGTCCAACTTCTCGTTCAAACTGTTCAGAGCGAAGCGGGGCGATTGGAGAGATCACAGCTTTATTGACTATCCGTAACTTTGTCCAGTCTTCCCCCCTTCAGCACTTCAACCACACTATTCCCTTTCAAATACAAGGAGATGACAACCAGGAGGCGCTCATCCCCTACACTTCCATCTGTCAGCTGGTTTCTCAGGGCTGTTGGGCTTCTTTTTGTCTTGGCCAAACAGAGGAAAAAAAACGAAGTTTGACAAAACTGGTTCACATTAACAGCTGTTTTTTTTTTTTTAGATCTTTCACAGGTGGTACAGGAGAAAAATCCATTGCAGGAGATGCAGACATTGCTTGCCAGTGGCTCAGAACAACGGCCATAACAGTCCACGGTGTAATTCAATTAGTCATTCAGTGAATTTATACTAAAGAGAGTCAGTGTAGGAACATGTCAGTAGAGATTTTACCCACGACATGATTTACTTTTTAGGACCAGGAGATATGCATGTTTCATAACTCCTCTCTCTCTTATCTTTGTATACAACTGCTTGGAAATACAGTCTGTAGATAACACTTCGGCTCTGTTGTCCAGAGGGAGGGTGTGTTTGTGTTGACAGTGTAGCTAAGCGTACTTTTCAGGGGGAAGTTGGAGGGAGGGTGCTAAGGCTGGACCTCCTCAGCTAGAGCCAGTCACATCACTGCTAGAGAGGGAGACGTCCGACAGCACTGAAGCAACAGCAAGGCAAAGCTTGTTTTCTTCATTCATTTAGAAACAAACAAAAAGTAAGAAACAGTGGGGTTTTCATCCAAGGCATCACATCGTCAGTTACGTTGCACATATTAATGCCTGCAGCCCAGACTGCACTGTACAAAATCTCATCAGTTATTTCTCTACGCCGCCACAGACGTCATGTCTGTCTTTGTTTATCCACAGCTACACTCTACGAATTTAAAGGGCCAGTTCACCCAAATCACAGAAAAAAACTATTTATCACCTCTAATGGTGGAACTCGAAAAGATTTAATCCCAATAATTTGCTGGGATAGATACCAAGAGAGCACTTAGTGGTTCCCAACTTGTAAGTCAGGACCCTCACAGGGAATCCTGAGATGATTATCTAGATAGGAAAAGAAAACTCAAACTACATACTTTTATACTTATTCCTTGAAATACTGTGTAGTTTCATGACTATAAATATCAGGACACATCTTAGAATGAAAAAAATACTCTATGGGATCACAGGTACGTATTTCTATTCATGTGTCAGTATTACATGTCTTACCACAGATATGTCTTTATCTGAGTTCACATTGGCCAGTAAATCTTAGGACATGTCAGTCAAAAATGCCAAAAACCCATTTCAGGTCATTTAGAAACAGTGTCCAATTACATCATATGTCCACCAGAGAGCACTAACAAGCTGTAAACTGCCATGGTCTAATCCTGACCACAATTATGTACTAACCAAATGCACAGGGTCCCTGTACTTAGTTAACATTCTATGTTCTAATTAAATAAAATGTAAGAGCTTTCGCAGATATACAAAGATATCTTTAACCAACTTCAAAATGTAGTTTTTGTGACAGTCACATTGCAGGGAGGTAAGTGAGAAGGGTTTTTTTCTTGTCATCTGAGTGAACAGATCCTTCAGTAACTCTGCCTGTAAACCTGCAGCTGTATATGTAGGAAGGGTTTGGCTCCAGATTTCCACTTACTCAAGCCATCGCAAAGCATCACAACATTCAAATCTTTAAAGAAGTTGTCACTGGCTATTTTCAGGGTTTTCTACTCCTCATTGGTCCTCTGTGAGTGAGCACCAGCACCCTTGCCAGCGAGACAGCTGAGCCTGAGGCTTCAGTGAAAGAACAGATGAGACCTTGGACAGAAACACTGATGGTTCAGCAATAGAAAAAAACCTAGGACTTTACATTAATGGGATTTGTGACAGGAGGGAGTGGAGAGGAAAGGCCATATGTACAGATAAAAAGGCTGGAGACACATCCACACACGTACAATATTGGTCCCCATTGTAGTGCCCTTAAGGGTATCATAGTTTATTTAGCACTTAAAAGTATGGGTCCGTCTACAGACAGATAACTGCAAGCTGGTGTAAGGCTGGTAGTCATCAGTGGAGCACTTGGGCACCCAGAGCTCTATCTGTGTACACTGACACACACACACACACACACTCACACACACACAGACAGACACACACACACTCATACATGAAGCCTCAACAATAAGAAATAAAGGGGAGGCTTCTAAGCCTTTGTACATGTAGCATCTTCCTCTTTGCACTCCTATCCACGTCCCTTGTTATCATAGTGTTGAACTGTTTCTTTAGGATTCATGGCTCACTCATTAAAAAAAGCATAACAAAGGGCTACATAAACATACACTTTTGCATATAAATTATTGGCATTTTAATTATGCTATGTCAGTACTAAGCTGGAAAAAAAGAGATAAAATAAACTGAAAACAAGACCTGTGAAGCCTGTTATGTGTGTAACAACATACCCACTGGTTCAACACATTCCACTATTTGTAATCTCTCTCCACCAAGCAGTTCAAAACAGGAGTTTAATGAAGTCTTCTTAGGGTCCACTTTCACTTCTTTGCAAAGAAAAAAAAACAAGAAGCCTTCAACTGAAACCTAAGTGTACAATCTGTATTATTTTACTGTACAAGTGTCAAAAATATCCAACTATTTTCATCTGTGATCCGCCAAGTGATTATGCTGATGGAGGTGGGCTGTATTTCACAGATGAGCGTGGGGTCCAGATACTGTCATGTACATAGCCCTGGAGAACATGGTTTTGTTCTGTGGTGAGTCTCATGGCGTTTCAGAGCTACACTGGTTCAAATACAAAAGCAAAAATGTCCTCTGATTCCCAACTGAGAAGAAAAAGGCGAGTGAAACAAGAGAAGAGGAGAGGTCATTTGTCATCCTTACAGGATGTTTGAGGTTCTTCTTTTTTAATCCCCCCCTTCCGCTTAGTCATGGGTCCTCTTTCTCTTGGAGAAATGCAGCAGTTTGCTGTGTGGAGCTGCGTTGTGGTTATGTGTGTGAATGTGTTGATGAGGTTTGATAACGGTGTCTTCTTTATTATTTTTTCATTTCACGATACATGTGTGCATGTCTGTGTGTGTACTGGCAGCTGCAATGACTGTAAAGCCAACTGACCTGCCGGTGATGCTTGAATTTTATGTGTACTACTAATCAATTGTGTGCAACTGAAGCATCACGTTTAGGCTTATTTTATGTCCTCACCAGGCTAAAACCCACGTGTCTTTTTTCCCCTCCTCTCTCTTCCCTCATAAAATCAGCCGAGACAGGGGCGGGTGGGGCCTAGGCTCTGAGCCAATAGGAAAGCTTGTACCACCTCCTGGGTCTGCTGGGGTGTAGTGTTGACATCCTCCAGGGCGTCTGCCACAGCAAACTGTCGGTCCCTCAGCCGGTTCCAGTTGGACAGTACGTTGTGGTATTCAAACACTTTCTCATAGTTCCCCACTGAGTTGTAGAGCTTGATCAGGCCTCGGTAGTCGTACTCCAGCCCACTGTAACCCTCTCCAAACAGCTTCTTACCTGCAAGGACAGAGAAACATCAGATGTCATGTTTGTAATCATTATATGGGAATTATTCAATTGACTTCAGTAAAAAAAAGTCAAACATTTTGTAATTTCAATTAGTTAAAAGAGAAAGAAGGCGGTCCATGAATATTTCATGCGTAATGTGTACTTAAGTCAGAAAAATTGACCAAATCCAAGCTTAAAATTGCGATATCTCTAATCATTCAACATGTCTCATTCAAAATTCTCCTGAAATAAATTCAAGGACTCAGGTGCACTGCAGGCAGTTTACACAGAGCAGAGAGGAGATGACAGGAGACTGAGAGGAAAATAAAGCATATGGGAACAACGACTTAAATGCAGCACAGCTTAAGAACGGTATACAAAGGAGCAACCTGTCAGTAAGTCGTTTGACAATATAGCCAGCATTAAAAAATGTCTTTCAAGAGTTGGTGTGCACAGTAGTTTGAAAAACATCTAATTTGAGGATGTAAAATATAGCAGTCAAATATGTATAGCATGTGGAGCTTCTATTTTTCAGTATTTGTAACACTTATTGGCTATTGAAGAAGACAGTTGTACACGTTGATTCCACTTTTTTGCCATTTTTTTACGATTTACAGCATTAAAACTGGAACAAACTACACAAAAGACATTTTTGAGTTCTCTTCACTTCTAGCAGCAAGTGCAGAACTTTATATTGCAGTGAAAAAATTGTTCACAGTGATTAAAACCATGCCAGGAGCAAAACCCACCCAGAAACTGCTTAGGGTTGAGAGGGTTAATTACAAGCTAATTAGTTTACTGAAGGCTAACTTTATTGGATACCATCAAGGCTTGTACAGGCATTAAGCATTAGAGGATTGTATCAATGAGATAGAGAGGCACTTCAGATCAGTCTGACTCAGCTGCCAGCTTTGGCTCAGAGCGGGGTTCACGTGTGGAGCAGCACGGCTGGACGCACGCAACAAAAACAGAGGTTTCCTGGAATCCATGAGCCACAGGAGTGAACACAGGGCTGTGTTATGATGTCAAACTGAAGGACTGGCCTATTACCTTACCCAGGTTTCAGGTATCATGAAGTAGGGTCACTTACAGCTATGGAAAATTATAATAGTAACTTTACTAAATGACCAGCTGCTATGAGGAGAACCATATCACAAGTCCACATACAAAGGAAACTACTACAGAACACTAGAAGTTCACAGCGCAGGATTCTAAACAATCACCCTGATTACCAAGATCAATGTTCAAACTTACTATACTTCCATGATACCTGCTAAATGCTAGACATACTTTTTTTTGCACAACCCCCGTTCAGATTATTAGCCTTTGTAACTAATTATAGATGACCATATTACCATCTTAATAACTGACATATGGACTTTTTTCATATTTGTGCTGAATGTCTTTCATTACCAAGACATAGATTGCCTCACAGCAGATATCTCTGGCATTGTTTTTCACTGCAGCTCTGATAAAATGAGGTCACTTTCTATATTAAATATTTGTACAGTTAACACATTGAGAAGTGTAATTAGGTAGATTTTGACTGCTTAATCCTTTTAATTAGAAATAGATATTCTCAAAGATACCACTCAGTAGTAGTAGTAAAATCAGATTTGATCGGGCACCTCCTTTTTAGAGCAGTGGAGATCATCCATAGTGTTTCTTTCAAGCTTGGACCAAAGAAACAGCCTAACTTTACTTCTGTTTTGGTTTTACTTATCTAAAGCTGTAGTCTTCTGACATTTAGGCATTATTCAAACACGTTTTATTGTTTCCTATTCTTTACTGGTTAAGGGATCATGCTGTGCGTCTTTCACTTTGCAGAATATGATATATACGTTCTCCTGCTGCAGTAATTCCATTTCCATTGGTGGCACATTCAAGATCTAGTGATTTTGCCATGTGACTGGCTTGTAATTAAGATCTACTTTATGTGAACACACTGAAATTTGTTAATAAACCCAGAGTAAACTGAGGCATTTCCAATCTGCTTTGCGATGCCCATTATTCAGGATAATTACCACTGGGCTCAGTGAAGCCTGGTCACCGAGAGAAACCCCGACTAAGTTGAACCTGTTGCACAACACACACCTTGGGTCCTGCACGTGTTCATTTAGAGGGAAACATTTTAAAACAGGCATCTACTGATGGCATCCTCCCACTGACCAATAGCGATGGAGCGCAGGTAGAGCCTCTCTGCGTCCTCATACTGATTCATGTCGTAGTTGTAGAGGGAGGCCAGGTGACCCACAGACAGAGCCACCTCATAGTCCTCATGGCCCAGTAGCTGCTCCTTGATCTGGATGGCTTTGATGTGCATTTCTTCTGCCTCCTGGTTTCACAGGGACACAAATACACACACATGAAGACAAACAGATTCCACATAAGGGACAAACTTTAAACACCAACTAAATATTTTACATTTTGTTTCTTGCCCTTCACCAAAAAACAAAAACATCTGGTTCGTTTTCCACTGAAGGAACACAGTCTTGGGTGAACGCCTGTAAATGTTGTAACTGGGGTAAAGTAGACTTGTGACATTATGCTATGACAAACACAGTTACAATGCTTAGAAGGTTTCCACACTGTCCAACAACCATTTCGTCGTCTATTTTTCGATAATGTAGAGATTAATATTGCATGCTTTTGTGGGATTGAATACAGTGTCACATTGGTCCCCTGCTAACTATAAGATATTGAATTCTTGTCTGTAATCATTTAAGCCTAAATTAAATCACCATAGGATTAAAGAGACTTAAATTTCATCTTCACTCTACCTTCTATTAGCCAAATGAATGAAATACAACATCTTACATACAGTAAACAACAGAAGTGAGTACACTGCTGTGCAATTTCTCTTAAATATCAAACGATTCAAAACTGTACCACCTCTCATTAATGTGGAATATTTGCTCTTATGAACAAATACTTTAGAAACACTGTATTCAGAATAAAATGCAACAAAATAAAATACACCTGTATTCTTGCATAGCCAGCTAATTCTGCAGTACATAATGGTCCACTGCACCTCATCTTCATGCTGCTATCAGGGAGAAAAGGCTCTGGCTTATTTGTATTTCTTTAAACCAATCACAAACGTACTGGATGGAGTTAAGCAAAGGTTGCAAAAGCCGTGTCCCCCCCCAAGACAGTGCTGTGGGGGTTTTCACGCAAGGAGTCAAGCACTGTCATTAGAAATAGCTTAGTTATAAAATGGTTACAAGACAAGCTGTGAACACCATAACTTTCTGTTTTTACCTATGGACTGTGGCTATCTGCATAGTGGCTACATATGGAAAGGAATTCCCAGACTAAATGAGAAATCTGATTATGAGACTTTGCAAAGATGAAGTTGAACACAGGAAGAGTAGCAGTAATCAGGAGCTACAGAACACGCCACAGTATCATTAACTACAGCTGCATTGGTCGGCCTCCTTAAATGATGCCACGGACAGTGCACTACTTGTACAATCTACCTCTGGGCACACACATGGGCAAATGCTTCAGGCATGGCAAAAGGGTTTTCATTTGCATTTCTGTGTCGGCTCAGACAGTGCAAAGGATGGTGCAAATCGTCCACCTCTATGGACAGCATTTATGAATACACCCTAGCTTGCTCTTCCAACCTAAGAATATAGTAACTATATCGAGTAACTGTACTGAGAATATAATAACTTTGCGATAGAACATGAAAAGAATCCTGATGAATACTGGGAGTAAATTCTTTGGTCAGATGAGACCAAGATAAATATGATAGTGTCAAGCATGTTTGGTATTTGCTCTGATTAACAGTGAAGCACAAGCTGTGATGATATGGGGCTGCATAGGTGCGAGAAGTGTCGGGGAGATGACATTTATAGAAGAAATCATGGATGATTGTGGATATAACAGAATACTGGCTGACAAGATGACTCCTAGTCTGTAGAAGATGAATATTGCAGCATGATAATGATCCAGAACACACCGCCAAAATCACATAAGCATTTCTAAACAAGAACGTAATGAAAACTATGACCTGGCCAAGTATGTCACCTGACTTGAATGCAATAGAACACCTTCAGGGAATTTCATAGACAAAGGCGGAGCAATACAACTCCTACAACAAAGAGCTGCTGAAACAATAGTCTCTGAAGAATGGAAGAACATGTCTCCAGAAATTTGTACTTTTTAATATAGTATATCTAAACTGTTTCAAATTTTACATAAGAGAAAATATTCTACTGTTCAACTTAGAAGAACTTAGAAGGTTATACAATTTTGAATCATTTAACATTTAAGTGATCAGGCCCAGGGGTGTACTGACTTGACTGAGTCATTTCAGTTGGACCTTTAGCACCACAATTACCAGTTTTTGTGTTCCAAGGAATACAAAAAGAATATCTGACATCACATATCTCAGTTATTATTAGCAAATTCAGTCTGTTTGTCTGACATATTATGATCATGTGGCTTTGTTTCTCAGCAGAATTCAACTTTTCAGGATCAAGTGCAGTCTGATCATCAAATAGGACCCCCTCAAAAAAATAGCACTGGGTTCTCTTTTAGAAACACAACTGCAAAGACGAACTCAAGCACTTGAGAACAGTACGATGTTGATGTGCATTTTAATAAAAGCTGTAAAACGACTATCCCCTTTAGTAAAACCGCTAATTTGGCAACTCAAGAGGGACAGGAAACATTATTTTAGTGTTCCTTACTGATAACTGACCCTCTTCATCACAGCGGAAAAAAGAACATTGGTTCTTCATCTGAATGCACACTAGACTATAGATCATTCAAAAGAAATGTCTCAACTCACTTTAAACTTCCTCATGGACTGGTAGAGTCGTCCTAGGTTGCCATAGTGTTTTGCTGTCTGGACGTTGAACTCCCCGAAGGCCTTCTTGGCCAGTTGCAGTGAGGACAGGTGCAGGTCATGGGCCTCCTGCAGAAGACGCTCTTCTGTCTCTTTATTGTGGCAGTCAATGGCGATTTCCTCCAGGATTAGTGCTTATGAGAACAAAGGAAACATGTTACACTTAAAGTAGTTTCACATAGCCAGGCCTATCCCCACTATGCTGCTACTTCCCAGCCCCTCAATAGGAATCATTATTTTGTGCCTGAAATCTACCAGCCACTTTCTTATTTTACCAGAACTTGGCTGCTGTCAATTTTCCTTCCTCGTCTGACTGCATCCACTATCATTTTGCTATAAGGAAAAACTCTGGCTTGTTTGTATTTCTTGAAACCAATCCTAATCTTATGGTGCAGCACTACATCCAGGAAGCAGCTACAGTAAGCATGCATAACAGTATTGGGGTGAACCTGTGTTAGTGGAACATGCTTGAAAAATTAAATGTTTTTCATAAACGATTGGCAAACATTAATAAAAGTCCCTGCTGCAAATAGTGTGAACACAGTCTTTGTTGATTTTTGTAACCATTCAGCAAAAAACAACAACAACAACAAAAATAAAACAGCGCTGCTTTAAAAAATAATCCTAATCTTTGTCAAAACCTGTCATTCTCAGCATGTAGGTTGCTGCTTGGAGGTTTGTGCTGGTGTTCTCCCATAGAGAGGGGGATTCTAAAAGCGGTGAGATGTAGACAGTGAAGGGGAAAGAGAGTGTTGAGTAGAACATGTAGGCCTAGATCCACAGTCTGGTAGATGAGACTAGACTTAAAGAAGCAGCATAATGTATCACTTCTAGGGATGCACGATAATATCAGCGTCTGATAATTATCGATCAATATTGGCAATTATGACGTCGTACTGATAATTCCGATAACGATAAAACGGCCCGATAATAATAAAGACTTTGAATCTTGGTTTTTGCCGTTGGTCTGTGTGTTGTGGTTTGTGCTCATGCCTGGCTCCTCAACCCCTCACCTCCTTGACGGTACTGTTGCATGTGTGTGATGTCATAACACTGCGCAGGCAGAGGAACACAAGCAGCATGGCGTGGGACTGACCAGTGTGGACTTTCTTTACCGTGTCAGAAGAAGACATTTCACTAGGGCTGATCCTGAATATTAGAATATCCGAATATCCGTTCATTGTGGTGGTATTCGGATAATAATTTTGATATTCGAATAGTCGTGCGCGGGCGCTGTTGGGCATTGCCCAGCATCGCTGAGCTTTGCAGTACACCGCCGGGCGTCGCCAAGCCTCTAGTACGCCGCCGAGGCTCTAGAATGCTGCTGTGGTTGTAGTACGCAGACCTGCCAACTCCGGTGTCACCCCTCGCTCCCTCCCACTCCCACTCCCCCACTCCCCCACCCCCCCGGCCAACACTGCGGAAGGAACTGAATATTTGGTGATTATTGGATCTGGAGCACAGACATTGCTATTTGCACCCGCCCTACATTTCACTTGCAGTTTATGCTCTACTGAATGGTTCTCTTTATTTGTACGGGTCAGAATTATAGTAGGAAGTGGATTTGTAAAGTTAATTAAGTAAAGAAGTATCGGTTGACATTATCGGTTATCGGATGCAAGAAGTATAAAATTATCGATTATCAGTTGAAATTGGCATTATCATGCATCCCTAATCACTACTAACAAAAAAGCTCAGCCAAATTCGTCACTACAACAAAACTACGTGAATAATCACTCAGTATTAACACTGCATTATTTTTCCTCTTTAAGAAAAAAATTGTTTACCTGTTGGTGATGTTTAAATTGTTTAAATAATGTGAAAAACTGGAAAAAATCATTTCAGGAATGTAGAAAAAGCATATTTGATAGTATCTAATAAAACATAAATACTATTTGCCAGCATGTGTCAACTAAAATTTTACTAGACTGCACAGTCAGTAATAAAATAGTGGCTAAATCATAGATGCTTCTGAGCCTGACTTTTCACCAGAGTAACTCAGCTTTCTCATTTGTGTAAATGTCTTTTTGGATTTGTGTGCCCTTTCTCCAAGATTTGAATGTGAATGGTTGAAAATGTCTGCAACATGTATATACATATTAGGCACAAGGGAAAATGACTCTTGTTTTGCAGATGGACTGTGTTCATGACATCCCACTGTGCCTTTCACACAGTGGGCAGCAGCCCAGCATCTCCAAGAAACTTGCCTTACCTTTGACTCTCTTAGAGGAAGCCAACAGAAGATGGTCCTCAGGCAGAATGTGAGTTATGATGTCTATGGCACGTTCTGCATGGAATCTGAGGGGAAAACACAGCAGCTGACCCAAACATATCATGCAACTCAAACTTGGCTAGAAGCTCTATTTAAGTGAGGACAAACACTTCTAAGAAAATCAAGCTTTTCCCTTGAAATAAGCTGTTATGAAGCTCATACAGTACAAAAGTAAATCAGACTGACGGAGGGTACATCATTACCCAATACTGAATCAGTGTCTTTGTATATAGGCAGGAGTATAACAAGATCAATTACAGACACAAAAAACATCCCACACTCAGCTCCTTGTAATCTTTAAATTTGGCATTGTGTAAAATGATATATTTTTACGCAATGGCATATGCCTCTAAGCATGCATCCATATTACATAAAAGCAGTACATAGAGTAACAGCAGTAGCCCAGTATGAGTCATAGTCTTGTGCTTCATTTACCAGAGAGCTTGTGTTAAATGTAATTAACTGGCTGATCTTGGAATAGTCCTGAGTTTGTAAGATTTATTGTACTCACAGAGCGTTGTCAAATTTCCCAGAGCTGTACTGGTGCACGTATGAAGAGTAGGCCAGGTCTTCATGGGCTGTGGCAACATGGATGTTCTTTCCCCCAAACACAGACTGTCGAATGTCCAGGGCGGTCTGAGTTTTGTGCATCGAGAAAGCATTTAATGACGATACAATTCCTGAAACCAGGATATATAAAACATGGGCACACTTTGAATGCCTATCATTCTACTTACCTGGTAAATAGCAACTGATTGGCATATGTTGTCTACATTTAATAAGTAAAATCCATAATCTAGCAGCGTGTCGGAGTACTTGGGATGCTTGTGTCCAAAATGTTCTCTGTAAGACACAAAACACTAAATAAGAATCCCTGATAACGAAAGAAATACGAATAACGTGCAGTCCCTCTAAGACACAGCAGGTTACCTTGCGAGAAACACTGCATGTTTGATCAGCTGCTCTGCTTTTCTGAACTCCCTCTTTACCACACAGGCCTGCAGTGAAGACACAAGTCAAATGTTACACAGTCATGTCTGAATTTGTATCTGAGCATCTAAAGGTGCTGATATATAGTAGTGGAGACACATTTTGTACAGTCATTGTACCTCAGAGAGTGAGACAGGGACATTTTCTTAATCTTTCACCTGATCTAAATGTTACCTTGGAGGCTTGTCTGAGGACATCGACTACTACTTTGACAGGCAGCCCAGGAGTAATTTCCTTCATAGCCTCTATACACCACCTGTATGCCTGGGACATTAGGAAAATGCAGAGAAAAACAGGAGTTGCAGATTTTTCAGCGCCACTGTAGTACCAAAAGATGAACAATATTACTATCAGTGCTTAAACATTCATACCTCATCATAGTGGCTTTTGGCGAAGAGCAAGGCACAAAGCTCACCATACAGCGCTGCCTTGTTGGCCTGGTGGCCATGTTTGGCTAGTTTGTCCATGTAAGACTGAGCAAGCTTGAAGGTCTCCTCCCCCAGGTGATACTTACAATTTCCATTGCGGACATGAAGCAGCCTGAAGAGACAAGAGAAGAGGGCTTTAATAACAATCTCAGACTTGTGTGCGACTATTTTGAGAAAGTTGTTTTGAAGCTCATACGGTACAAAAGTAAATCAGACTCACGGCGGGTACATCATTACCCAATACTGAATCAGTGTCTTTGTACAGCGGGGAAAATAAGTATTGAACACGTCAACATTTCTCTCAAAAAACATATTTCTAATCGAACTATTGACATGAAATTTTCACCAGATGTCGGCATCAACCCAAGTAATGCACACATACAAAGAAATCCAAACATTTATGTCCATAAATTAAGTTATGTGTAATAAAGTGAAATGGCACAGGGAATAAGTATTGAACACGCGTACTGAAATTTATTTAATACTTAGTGCAAAAACCTTTGTTGGTGATTACAGCCTCAAGACGCCTCCTGTATGGAGAAACCAGTCGAATACATTGCTCAGGTGTGATTTTGGCCCATTCATCCACACAAACTGCCTTCAAATCTTCAAGGTTCCGGGGGTCTCTTCTGTGAACCCGGATCTTCAGTTCTTTCCAAAGATTTTCAATTGGATTCAAGTCTGGTGATTGACTGGGCCATTCTAGCAGCTTTATTTTCTTTTTCTTCAACCAGTTGAGTGTTACCTTGGCTGTGTGCTTGGGATCGTTGTCTTGCTGAAAGATCCACCCTCTTTTCATCTTCAGCAGCCTGGCAGATGACAGCAGATTCTGATCAAGAATGTCTCGATACTTTTCTCCAGTCATTATTCCTTCAATGATATGAAGTCTACCAGTACCACATGCTGAAAAACAGCCCCACGCCATGATGCTCCCACCTCCAAACTTGACTGTTGGTATGGTGTTTTGGGGGTGATGTGCAGTGCCATTTTTCCTCCAAACATGTTGTGTCTTATGACATCCGAAGAGTTCAATTTTGGTCTCATCTGACCAGAGTATGTTCTCCCAGAATGTCATGGGTTTATCCAAATGTTGTGTCGCAAACTCCAAACGAGCTTCAACATGCTTCCTCTTCAAAAATGGAGTCTTGCGTGGTGTGCGTGCATGGAGGCCATGGCGGTTGAGTGCATTACTTATTGTTTTCTTTGAAACAACGGTACCTGCTGATTCCAGGTCTTTCTGAAGCTCTCCACGAGTGGTCCTGGGCTGTTGGAGAACCCTTCTGATGATTGTTTTGACTCCTCTGTCTGAAATCTTGCGAGGAGCACCTGGCCGTGGCTGGTTTATGGTAATGCCGTGTTCTTTCCACTTCCGGATGATGGCCCCAATGGTACTCACTGGAACTTTCAGAAGTTTAGAAATGCGCCTGTAACCAATGCCTTCAGTGTGTTTTGCAACAATAAGGCTGCGTAGGTCTTTGGACAGCTCTTTGCTTTTACCCATCATGCAATGCTTCTTGTCTAACACCTTGCTGGTGAGAAACCTTTTTAAAAGGCATTAATCAGGACTAAACCAGCTGATATTACTTTGCACTAATAGGGGACAGGTTAACCTTCTAAATACTGACAAACTCCAGCTGCTTTCTTGGCTTTCCAGACCTTTTTACCCCTCCTTTTCTTCATGTGTTCAATACTTATTCCCTGTGCCATTTCACTTTATTACACATAACTTAATTTATGGACATAAATGTTTGGATTCTTTGTATGTGTGCATTACTTGGGTTGATGCCGACATCTGGTGAAAATTTCATGTCAATAGCTCGATTAGAAATATGTTTTTTGAGAGAAATGTTGACGTGTTCAATACTTATTTTCCCCGCTGTATATAGGGAGGAGTATAACAAGATTAATTACAAATACAAAAATATCCCCCACTCAGCTTCTTGTAATCTTTAAATTTGGCATTGTGTAAAATTATATATTTTTTCATTTTTTTATGCAAAAAAATAAAAAGAAATTTCTATGTCTTTCTGATATAGTAGTTATTTACTGTTCTATTATCAAGGTAACCGTCACCAGACCTTTTCCAACATGGGAAATGTAACATCGCTGCTTCATCAATCTGTGAGTTGATGGCATTCTGTCGTTCATACTTAGGCAACTTTTATTGTTATGGATCCTTACGGCTTAAAGCATACATGCTTAGGACAGTGATGGAGAGAGTCATGGTATACGCGAGACTGGACATTATATCAAGTGATATGATATATTAAGTGACATAATGCTTCTGCTGGGAGTAGGTCACTGCTTTTAAAACGTCACATCCTAGACTTGTGCCGTCTTGAAAGTGATACAGAAATGTTATTAGGTACAATCTAGTAAGACTACCAATGCAGCTTTTGCGGAAAAGTGAACAAATTGCCGACGTGCCGAGATTATTGATCGACCGATATTGTTTCTTCAGGGCCAATGCTGATACCACATATCCGTAATCAAGAAAGACAAATAACCGATATTTGGCACTGGTATACCTTAAATGTTATATATTAACAGCATGCGATAGCAGGAAACTTGTCATTCATAAGTAGGTTACTTCAATAATAATGATTACTATAGCTGAATATGTATGAGAGGAATAGGAAGGGAGACATTGGAGTGAGACTAGTATTCTCTCCTCTGTTTACTATCAACTCTTGAGTTTGAACAGATAGATCTTCTTCTCCTGCAATTACACCTACTGTTCTTCTCCGTTATGCTTACTATTCCTGTCCATTCAGGCCTATATCTTAAAGCATTATTTGTTAAATTTTTATCAGACACTATTGCAGGTAATCTGTGGCTGCCTCCTACTTTAGCTACCAGCTGTTAGCATAGCCTAAGCCACTGTGAAAATACCCAATATCCTAATTGTTAGTTATGGCGGTGCTCCTTGTTCAGTTTTTGTAGATTGTGTCTCTGCTAGAGAGACGACTTTGTCAGTTAGAGTAGACTGCTAAAGGTAATCTTACTTTAGAAAGAGGTTATGTGTACACAAATTAGCTTTACCACGAGCTAAGAGGCACAGCAAAACTCTTACATAACTAACGTGCCAACTGACTTGTACATTTTACACAAAGGCTCTTCTTGGTGAATGTAACCATGTAGTGATTTTCAGACTAACCTGACACAGCATTCCACAGCCCGGTAGCAGTGGAGAACCTCACTGTGAAGTGTGCACAGCTGCAGGCACGACAGGAACACTTTTTCTGCATCTCCATACCAGCCCGCATCAGACAAGAAGCCACCTACGGTTAAAAATATTGGATAGACTTAGCCACATAGATATTCATGTAGAGAATTACATTATCCAGCAAGTCTAGTC
>CM045453.1:3662653-3701866 GCA_024666655.1 Dascyllus trimaculatus | reverse complement strand
GTCACCAAAATCTGCTGTGCTGGAAGCTGTTATATGCCATGGCTCTGCATGGTAGGGTCAACAGGAGACACTACTAGTCACAGTTAGGGCTTTTGAAATAGCAGCTATTGGGTGAAATCAAACCTAATACGTCAGTGATGTAACATAATGAGTAAAGCAGACAAATAGTAACATGTTTGATTTAGGTTGTACAGCTTTACACAGGTACCCAGACTCTGTAAACTTAAGTCAGACTTGTTCCACTCACATGCAGCCTGAATATGAACACTTGCCTACGAGGGTTGATTAGGAAAGGAGGAAAACACTTATTGTTGTGTTGGCATGACAACTCAATCCTACTAGGAGTTTCAAAAACAATTTACTGCGTGCTGTTGTCTTGTCATCACTTCATAGTACATGAAAGTCATACTTCACATCATGTTAACAAGTGTTCTGAGCCAGCGTTGGCCTTTCTACTATTTTGCTTCACCAAGAGAGGGACATTTTAACTTCTGACAAAAATATTGATAAAGGAGATTGCAAGTACAACCATGAAATCTATAGACGTTCATGTTCCCCTCAGAATGATCAGCAAATGTTAGCATGATGACATGCTAAACAAAAATGGCAGACGTTAGGCATTCTACCTGTTAAACATTTAGCACTGAAGCATGCTAATGCTAGCATTTAGCTTAGAGCAGGGGTGCCCAATCCTGGTCCTCGAGAGCCACTATCCTGCATGTCTTAGATGTTTCCCTCTTTCAACACACCTGATTCAAATGATCAGGATCGTTTTTAGGCTTCTACTGAGCTTGATAATGAGCTGATCATTTGAATCAGGTGTGTTGGAAGAGGGAAACATCTAAAACATGCAGGATAGTGGCCCTCGAGGACCAGGATTGGACACCCCTGACCCAGGCCAGCCGAAGTAATTGCAGGAGACAAATTGATCAATCTCAGTCACATAAACAAAGGAGAGCATCCTAATTTAATCACTCCTACTTCTATTTTACATATTCAGTTAAGTCACCCTTATTAAGGAAGAATCCTATGAAAAACAGGTTCTCTGTTATCACAAGCTGTTAAAACATTACATGTCATGTATATTGGTTCCAAATATCGGTTATAGGTCTTTCTTTATCACCAATAATCGGCCTGGGTATCGGCCCTAAAAAACAACAAAAAATATATATTGGTTGATCCCTATTTTTTAAATTTTTTCTTACAAGCAACTACTAATGAAACTACTGTATGCATTACACAGTGTGACCAATATGACTGATAATCTAGCTCCAAGACGTTTGCTTCTATTCTAGAGTATCTCAGTCAGCAGTGGCACACTGTCCTGGGTGGGAGCCCTTCAAGGGCTCCCATTTTGCTACAGGCAATCCAATCTTGTTCAAAAAATGTTTTAGCAAAATGGTCTCACCATCACTTGCATTGCAAATCACATGTCAATGCATGAAAAAAAAGTTTCATAATAACTGGTACATCCAGTCATTGGAATGTCACATTGTTTTGCTCATTACTAAACTTCACTCTTTGTACAAACTTGCTTAAATGGCTTGTTTTCGTTTCATGTTAGGAGGATAGGCTGTTATAAAAGATGGACGTAGTCTCCTGGCCTGAAAAGCAAAGCCAGAGCAGGAGTAATATAAATCTGCATTCTTTCTAGTAGTCAGCAGGAGCTGACTCCTCTGACTGCAAACAGAAGTCAGATTGTCTATGAGAAATCTACCCTGCTTCTCACTCCATCTGTTACCTCAATAAGCATCTTCCTAATGAGTTTATGGTTTCAACTGCTAGATTCAAGTCTTCTTTAACACAACATGGTGTCCATGCATTGATTATACATAAAGATAGACAAACACTCATCCATAAGTTTCCTAAGCAGCAGTTTTAAAGCTCTATGTTGTGGCTCCAGCCATAGCCATTCTAGCATTGCCTGACTCTAACTCCCAGATAAGCCAAAAATGAGCAAAGAGGTGGACATGAGTGGAGAGTTGGCACGTCTACTTCATTTTTTAGTCATGGAGGTTATCGCTTGTGTTAACTTTGTAAATTATGGTCCCATTCAGATTAAAATAAATGATAAAGCACGGGATGCTTTATGGTGTGGCTATTATATTTCCACCTGTGTGTGTGTTAATTAGTTAGAAAATGGACACACAAGCCAAGGGAAGGAGGGAAGGAGATGGTTTTATTTCAAGTCCCCCGCCCAGCTTTCTTTCACCCAGTCCCTCCGCCTTAACCAAGCTTCATAAACAAAACAGTTGTTCTCATTTACAAATTTCTGACCTAATATACAGACTTCTGACAGCAGCTGTGATGTAAAACTGGATGCGATCAGATTGTCTGGTGATCTCTGGTATTGGTAGTATAACAATATTAATTAATTATCTTCTAATTTTAATCTACAGAACCACCACATCAAGGACATACTACTTGAAAATGACATAACTTTATGTCAAAAAGCTTACTACATCCTACACTCAATGGATGCCATTTACTGAAAAGAAAAGCGAAGGTTGTTTTACACTTCCTATATACTCAGAGACAGACAGTTGCTAGGGATGAGGTTATTTTCATTATTAAATAGTATGGCATTGGTGGGTGGTTGGGTGAGGGCTGAAGAGGTCCTGCTTTCAATGTATGGCAAAACTGCCCCTAACAATACGCAGTGTATGCCAATGTACATCACATATAATAAAGCAATTACCCTGCCTGTGCAGAACCCATGTATGATCCTACTGTACGTGACCCTTTATAGGTAGGTGTAGTTATGGTTGCATTTCAGTGTTCTATCTATCTAACTTACTGGCGCAGGAATAAAAAGAACCGTTTTCAAAGTCACAGTGTTTCAATAGAGCTGTTCTGTGTTCGCTGTCTGTGGCAAATTGACAGCGACCGTTTGAAAAAGCAGAGATAAGTTGTAACCAATATGTTTGCCCATCTAAAACAGAGCTAACGGTTCTTTGATAAAGTGGTTCACAGCAGATCTTCACAAAAACAAACCCACAAAAACACTTTGTGAACATGACATCGCCGAAACTATTCATTTACACGGTTACTGATGTAATTAGCGACAGGGTCAATGCCGTTTATGGATTCTTATTAAATAAACGTTCATTATACAGAAACACACAAAGTATTTCTAATGTTAACAAAAAGGAAAGGTAAGTCAAGTTGTTAGTTCGCTCATTTAGACCAATTTCAAAGCTAAATTCCGTCTTCAGGAGCGGACGTAACGTTATCGATATTTTGCTAACGTTAGCAGCAATGTTAGCAGCTGATTACAGAACTCGTACAGGATGGTGGCTGTCTGGTACACCAGAGCCTCTTGACTGGTAAACCTTACCTTATAATAGACATCGAACTGTATATTTTCTGGGAGCGAGCGTATGTCCCTTCTTGACCGGCTGTAGTTGTCCACCACCGCCGAGATAGCGGTGTTGTACAGTGTTTCTGGGATCCATTCGAGCTCCACCGCAGCCATGTTGTTTTCCCTCTCCAAAAAAACCCCAGCAGCTACAGCCCTCCCCAACTCTCCCTACATTCGCTACCTTACCGCGATTAAAGCACGTCCTCCCAGAGCCCTCATATAACATTCGCTCTGCAGTGAGCCCACAGATATTCGTGTTATCGACAGGTCAGCGCTGCTCCTTAAAACCGCTGCTTAATTTCCATCTTTCTCCTTCATCTACGATCATCCGTCGACCCTACAGCAGTTCCGTGCCCCCGTCCCGACGCACACTCACAGGCGGTGACGCACTGACGTCATGGTGCAGGCGATGCAAAACAGCATTTTCTATCCAGAGAGAAAACTAATTAGATTTCATGGGCACATTTCACCATATGAAAGTAGTGTCTTTTAAAGATCTACCCTGCACGTCCATCCAAACCTACTCAGGTTGAAATATTCTACTCTTCTTGGAGAAATAGTGGTTCTTTAGAAGACTCTCTGCTTCTTCAAACTCCCATTACCAGTTAAAGGACCTCTATTAAGGGAATGGCTCTTTGCATACTAGTGCTTATAGCTTTTACTTTTATCAGAGCAATTGATGATAGTTAATTGCATAAAATTATAGCTGCAGCTGGCAATTATTTAAATGATCAATTAATTTATGGATAGCCCTTCACAATTTGCCACATCAGCAGCAGGCGTCTTGTAATATGGGTTTGACCAACAGTCCAGAACCCCGTATAATAAACAGGAGAAGACCCAGAAATGCTGCAAATTATTACATTTACAATTCATAAAAGTTGTTAAAAACCAGTGTGTCTATAGCCATCAAATCCATTTAGTGTTTCATGATTTCTAGTTTGGATTCACAAGTTAATTTAAGGTTTTAGGGGTATATGTTCCCTCTGGGGGGCTGCACGGTGGCTCGGTGGTTAGCAGCGTTGCCTCACAGCTAGAAGATCCCTGGTTTGCATCCTGGTTTGGATGCCTGGGATCTTTCTGTGTGGAGTTTGCATGTTCTCCCTGTGCAGTGTGGGTTTTCACCGGGTTCTCTGGCTTCCTCCCACAGTCCAAAAACATGCTGCGGTTAACTGATTATCCAATACTGACTGTTGGTGTGAATGAGAGTGTGCATGGCTGTCTGCCTCTATGTGTAGCCCTGTGATAGACTGGTGACCTGTCCAGGGTGTCCCCTGCTTTCGCCCGGGTCGGCTGGGATAGACTCCAGCGCCCCCGTGACCCTACAGAGGATTAAGCGGTGTATAGATAATGGATGGATGGATGTTCCCTCTGATTTTGTGTTTGTGTTTGGTCAATAAGTCAGTTGGACTTTGTGCTTCTGTGAAGCTGACATTTCAATACCTGACTTGCCTGTAATTAGAGAGCGTACAAACGGAACATTAATAAATGGACAAAAACTATGTCCACGTCCTTTAAAGAACCTCTTCCTAAAAGATTCTTTGTGAAACTAAAATGGTTCTTCTGTGGCATCACTGTGAATAACCTATATTAGTTTCTGGTGGCACCTTTGCTTTTCTGAGTGTACCCCAATTTTGCAGAGAAAAACCAAAAACATTTAGAGGCAAATATACATATTACCACATATAACTTTTGTATTAAGCATGAATCTATTTCAACTTCAGAATGTTAAACCGTTCAGGTCTTTGGATTCACAGTTGGAAGTTTGTGTGTAAAAATGTTTTTTAAAATCATATTTAAATGTATTTCATTCTGATTTATCATCATATCACAAGTGTGTCACAGTCTACATACTCACACTTTAAAAGTCAGGAGAGAAGATATTCAGTTAATTTAAGTAATTTAATGAGAAGAGGTTGGACCATAATCACTATAGTTATAAACTGAAAATGCATTACAGCTGCTGTCTGACACTACTGCTGAAGAGGCCTCTGCTTTGCCAAATGTTTTATTTCAAATGATATTGACTTAACAAAAAGTGAAAAGCCGAGTTTCTAAAAAACATGTCCATGAATCTCAGAATATCTTATTGTTTGTTCTGCCCTCCTTTGCATTAATGACAGCGACAACTGAGCTGCACACAATCAAGTGTGTGTAAAACCTTATCAGAATCAGAAATACTTTATTGATCCCTGAGGGTAAGTTGTTTACATTACATTACAACCCATGTTATCCAAGCAGAATGTGACAATGTATCAAAGAGCCCCTTGTCATGTCATGAATGTTTGACTTTCTCCATCCTAAAGAGCTTCAGTGGGGTTGAGGTCATGTGATTGTGGAGGAAAGTCCATGACAGTCAGCACTCCTTGGTCTTCTCTGGTCTTTGAGGTATTTTTGGGCTCATTATCCTGCTGCAGTATGATTTTTTCTCCACAAAGATGCAAAGCAGAGAGAGAAGAGTGTGTCTCTGAAGAACGGAGTGCTGCTTTTTCAGGGTGGAGTCAGTTCACTGCAGGTGTTCAAACCCCCCAGACTTGAATCTTCCCAGCAGCATGCTTCACTGTGGCTCTGATCCACTGTGGTGTCATTCTCTTTCTCTCTCCTGCTACACTCCTTACTGTCACCCTTCTATTACTGCTATTAATCTCTAACTATGACTCATTAGTATATAGGACTTTTTTCTATCATCCACTGTAATATGCTGCTCTGTCTTAGCTCACTACAAGCGTTTGGCCTTGTTTCTCCTCCTGAGAAGTGGTTTAGAGACAGTCCCACTAGACTACTAGACAGTCTTCTTTTGACAGGACTTTTGCTGATTGGAGTCTTGTGTTCTTTATTTAAATTATGTGTCTGTGACCAAGTTGCTTTTCTATTTGTAAAAGCTATTGTATTGAAATTCTGATCTTCTGGTGGGATGCACCATTCTGTTCTGCTTGACTCTGCTTTGGATACAACTGTTATAGTTTCCATGAAGTGTTTTTGAGTACCATACACTGCCAACATAGAGACCTTCAGTCTAACTATGATGGGATGTTGAGAAAGCTCCTTCTTGCTCGAATTAACAGTCTGGCTTCTGACACTCTGACATAATCTGATGACATGCTTACCACTATTACAGTGCTACTTAGTGAGCAATGCTCTACTAGAAACTTCAGGCACAGCATATTTATAAAAAATGAAAAGTAGCTGCAGGTTGATTGAGTTGACCAGACCTCTGATGAGTCAATCAAATGTGTTATCCGAATGCTGCTTCAGTTCAAGGTAATCTGACATTAGTACAATGAAGTTAACATAGTCACTGCCATTGATCTGCTTCAGTTCAACTGCTGACATCTCAATCGAAAATATTTCCTCTTTATTTTACAGAGTTTTGTTTTGGACTTTTCAACATTTTGACATCAAGATTTTTGTATTTATTTATTTTTTGCACATGTTTATCAGTTCCAAATATCAGTTATCTGCCTCCTTAAATACTAATATTTAGTTTTGGAAGGGGCACACCTGTTTACTCTTACTCTTAATGGTATCAAACTCTGATTTTTGGGACATATAATACTTTGACTATGTCCATGGTATATTCTGTAATCCTCAGGCTCATCATGGCTTGCTTCACTGGCAGTGTTGAGGGGTTACAGACTCCAAATGCAAACGTAATACCCAAATCAACCACTTTCCCTTATGAATTCCTATGTGGTTAACCAAATATTATTGTGACCAGCATCAAATGAAGGCCAGAAGTCAGCATTTTACTCTCATAGTCATTGTTATACTTCTAATCAAAAGTCCCGGGATACAGGTCTAAAGCACTGAAAAAAATTTCAGCGTGTTAAAGACCCCTGGTTTAACATCAGGGTCAGAATTGTACACACAGTTCTCCTCGAAGTGATCCAGCCTCTAGGGGGCAGCAGCTGCACTGCTGTTGCCACGTCCACGTAATAGAAGAAGGCAGACTGTGACGTCAACGCGTTGGAGCATGCCTACTACGCTCGGAGATAAACAAAGGCAGGACGTTGCTCTGCAATATACTCTACTCTGCTTTTATTTTATATGCTAACAATACCGAAACATTGTGGAGCGCCTTAATTCTGGAGCCATGGAAAAAGCATTATTGATGCGTGTGAGTGTGTTTACCGACCAAGGAGGCAGGAAATACATGGAAGATGTGACCGAGGTCATAGTAGAGCCCGAGCCGGGAGATGATGCGCCGACATCGGGTGAGCCAGAGGAGAGCAGTGAGGGAGACGTTACGGTCACTTCTCTAGCCGAAGAAACGCATCTGGACCAGACTGGTAAAACCGGGGAACCCCTGCAGGTTTCAGATACATCTTGTGAGCCCGTACGGACGGAAGGCCAAAGTATATTGGCGGAAACATCTTTACCGGGAGGTCAGAGCCCGTCGAGAATTGAGCCGAGCACCGCGAGCCCTTCCCGCCGTTCCGTCGCGTTCTTCGCTGTGTTTGATGGTCACGGGGGTCGCGAGGCTGCGCAGTTTGCACGAGACTATTTGTGGGAGTTCATGAAGAAGCAGCGGGGCTTCTGGTCGGACTGCGACCGGGAGGTCTGCTCTGCCATACGCAAAGGATTTGTAGCCTGTCACCACGCTATGTGGAAGAAGCTGCGTAAGTTTACCAACACTTTACGAAGTTGTGACATATGAGTTGTGAATATTTTACCCAAAATGTTCCTCTCCCTCTGGTTGAGAAGCTTTAATTTTTCTTCAAACCGTTAAATGAGACTACTTGTGGCCTAAACCCTGTGAGTTTATACCTGTTACTGAACCGTGGGACACTGTTAGCTCATATGACGGCCGGATTTACCAGAAGATTCTACAAACTGAGTGAAGTCATTTTCTTTCGGCTGCATGAATTGTCAAAAAGACCGATGTCCATGCCCCGGCACTCTGTGAAGGTTTTATTTCTGCGGTTATTTAGTCACAGAGGTATTTATGATGCTAATGGTTTTAGCAACCAAATGCAACGAAGCTAAATAAGTTAGCAATAGCCACTGGGTTCACTTCAAACAAAGCCTACCGTTTATATAGCAACTGTATAATGTAGTCGGCAAATATTTTATTGTCTTCTTAGTATACTTTACATATGTTACCGTAATAGTGTGTGTTTGTCGCTATCACCCATGGCAAACCCTACTGAATAGTGCTTTAGCTATGCCGTTCAAACACCGGCAGTCTGGTCAGGTGTCTGGCCGGACATGCCGAGGCATGTCAGCTGTTTTCCAGCTGTTAGTGTCTATATGTTTGTACAGCGCATGTCTGACTGTGATTACATGGGAAAATTTGCTCCAGTACTGATAGAAACTGACCTCGAGGTCACAGTGTTCTCATCCGGATGAGTGCAATGTGGAAACTGGCAATCTATGAACCAAATCATTTTAGAGGCATGTCCATGCATTCATTTTTCTTCGCTATTAAATGTCTGGTGCACACAAGGGAATGTGTAGTAAGCAGATAATAAGTTGTAAACTGCTGCAAGCCAGTAGAGGTTTTTATTTTCTTACTTTTATGTTCCCAGCTGAATGGCCAAAGACACTTACAGGCCTTCCCAGTACATCTGGCACCACAGCCAGTGTAGTGGTCCTTCGAGGAAATCGCATGTATGTGGCCCACGTTGGGGACTCGGCAGTGGTTCTAGGGGTACAGGATGACCCCTCAGTCCCATTCATCAGAGCCGTGGAAGTCACGCAAGACCACAAGCCTGAACTACCCAGAGAAAGGGAGCGTATTGAAGGTCTGGGAGGAAGGTATGGCTTAACCCATAGGACACCCTACCGCTGCACTTTATTGAAAGTTTGATATTCTTGGAAAAACATGGTAGAATTTAACTATTGCATGCAGCTACATTAAAGCAAATTTCTGATACAGAGCTGTGACAGTAAATCAGAGTTGTAAGGTAAAATACACACTGTAGCAGAAGTTAGAATTCAGGGTTAATGTAAGGACTCACTCCAATTTTAGTGCATTCCTTGTCATGTCTCAGGAATCACACCACCTTCTATCAAAAGCAAATGGTTGTAACCAAGAAGCTTCTTTATTGCACAATAGCAAATCAAAATGTTATCTCTCTCAAATGTTAATCTCCTTTTATAGTGTCTGTGGCATCTCTACAGGTGAGATGTTGTTGGCTTCTTAGTGCCATGTTAGCAAGTAAGCTTCTGTGCGTACATGGCAAGGTAAATTCCACATTTATAACAGGATTAATAATAATGTATCAGCTGGGGTAATTAAGATGTAATTCATTTATTTAATCACTCTACTAAATGGTTATAATAACACTGGAACCATATTTATGACAATAAATAGCTATGGTAATGTAGGGTGTCCTATTATTGTCTTTCACTTGCTAAGTAATAGCAATTTCTGAAATAATATTTCTGAAATAATCTTTCAGAAATAATCTCTGTCCATTCCAACACCTGAAAATGCATACCACATGACCATTCACTTGTGCCAGGCATGTGCGAGCCAGTGTAAACTAGAACTGAGGGTTGGATGCTTAATTGTAGAGTCATGTGATGGAGGCATGAAAAATCAGGGAAGGACATGTAGTGATTAATAAGACCTAACCAAGAAACAAACTTGAAGGTCTGCCTCATTTCCAAAAGTGTCGGTTTCTCTCTGTACACAATAATACTGAAAATGGGGTGTCTGAAAATCTTTCAGGGGACCGAAGACTGCATTTGCATGTGGAATAAAAGGCCATCTCTTAAATTTGCTTGATGTAAATTGCAGCTTCTTTTTTGTCTCCCTTCCTCTATCTGCAGTGTGATCAAGAAGTCTGGAGTGAACAGAGTGGTCTGGAAGAGGCCAAGGCTAAGCCACAATGGTCCAGTTCGTCGGAGCACTGTGATCGACCAGATACCCTTCTTGGCAGTAGCCCGAGCTCTAGGTTGGAAAAACACACCACAGTATACTTGTGAATAGGGATGGGTATCATTAAGATTTTCACGGTGCTACTTTTACTGATACTACTTATCGATCTGGTGCTTTAATGGTATTCTAATCGGTACTTTTTGATTTATTTAATGGTTTTGTTAGTGTGTTTTTGAATTTAAAGAGAAAAAACTGAACAAATTAAGACCAGAATAAAAAAAATGCTCATTTTTTTTATTCATACTGTATTTAAATTTAAATTTATAGAGACACTAATGTTGTGTTGATGGGATGATCACAGCACTGTGTTTCATTAAACTGTGCAGCATTATATCAGAATTAAAAGCTCCACCTTGAACAGATAATAAGTAAATGTCAGTACATTGTGCTGATAAAACCTGTTTCACTCTTCACTTTTGAGTATAAAATTAATGCAGGACTTTGACAGTATTTTTACTGTGATTTTAATAGTTTAGTGAAGAAAACAGTTTAAGTACTTCTACCACTGAAACCAACATTCAGTCAGAGAAACAGTAAAAATAAAGTAAGATCGAATTTGTCTGCAGCCCTCAAATCTCTAATCCTGCTGCTCTGTGCTCTGAAAGTGAAATTAAAATTCTGAGTGATAGTTCAGATGATGCTCTGAATTTCAGATGGAATTGATGAACACAGCCACAGGTAAACAGCTGGCAAATGCTAACTTTAATCATTAGCTCATGTTCGTGTAATGTAATTAACTCTGTGTGGACTGCTAGCAAACATAACATACCTGGTTAGTGAGGGATGAACTACGAGCTCAGCAGTCAAACAAGTCTGTACGTGATGAACTTTTACTGAAAGTTTCTACGGATTGATTGACTTTACTGCTCTGACATGCAAATGACTTATTACTTTCGTGGCAAAAAACATTTTCTGCATCAGCTGTAGTGAAGTTTAATCATACTACTGAACATTCGTCACCTGTTTGTGCTGCACAGAGATGCAGATGCATACACATCAGGCACATGTCTTATGATGATGAAATTTGCAACACGTTCTTCTTATGTTCTAAAGTACTGTTAACAAAACCTTTAACGTCAGAGCTTATTGATGCTCCGGTATTTAAAATTTTTTCGCTGGGGCTTGTTTAATACTGAGGCTTGGTACCCGTCCCTACTTGTGAATAACCAGTTAGGAACGTTGCAACAGTGAATGATGAGAATAATATTGTTCTTTTTGCCTGACCATAAAAAATGCCTACAAACAGTAAAAACATACAACCTTCAGCTTATTAACAACATGTTTATTAGAGGGAGTTTTTAGTACCCCTTGAGGAAAAAAAATAGCAAAACACACATGACAATTGTCTTTTTTTTAAGCAAAAACACAACTGCATCTCTTTTTTTTACATTATACACAATGCATGCATAAGACACTGGGGAAAAGTGGCTTAACTAGAAGATTGCTAAAGAATTTAGAAATATATGATGTACTCAGGACCTGACAAAGGAAAGGGATGCACTGTGCTTGATTAATGCATCCTTTTTCAAAGAGCATAGAGTCAGCTAAACCTTTTTATGTTTGTTCTACAAATTTTGAAGTTAACATGTTAAATTGTGACCAAGTTCAGACATGATCAGTGTTGTGTTAGAGCCTGTTTCCCCAACAGCTGGCAGGCTACATCAAAATCCTGATTGGCCTGTTATGACATGAGTTGAGGCATTCATATTAGTCAGCTAATATAGTACACCTGCTCTTTGTTATTTAAGCAGGCGACAAAAAAAACAGAACCATCATTTCACTTGCATATAGGAGTAAAATGCCTGCATGAAAAAGCTCTCCAGAGGGTTTTGTTGGTGTAGATCATGCCAGAGTTTTTGGTTTTCCTTCTAGTTTTAAGGACTAAGTTATTCAGGAAAACTGACATTGATTCTCAGTCAGACAAAAAAGATGGGCATCAGGTTACAACATTGTGCCATTCAGCTGTATAAATGTTTTGCAGTGTTTTCTACCAGTTTCTACCAAAAGAGAGGGAGGGAAGAAATTGCCAACGAGCTCAAGTTTTATTAAAATAAAATTTTAAAAATCAGTTCCGGACAGTCATGACAGAGTGAGTTGTGTGGGCCTGTATGTCCTTCAACTAAGACTTTCTTATCCCTAACAGGTGATCTGTGGAGCTATGACTTCTACAGTGGGGAGTTTGTGGTTTCTCCAGAACCAGACACTAGTGTGGTGATCCTTGACCCCAGAAAACATCGCTACATCATCTTGGGCAGTGATGGCCTGTGGAATATGGTGCCCCCTCAAGAGGCCATCTCCATGTGTCAGAACAATGATGAGGAAATGGTGAGTAGTGGCACTTTGGCTCTTATCATTTTGTACTAGTATAGATGGATGGCTCATTTTACTGCATGTCTGGTTTGTTGTCTCTTAATAATTGTTAAATAGGCAAACATGAGTAGAAAGCCCTATTATGATACTTGAATCAAAACCAGTAATGTCCACCTCATTGTTTGCCCTTGTCAGTGTAACAACAGTCTTTCGTACTGCAGGCACCATGCGGGGTATCGAGTGCCAGGCAGCTGGTCAGCCACGCTCTGCTGCGGTGGCGCCAGCGAATGTTGCGCGCTGACAACACCAGTGCCATCGTGATCGCCCTGCAGGAGCCTGGGACCTCCCAGGACACCTTGCATCATGAGGAGGTGCTGCTTGACTTAGCGAAGGTGTCCCAGTGCCCTCCTACCTCCATATCCCGTGCCGATACTCCTCTCCTTCAGGTGAGGGCAGGGTGACACACACTGAAGATTATAAAGCATGATTATGATGATTAGTTCTGATACACTATACATTTACAACCACTGATGCAGTAATTCTCCAGTCACTTACTAGTCAATTGCAAGTCATGGATTTTATGTTGTTGAAAGAAAGGAGAATCAGTCAACCCTGAGGGCACCATGCCCACGGTCAGGCATGGTAGTGGGACTATAATGCTGTGGGGTGTTTTTTAAGGCGATTGGTCAGGCAGTCTTGTCAAAGTAAGTGGTGTCATGAGAGAAGAGCTTTTAGATTCCAGGAGAAAACAGTAGGCTTTCTACTGAAGATTTGGCCTTGGGCCGCATTGGACCTTCCAGCAAGACAAGATCTGAAACATACAGACAAAGTGGTCAAGGAATGGTAAACAGAAAACAGTATGAACATTTTGAAGCAGCTCATTCAGAGTCTGAACGTGAATTCCATTGAGAATCTGATAAGGGAACTTGAGACCAGAGGGATGGCAAGGAAGCTTTCAACCTCAAATACCTGGAGATCATCACAAAAAGGGAGTAGAACAAAATCCCAGAGGAGGCCTACAGAAAGCTTGTTGGTAATTACAAGAACTGACAAAGTGTATCAATAACTTTGGATATGGTGCTGTTAGTAAAAAAGATGTAGATATTTAAAATGTATCATTAACATCTCTAACACAATGACATACTGTCTTTTGTCACTTGCTTATGTCATTTCCAGCCATAAAACATACTAGTTGATAGAAAAATCACTCTAAATAAACATTTGACATGGGCATGAATAGGGTTGAGCTTACACGTCAATGCAGCACATTGTCATCACTGTCATCCTATTCTGTTCCCCTGCAGCGGCCTCCAGAGGAAGATTCTCCTTCAGCCATGTGTGAGCTCCTACCTGCCTTGGAGAGACGGGATGGACTATCAGGAAGCAACAGTTTGTACCACTTGAGTCTGTCTGACCCCTTTGCTCTGACTCCACTGTGTTCAAACAGCAGCACTGAGCTGCCCAGTCAGTCCAGTCCAACTGACAGTATAGTTAGCAGCAGGACACCCAATAGCAAAAGAACTACTGATGGATCATTACCACCTTCAGGTCAGCCGGCAAAGAAAGCCCGGCGCAGGACAGCCGAGAGGCTGCCGTTGGTCCAACACAATGCAGAGAAGAAACAGAAGGAGTCTAATAATGTCTCTCCCATTCTCCAGCAACATAACAAGACCACAGTGTGTGTATGCTAAAACACACCTCAGCTTGCTGCCTCCCACTGTCAACCTCGTCTCCAGTGGCGTTTCTGCTCCTTATGTTTGCAGCTCTCCTGTATTGTCACGACCCAAACCAACCTTGCTGTAAAGGTTGAAAACAGACATGTCTTGTTGCTCAGCACTAGGACAGTACTCACTTGAAAACACTTTTTTTGGATGAATTTTGTGTCTTTGTTTTGAAATTCCTTCCTGATAAAATGTGTCTTATTCCACCTCCGTTTCTGGTAACAGTTGTAAGAAATAAGTATGACTAATGTTGCTGGTGTAAATATTATGCATTTTATAGCTGAGTATTGAGAAGTAAGTCAAACTGTTCATTTAAAACAAATCTATATTTTTTATACATTCTTTTATTGTACAATGATAAAACATCAATCCCTTTTAGATGAACTCCTCCACAGCTTTCTTCTCCTCCTCCTCTCTGTCAACACACCGTCATGTGCACACCTTGTGTTATAACATATTTATGTATTGTTATTCTTATCCTTTTATTTAATCACTGGAGATTTGTCTTGAATATAAAAACTGAAGGTGCTGCTACAGTCATGAACCAGTAAGCTACTACATTGTGTATATTGATATATAAATATATGTAATGCGTCATGTAATATGTTTTCCTTACAAAGTATACTTTTGACATAACACATCAGCCCCTCATGAGGTTCCTAATATTGGAAGATGTTTTTTAGTTGTAATTGCACAGTGCATCTTAAGGGATCCACTCAATTATCTGTCATCGTTGTAGTTTTAAATGAGATAATACAGTCGATTATGATGTCTTCACTTCCCTGAGCCTGCAACACTCATCCATCTATCAAGTAGTGATTTTTCTAAGTCTCCGAGAATGCCTTTCAGCAGCCCTCTGCTTGTGCAGATGTTGGTATGTTTGTCCCTAAAATGATGGATCTCTCCCTCTGTGTTGGCTAAATATCCAGGTGGCTCTAAAACAAAGACCTCTTCTGGTTCTGAGGGACTGACAAAAGAACTGATGTTTACAGTCATCACTCATGATTATTTTGTGCTGCCAGATTTCCATTGTGGCTGCACTGAAGTGTCAGTAATGTCATGCTCCATCACAAACATGTTGGTTCCTGCAGAGAGGGGACGGTCTTGGTTCACCGGTGTATCCTTCCACCTTGTATTTTTTTCTCATGTGCATCAAGACAATAACTGCTGGTTTCTGTATTGCTGAGGCTGATTGAGAGGTTTTTTTTAAAGCATTCTACAAGCCATTGTCCCTCCATGCTGCAGCTGCAGTTGTATTGTTACTGATGTATGCACAAGGCTCATTTGTGAGTAAATACACTCTGCATGGACTTTATAAGAGAATATTTTTGCACTATTATAGTGACCTTAATTGTCTTTGAGAAGGGAGATCTGTTTTCTTTAAAAAAATAATGCAGCTAGGAATGAATGACATGATTAGAGTCTAAAATAAAAACAGCAAATGTAGGATGTCAAATGACATATAATCAGATCTCTTTAGAAGGGAATCCTCATTACGCTGAGTGGAGTTTGTATGTAGAACATGGCTGTGCCCTCCTTTGCCTCTAGTTTTTTTTAATGACTGTATGATTCAGATGATGAATATCCACTACAAAAAGATAATGACCATTACACAGGAAAGACATGTCTCAATCTTTGTTAGACGTTGTTACCTGATGATGTATTTTCACTGAGCGAAGTGCAATTTCTAACAGGAATTTGTAGCATTATGGATTGGATCAATAAATATTGTACAATGTTGGAGGAATGATGATGTTTATGTCTGACATGTTCTCTCTGCAAATACAGTCTGTTACTTGCCGTGGAATCCCTTTGGTTTCTGATTTTTTTATAGTATTTTTGAGAATTCTCATGAATGGTTGTCTACTCATTTACTCTGTTGAATACTCACATCCTTGATTCAGATAGCTGTGCTAGCAGCAAAAGTGCATGTGTACAGTATAAATGTGAAAAACACTTATCTGGAAATGAACCTATTTAAATAAAAAGTTCTCTGAAGTAAAATAATTACGATGCTGTGCAAGTAGATACCAACTTATTTGGAATTGTTATGCCTTCTGCTTGTTTTTGATTTGAACTAATAAAACATAATGGTCGTATTAAGAACACATTAAGTTGCACTTTAAAAAAACCTTAATGTCATAGCTTTTATTCTCCTCTTTTATGACACCTGTATTGATGAGTATAATACATTTAGTTTCAGCAACTTCAACAGTATTTGCCCTCCGCTTTGTACATATGTATTTTCAATCTTTGGCACTAACAATCAGCTTCCTGTTGGCTTTTTTCACTTTTTTACTTGTGTAATTTTTCCTGAATTTTTTTAGCCCTCACAACTTGATCAATACAGGAGCTAGACACTTGACCTTTTCTGTCATCTAAAGCCAAAAGCTAGTTTTTGTTAGGCATTCGTTTTTCTTTAACCAGCTTTTAGCATTCAGTAGCAGCACCAGTTTAATGTCAGCGATACAGAGTGATAGAAACAGTTACTGGTATCCTATGTGTGTTATCTGTTTTCAGATTACTCACTGCAAAAAATAATTAAAAAAAAAAAACTTAAAAAGTGCATTTTGGGTACATTTTTCAGGGTCATATCACCATGTGGGACATTTGGTTAGTCTAAACAAGTTATAACATGTCTCGTGTCTAGTCTATGCAGGAAGTTTATGAATGTAACTTCCGTTGTGTCAAGTTGCAACCAACAAGCCAAACTAAGAATTCAAAATAAAACCATAAGAGAGTAGTTATAATATATGTACACTTACTATATTGTATGTAGATAGTGGAGTGTGAATGTGTGTGTGAATGGGTGAATGCGAAACACATTGTGAAGCGCTTCAGATACCACTAAGGAAGTGAAAAAGCACTATATAAGTGCAGACCATTTACCATTTACCATTTATATTTAATATAATAAAGGAATTGTTAATGTCAAATACCCTTATTACTGTGAAAGTAAATAAACAAGTAAAGATTATTTATATTGCAGACATTACAATGGGTTTCTTTGGTAAGTAATTAAAAGACAGCAACAGACATTAAATCTGAGGCTTCATCACATGATTAGTGGGAGAGAAAAGAAATAAAAACAAAGTTCTGATACACAAACCTGTTTTCAGTGTTGCTCTGATTTTTGAGTTTTGCTAAGATATTGTTTAATTGAAACTAAAATTTATTGAAATGAAACCTAAGAAGTTTCGAGGGAAAAGCCACTGTTTGGTGGAGCTCATAATCTAAAATGTAAGCTGACTATACACTGTTTTAAGGAAAAAGTCAAAAGGTTGGACACCTCTGGTTTAACCTGTAACAATGCACTGTATTTTGAAAGCTTGTTATATTATATACAGTGTCAAGCCTTCATCTTCCATGCAGCTGTCGGATAAATGTAGTGGAGTACAAAGTACAGTAATTCCCTCTAAAATGTTGTAGAGTGGAAGTGGAAATCAAGCAGAGTGCAGGTACCTCAAAGTGCACGTAAACACAGTACTTCAGTAAATATACTCAGTTCATTTCCACCACTGGTCTTAAGCAAGTAAGAACTAATTAACCCTGAACAGAGGAGCTTAAATTCCAACTAGTATTATAAGGCAGCAGTTCTTTAATATAGACTGAGGAAGGATTATGCAAAATAATGACACCAATCTTGCACTGGATTCTGTAATGAAACCAGGATTGTAATGTACCGTGCACAAACTGCTGATCAGTGTAAGACAGACCTAGAACCTGCAGTCTAAAGAAAGAAACTGAAGGCTGGATGGACACATGTGATGTAGATAGATGAACAGAACAAGGACACGCTGACAGAAGAGTGTTACATGCAGGGATCACTTATGTTATGTAATTTAAACTCTAGTTATCTAATGAGTTTTATCAATAATTAATTTACTAAAACATAACTTTATTTATTTATTAGTAATAATTTTAATCACATAAAATGATTATTATACTGTATATGACTCCTCACGTACTTCTCAATAGCAGTAGTGCCTGCATAAGCAAAGGGTAAGAATGAGTGACAAAAGAAATAGTTTGATTTTATTTTATATTTACTACAAAAAACATAAAGGGACATTGTGCCACTCCAATTTGAAGCTGGAGGCTCCTTTGTAAACGGTCTGGTTCCAACACTGTTGCCAACACATTGCTCGAGGCTTCTCAACAGGGCTTTTACTTTGACAGCCGCTAGAGGAAGGCTAACATGCAACGCTGCTAGCATCCTGTCAGAACTAATGTGATTCCAGAGCGGGAAGAAACATGGGAGGAACAGGGTCATCATAAACAAATTCTGTTCGCCGAATTTGTTTCTTGTTTATCCG
This sequence comes from Dascyllus trimaculatus, assembly GCA_024666655.1. Lineage (NCBI taxonomy): Eukaryota > Metazoa > Chordata > Actinopteri > Pomacentridae > Dascyllus > Dascyllus trimaculatus. The sequence goes on along the minus strand of CM045453.1, from coordinate 3,683,272 downwards.
TCATAACATTTTTTTTCCTGAGCAGCGTTCACGTTTAACCATGGGGCATGATATCAGGAATAACCCGAAGTAACTTAAAGCAGGACTTAGCATTAGCTGCTAGGTAGCCGGTGATAGCTTTCAAGTGATTGCAGCCAGGTAGGTACAGACAAGACCCAAAACACTTGTTAAGCTATGGATAATTCCCTAACAGTGCGTTAGTTGTGCGTTATAAAACTTTAAGCTTGTGAGTTTATAAGGTGCAGTTACTGCTAAGGGCGTTATTCATGGTACACTGAATTTGTGTCAGTATATTGTGTAGTCTAATAGTAGGCTATATGTGTGTGTGTATTTCTGTGAAGCCAACACAGGAACATGGCTACATCCAAGGTGGAGTACACCATAGGAGGGGTGAAGATCCACTTCCCCTGCAAGGCTTACCCATCCCAACTGGCCATGATGAATTCAGTGAGTAACTTCTTACCTTTGCCACTAAATCTCACCAGTTATTTGCATGACTAATAAACTCATTATAAATGTGGGACTGGAGCCAGCTCATAGTGGGTAGACTGTAGAATCAGTCTGTAACAAGGATAAAATACTCCTGCACATAGGCACTGCAAGTTGAAGTGAGTTCAGTTAAGAGAAAAACATTAAATTGGTCTCGGTACTTGGTGGGTACAGTTGTGAATACAAGCTTATATACACTTGTGAAGTCCGTGTATATGATGGCAATCGTGAGTTTCCGATGATTTCTATAACTCAAGTTTCTGTGATGGAGTGATTGAAGCACATGCATCTTTGTCACAACCACTGTGCAAATATGACAAAATCTTCTGGGTCAAAAATATGCACATACAAAAATATGTTTGTTTATACTGATTCATGCATATTAGGAATGTGACAGTTGTGGCCTCCTTCCTGGAGACGTCTGTACTTGGTAGATGAACTGACTCCGGCTTCAGTCCTTGTGAAGCTCTCCCAAGTTCTTGAATCACATTCCTTGACATTCCTCTCAAGGATTTGGTCATCCCTGTCGCTTGTGCACCTTTTCCTATGTTCTTTTCATCCTGTGGAGGGTTTATCTTTACATGGAATGAATATAGGATGATATATAATACATAATAATGCTCTAATAAACAAAAGACAAGATATAAATTAATAGCTTTTTAAACTGTCCAAATACCTAACAGTCTGGTTTATTTATGATTTCCTGAACACTAAAAATTCTGTCCATGTGTGATAATATTCTCATTACTGCTTTACTAACAGTAAACTAAAGATATGACAAGTGTAAGGGAGCTCAGAGCTCAACCTGAGTACGGCCGCTATCTAATGACTTAACTGCAGCTGATCAGCTGTGACGCTGTGTGGGACAACTCACCTGACTGAGGTGAACAAAAGTGTGTCTTGCTGTTAGATCCTGACCGATCCCTTCTCTGTGTCGAGATAAAATGTAATTATAAGAGGTTAATGAAGTTACTGCTGTGGTAGACTCTGATATTGCACTTAAGACTGATGACTCTTGTCAGATGAGCCTTACAGTGTTCATGACGACCTGCAGTGTATATTTACTCTCAGTTCAGTTTACAGTGTAGCATGATGCATGTGACAGGAATTGTTTTCAAAATTTAACACACACACACACACATGACACATCGTGTGATGCATAAGAGTAATATACAGATAAAGGCTGACATACATTATGATTTGCCAGCCCTCCCTCCACCATGGTTTGTACTTTCCATCTGTGTGTCACCCCTCTTTTATACGTCACCGATGCCAAGAAGTCTTCTGCAAGGGATGCGACGAAATACCCCTGTGGGTCATTCCATTTCAAATCCTCAAAATTTTGAACAATATCTACCTGAGTTTCTGATTTGCCTGAAAATTTAGAGCATAAAATATGGATGTGTACAAAGATATTTGTGAAATTCTAGCTTGATATAGTACATGCTGATAGAGCTAGATTTTAATTAATTTATTTAAGATTTGGAAAACAATTCTGAAACTCCAGATCTCCGCTTGGATTAAACTATCAGCAATATTTTGTTTTTGTGGTACAAGCTGACATACCTGCTCAATCAGAAAGTTTTGTAAAAAGGTGTTTCTTACATTAAAAGTATTCTATATGCCTTGTTTTGTATTATTGTGACATATTACTACACTTGGTTCATGTTTTTTGTTAATGTGGGCTTGGAAATGAGACTTTTCATAATGGCTTAATTTTTATTTTATTTTTTAGATTTGAAGTCACCCATTTCATCAGAGATAATTTAATCTACTTCTCCAGTATTGCAGTTTCTGAATCAATGGCATGAGTAAAAACAGTGAAAGGTGCAGGCTTGTATCTTCAATAGTTCCTGAGATATTGTCTTACAAACATAGCCTCAAATTTCAATGCTTGAAAGAACCTGCTAAAAGTGGGTTGATATATCAAGCAAATCACAGATGGTCGAGCAGAAGCCCCCGGAAGATTTGAGATGGAAAACCTCCCTGTGCATCCTCGCTGCTAGCTCCTCTGGCAATCCTCCTCTGTCCTAGAGAAGCTGTAAGGAAATGAACACCATCCAAGGTGGTGTGTTGAGATCGATTTCTGGGCAGGAGGATGGAGGACTGAAGAGACAGGAAGGCTCAAAATAGAGAAATGAGATAAGCCTCTCTGGCTGGATGTTTTTAGTCTATACCAGGGGTCTCAAACTCCGGTCCTCGAGGGCCACTATCCAGCATGTTTTAGATGTTTCCCTCTTCCAACACACCTGATTCAAATGATCAGCTCATCATCAAGCTCTGCAGAAGCCTGATAATTTCAATCAGGTGTGTTGGAAGAGGGAAACATCTAAAACATGCAGGGTAGTGGCCCTCGAGGACTGAAGTTTGGCACCCCTGGTCTATGCCATGCTCAAGAATAAATTTGGGACAATCACATGTTGGGTCCTGTTTGATCCGACATACAGACAATGTAACAAAACTAACAGCACTTGAAAGAGTGCAATACTGGATTTTGGATTTGCTGATTGTGATGTTCTAGACCAGGGGTCTGCAACCTTTATTATCAAAAGAGCCATTTTGCCCCCTCTTCTACCAAAAAAAAATCGTCAGGAGCCGCAAAAAAATAACAGAGCTTGTAAACTTTTAAAAGTTTTCATCTTTTATTTATTTTACCTGTTACAACCACTGAATATAACAACAGAAGTGCAGTGTGCATTTGTAGGCGTACTTGGAAATAAATTAAACTGTGAACTGTAGGCCTATTTAAGTCCTTCCTATATTTGTGTAAAAGTAAAATAAAAACTACCCCACTTTAATATAAATAAAACATTTAGCTGCAGCTTAGCAGCTTTAAAAATAAATATAAAATTAGGAGCGTCTTTGACAAGCCCATGTCAGTGTTTTCTGGTCCTCTTTGGGTTTTTTGCTCAGCCTGCAATCAACTAAGCATCTGAACATACAAAAAAAACTACATCATGTTCATCATGATACATCAAGTTCTGAAATTGCACTCTTTCGCTCATCTTCGGTTGGGTATTTTTCGGCAAATGCAGAGTGCTTGTTTTGGATTTGTCTTTCAACGTTACAGTTTTTGTTGTTCGATATCTTCTCGCCACATATCAAGTACGAAGGTAAGCCAGCGTCATTGGCGATGAAGGCAAATGAACATGTCCATGCTGAATTAAACTCTCTATTTCCTACCGAAACTTTTCTTTTTTGGGATTTTTTCATGGTTAGGCCATTGCAGGGTTCACACACTACAAAAGCCACCAGCACGTAAAGGCGAAGGCTGATGACGTTATGTGACTGACGTACATTTTCGTTGACAAATTAGAAATTAAAAATAGTTCTTTTAAAATTAGATGGCATCAACTCAAACTCCAAGATAACTGCCCAACAAAATAAACTAATAATATGAATAAAAATGAATTAAGAAATACCATTTATTTATGTTCGGGGTTTTTTTCAAGGCCTAAGGGAGCTGCTACAATGATGGTGAAGAGCCGCATGCGGCTCCGGAGCCGCAGGTTGCCGACCCCTGTTCTAGACTATAGTAGAGCTTGACCAATGAAAAATTGTGTCTGTACCTTGTCTCCAGATCGTACGAGGGTTGAACTATGGGCAGCACTGCCTTCTGGAGAGTCCTACTGGAAGTGGAAAGAGTTTGGCCCTGCTCTGCTCAGCTCTGGGATGGCAGAAAGCTCAGTGTGGTAAGCCTGCTTTGACTGAGACCAGCTAAACAGAAAACTCATGTTTTGGCACATTGCCTTACAAGTGAACTCACAAGCAGCAGGTTCACTTTTTCTGCCACTTTTCCTTTCAAATGACCACATGTGAACTAAAGCTGAATTACACACCTTTACAAGATACTGTGTGTACAGTGACATGACGCGAAATGACGCTTGCTTTTTCCTATTTTCCTAAAATGTAAATAAGTGATTTCTAGTCTGAAAGAACTCAAATGCTTGGCAACCATAGCAACACAACTTACATATTTTTTTCTCACCGTTTTCGTGTTTGTAAATTTTTTCTCCTTTACTTTCTGACTGGATTCATTGTCACTGACTGTTACATCTATTTCAACATGCAATGACAGTTAAACTGCAAGAAGGAGGGAGTACTGTGAAGGACAAGGGCCTGCCAGATGTCCCCACACCTTGTCAGTGTGTGTGCCACAGTAAAGCCAGCAAGACTGTGGAAACAGCAACAACCAAACCTGCTGTTGTGGACCTCACTGATTCACCCTGCAAAGAGACAGATCAGCTGCCCCCTCCAGCACCCAGACATAGTAAGAAGACCTTTTTTTTTTACTTGTGGCAGCATGTGAAACATACTGTATATACCAGTGCATCTCAAAAAATGGAGTATATCGTGACAAAGTTGAATATTTTCCAAGTGAAAATGTAATATATTCTAGACTCATTACATGTAATGTGAAATATTTTAAGCCTTTTTTGTTTTGTTTGAGTATCTTAAAATATTAGACCATTTCATTTAGAGTTTGAGTAAATTTAGACAGTATACATACTATTTATCTTTCTGTCTAGTTCAGTACACGCAACCATAATCATAAGGAAGACTGTTAATTTGCTAATTTGAATGTTGTCCAGTAGACAATCCTCCACAAGGAAGGTAGACCTCAGAAGGTTGCTGCTTTAAAGGCTGGTTGTTGACTGAGTTCTGTATGGAAGTATATTAATGGAAAGTTGACTGGAAAGGAACAGCATGGCAGGAAAAGGTGATGATCGCAGCCTTGAGCGGAACGTCAAGGAATGTCGAGTCAAGAACTTGGGGGAGCTTCATGAAGACTGAGGCTGGTGTCAGTGCATCAAGAGCCACCAAGCACAGACGTCTTCAGGAAAGAGGCTACAACTGTCACATTCCTAGTATGAAGACACTCCTGAACCAGACACAACATCAGAAGCTTCTTACCTGGCCTAAGGAGAAAAGGAACTGAACTGTTGCTCAGTGGTCCAAAGTCCTGTTTTTAGTTGAAAATAAATGTAGAATTTCATTCAGAAATCAGTGTCTTGAGGAAGAATGGAGAGGAACAGAAAAGTCTGGTGTGAAGTTTCTGCAGTCTGTGATGATTTGTGGTGTCATGTCATCTGCTGGTGTTGGTCCACTGTGTTTTATCAAGTCCAAAGTCACTGCAGCGTCTACCAGGACATTTTAGAGCTCTTTGTGCCTCCCTCTGCTGATGCTGATTTCCTTTTACAGCAGGACTTAGCGCCTACCCACAGAGCCAAAACCACTACCAGGTGATTCGTAGACCATGATATTACTGTGCTTGATTGGCCAGCCAGCTCACCTGTCCTTAAGTTCATAGAACCCCAAATGGGATGCTGTCAAGTGGAAGATGACGCCCAGCCCAAATATACAGAAGAGCTGAGGGCTGTTATCAGAGCAACCTGGGCTTTCATAACACCTCAGGTAAAAGGGTAAAACGGTAAAAAGGCCCCAACCAAGTATGGAGTGTGTAAATGCACATATTTTTTTTAGAAGTTGGACATTTATGTACTGTTTTTTTGATTGATGTTATATTTTGAGATTCTGAATTTCTGGTTTTCATGAGCTATAGGCCATAATCATCAAAATGAAAACAGGAAAGGCTTTACATGTTTTACTTTACATATGATAAATAAAGAATATATGATAGTTTAGTCATTGTAGATGGTGGGCAGGAATAGCCTCCTGTAACGGTTCTTACTGCAGTGACACTAAAGAAACCTGATTGTCTCACCAGCTTGTTGTGTAGTGTGAGGGTGTGCAGTGTAATATGCTCCTTTTGACAACCAACTCTAGGGACTCCAGAGCAATCTCAGCACAGCCAGCTTTCTGTATCAGTTTGTTTAGTTTCTGCTCATCTATGAACACGACTCCTTGCTGCTGCTGCTTGCACTGGCCACAACAGACTGCAACATCTTGCTGAACATGCTAAAGGTTCCTCTAGAAGTAGAGTCTGCTCAGTTCCTTCCTGTAGACAACCTCAGTGTTACATTTCAAGACCAGTCTGTTTTCCAGGTAAACAGTGTGTTGTAGCTGCAACTGCGCCCCAATAATAGCATAAAGGTTGTATAAACTGGTCTAGTGCATCCACTCTGTGACATAAATTAATCATTTACATTAATTAAGTGCATCTTACAGTTGCCCCCGCCTTCGCCCAAGTCTGCTGAGATAGGCTCCAGCCCCCTGCGACTTTACAGAGGATTAAGCTGTGTATAGATAATGGATGGATGGATGGATGTTATAGTGGCTAAAGCTAATATGAGCCTTGGCCAGAGCTAAGTCATTCTGTGGGTTTGTTTGTTTTTTATCATATATAATCCAAGTGTGTCGTTATTGCTGTGTTTCAGTGCCTTTACCAGAGGAGTCACAACCCAAAAAACAGTCTATAGCCTCTCGTCTGTCTGAGAAGTTCCAGGCTTCTCTCAGCTCTGACTGTGAGAAAGACGACTTTCAGCCAGACAGGAAACGCATTCGCACAGCAGAGCTTAAGGTAGCCGTGGATGCTTCTTGTACACTGTTTTGTATTTATGCTGTTGTACATTTATACTGATTTTCCTGTATTTTACATTTTACATAAATATATACATTTGACGTAAAAGGACTGAATAGTAATGATGTTGAGTAATGTTAGAACCACTGAAGTAAACTCCCTATGTTTGGTTCTCAGAGCCGGAAAAAACAGCGCCTGGAGAAGGGAGTCATGTTCATAGATGATGAACCGGAGCAGGCAAATGAGCCAACAGGTCCTCAGAATTGGGCTGCAGAGACCAACAGCCAGGCAGCTAGTTCATCCTCATCCTGCTGTGTGAGTACACTCTAGACAAGGATACACAGTAATATGGCTGTACTGACACATGGGGGCAATGTTGTCCATTTAGTTACATTTTAAGTATCAGTCTGTTACTGTGGACCACCTTAGGCATGAACAATGTGATTTAACTTTTATGTATTACTGCTGTCATTCAGAGCTGATCAGTGTGGCTCTCTTTGGCTAGTATTTTAACCTTTGTCTTTCTGTAGATAGGTGGTGCAAGGCATCTTTTCCATGAAGATTAAATAGTTGACAGTGCCTATAAAAACATTTATACAGGGGGTGTTCCTCTGCAGCCAGCATGAAGCTGTTTTAACTTGCAGCTAAAAAAAAATCTTCACAAGACAGATATCATTTTATATGTACTTTTAGGTACGTCTACACATTAAGACAAAATATCCTTGATATTAATGATCTCACTTTGTCCCAAAAAGGCTGAATATATGGATAGTATGTAATAGAGCTGGGCAATAAAGCTGAAAAACCTATGCAAACCCTTTGCAGCGGGCTGCTAGGAGTGTGCCTAGTGTGCCTAGGAAGAGGTGGTGGTAGACACGGAGATGTGGGTGTCTACTGAATGTGAGGTGGGGGTGACGAGAGGTCAGGGGAGCACTGCCTGATTCACCATGGGAGACTTGCACGGAAGCCACTGGGCGAGTGATGGAGACTGAAGGGGCACCTTTAGAAAGGGATGTGATGTGCTGTTTATAAGCCAGGGAGGGAGCACATTTGGGTTAGTTCATGCAACTGAACTTTGTGTTTTCATCTTATGCTGTCATGATGGGTTGTATCTGATGCATTCATGTGAATTATGGAACACTATATTGAACAACTTCCTTACAGCTCTTGATGAAGTGTTAATGGCCGGTACGCATCACTGTTATTCAATCACCCAGGCCAGGGGTGTCCAATCCTGGTCCTCGAGGGCCACTATCCACCATGTCTTAGATGTTTCCCTCTTCCGACACACCTGATTCAGATGATCAGGATCGTTATCAGGCTTCTGCAGAGCTTGACAATGAGCTGATCATTTGAATCAGGTGTGCCGGAAGAGGGAAACATCTAAGACATGCTGGATAGTGGCCCTCGAGGACCAGCATTGGACACCCCTGACCCAGGCCTAGTAACAGAATGTGTGGGCATAGCCCACCTGTACTGACCCCAAGGCCCTTCAGCAAGGATACCGAGTCCAAGCACGTTTGATATAAGAGATGTCAGTGCATTCTTTATACAAAGCAGTACAAGCAGGCAAAAGCACTGTTAATGCCATCTGCTCTTGATCTGTTTTGTTAAGTGCATCAGTAATTCATTACCATGAGCCAACAAGCACCTATAATTGACAATAATGCGATTAATTTCACCTGTGCTTCTCTTGCACTGACATGTCAAAACAGCCGTTTGACAAAGGTCCATGCTGCTTTGGTGTTGCCAAGACACTTAAATGGAACAGAGCCATCAATATTCTTATTGGTTGTGCTTTAAAGATCTGTTTCATGATGTCAATGTGATAAATGGCCCACAGAAACACAGATGAGTTAACCTCCTCATGGAAGGTATCAGTAGAGTAGATTACAGCTAGTTTTGTTCTTACTTTTGTGGTTCCACCATGTTAGCAAAAGGTTCAGAATTACCTTCAGTGTCTCCACTGGGTGCCAGTATACTCCACCAAATTTCCTCAAGGCCATAGTTAAAGATTCAAACTTGTATAGGCTTAACATGAGACATTGAAGAATGTAGTTATTGTGTTTTCATTTAGGTATGACACAGGTTTTCATACAAACACTGTATTTTGTAACATATTAAGAAACAGGCGTGAGTTGGTGTTCTGGTCATGTGATCATTCTCATTTCTTTTAACATGTCGCCTAATGATCTGAAAAATACAGACTAAGAGCTTTTTCAAAACTGGTTTTCCTTTCCGCCTGTTTAGAGATTAATAACATAATAGTGCAGTGCAAACCTAAGTACATAGTAAAACCATGCCTTTGGACCTAAAAGCAGCAGTAATGTGAGAGGTAGAGGAGCTTTCTTAAATTTTTGTCCCATAAAAACCTGTTGACATTTCAGGCTGCTGTAAAAGTGCTGGTCATTGCAGAGGGAAATCCTAGCGCACTAGAACAAGGAGACTGTTGTACATTAAACAGCTTGTCCTGTGGCACATGCAGTTTTGTAACCTCTAACATTTTGACATCTGTGTCAGCTGTTGTGGATTTACAGTGACAATTGTTTTGTTTCTATGGATGAATGATAGTAGACCATCTTTACTGTATTATGGGATGTAAGAGGCCATCTATATCTACATGACTAGACAATACATTACTTGTTCATTAATAAAACAGCACAAAGTAATACGTAAACTTTGGATTGGATATTGTTACTGTGTTCATCATTGATCAAATCAGATCATCATTTTTTTTTTGGCTGAAATTATTGAAAAGCAATACAAAGCAGAAGATCCTCACACTGGAGAAGCTGATCCTTGGCAAACTAAGTGATTATGTTTGAGAAAAGAACAGCAGCTATTGCTTTTTTGTCGAAATAGTTTCTGATTTATTTACTGTGAGTCCACAAATCAGTCAGTTGACGAGCTGTTTTAGTCTTGTTCTAGTATAGGTTTTAGGTTGGTGGTGCTAATCAGCAGACACCTGGGAGTATTTTGAAGTTATGCTATGTGCTGAAAATTCTTGAACGTTTTGGGGAAAGTTAAAGACTTGGGTTACTGGGCCACTTAAGTGTTGATTTTGGCAGCTCAGAATATTTATGACAAATCCATTCCTTCTGTTAGTTGAATATTTTAGTCTTATCATGGAAGTATAACATCTTGTGTGAACCTGTTTCTGCAGTCAGAAGCAACCAAACCAGTTGCATCAAGTAACGCTAGGTTCTTAAAGGTATCACGAGGTTGTTTCTGGTGAATAATCCATGTTCGGATGTTCTCTCCAGGTCCCAAAGACCAACAGGTTGCCCATAATCATTCAGACATGCTCAGCCATAGAATGCTGCTGTACAGCTCACAGGGGTGGTTAAACTCTCACAACTGCATCTTAACCTGCCACAGGTGTGTGGCTTGGATTGAGATCCGTGGATGGTGGGAGGTGGAAAAAGAGGAGGAGGGAAAGTGAAGTCGAAAAAGCGCGTCCGTCTCTGGTTTCCCTGCAGCTACATGACCCGGGCTCTTTTGTCCCGCGAGCGCTGACTGACGGCCTGAATGGGGCCCTTTGAAGCAAGCTCCAGTTTTAATTAAGAGGGTTTGCCTCGCCTGGGCCGCTGATCTGTGAAAGCCACGGGGATAAATATTGAATGGGGTTCACCCGCTGGTTACTGCGCCCGAGGGATAAACAGGTGCTTTGGAGGGCAGATATTTGCCAGGGCCCCTACCTGCACAGTGTGGTCATATCGGGAGGAGGGAGTGTTGGGTGTCATGTCTTCCGAGGTATTGGCTATTGAAGCCCACCCTTATTGGAATGAATTCCAAGCCCTCGAAAGCTGTGGAATGAGGAGCAAATTGGCGTCCAGTGAGAGGCGCCAGTGATACCACTGCCTGCGGCCCCTCAGTGCCCTCTGACTGGCCCCCTGGAGTGTGAGATTTCCATCTCTCAGGTGTTGGCAGTGAGTATAGCAACAGAAGCCTACCTGTGAATATTCTGAGGTGTTCAGTAACACCACTGACCTCTGTTCTGTCAATTCAAGAAAGCTTTAGCCGCTGCATACACTTACACCTGGCAGTGTAGGTATACCAGGGAACCTTAGTACACCTGCACTGAGTAAACTTAGTACACCTGAAGAAACTTAGTAAACCGAAAGAAACCCAAAGTACACTTTTCCCATGCAGTGTACCTGTAAACGCTGTGTTACAAGAAAACGGTCCTTTCATGTAACGTACTGTTTGACGGACAAAGCAAGGGCATTGTCATTTCTTGCGGCATCCAAGGAGCAACACCATTGGAACTGTTGTGTGCTGAAAGAACCTGTATGTTCTCGTTGTGAGCAGAGCTGGCGTCCCGTTTGCCCCTTTTGCCAGTTATCTGCATTCCTTTCTTGGGGGTGTCTGCTCTGGGCTGTGGGGCCAGGCTTGAAACCTTGTTGTCCTGGCATCTCGGGAGGCAGCCGCGTAAAAGGATACTCTTGTGTCAGCTGTTTCCTGCTGCAGCTTCTGACAAGGGCCTCTATTCATCAGCAAGCCCTTCTACACTGCCCCAACCCACCCCCACTCCCCCCACCTGCCAATGAATAAGTAATTATTGGCCATCTTGGGGCAGGATATTTGGATGGCTCTATTTAATGTGGCAGCAGCAGGTAAGGTGATCGGGCCCAGGGCCCAGGCTGTGGAGCGTAACTGTTCCAGAGGAGAAAGGTAACCTGAACTGGTGTTGGGGCCCTGCAGCACCTCTGTTTATTTTTCACATGGGCTCAGGGCTCGTTATCCCTCTTAACTCTGAGAGGCGGCTCTTTAAGGGCTCTCTTTGGCCTACACTCCATCACACATTGTAATATTTGATGGGCAAACATGCTTGGAAAATCTGAGCTGCCGGGTAACTGGAGCTTCTCGTCTGTCATCTGAAGTGCTACCTTCTGATCCCCATGATAAGTTGCAATGCGTGACATCACATACCATTCATTCTTATGTGGAATCATTCAGGTAATTTGTAGAGGATTTCGGGATAAACATGTTTGCAGAGCGTGTGAGTTATATATATAAAAAATGGCAATCTCTGAAGAAGGGAGCAAAATACCTTTTACAAAAGATGATGCAGTGGACAAGGTGTGCTTATCAGTGATGACCTTTTGGTCTGATGCCATTGGCTGTTAACAATTCAAAGTGCCAGAATGCTAATATAGGTCTCCACAGTCCTACAAGTGCCTCTTGGGACAAAACAGGAGATTACCAACTTATTTTCAATATACAGACAATAATTAACAGGTAGTTCTCCCTCCTTTACCATTTTCATTTATTCACTCAGTGTGATTGTAATGGAGACACAGGACAGAAGCTTTCATTAGATGTGCTCTAAAGCAAGGGTCTTTCTCACTCGGCAGTTAAAGTAGGTCATATGGATAAAACCCTCCTTCATTGAAAATGTAATATTATATTGCAGTATTATTATATATCATGTTAAAGTTTACTTTCTGTAAGATGGATTGCATCTTTTAAGTTTATGAAATGACCGGACAAGAATTTAAAGCAAAGTAACTGACTGATCATAGTACACAGGGAAATCTGTATCCTACAAATCCATTACTGCTATATGGTGGACCATATTCATAACTTACAACAGCGCTCACAATGGCCTAATATGTCCAAATGTAATAAAGGCATAGTTTAAACATAGTGTGTCTCACTGTTTATCCTCATAAAAGAACATTTCTGACAGTTTCACTGTGTATTGAGTGAGACTGTGTAGCTTCTACCAAGTAAGACTCTAGTAGCCAAACCTCTAGTGTATTGAACAAAACAATGGTTCTTTTAATTACTCATCTTTTATTTTCATTTGCTTAAAATTTTCCTTATCTAGGCTGACAGAGAATTTAGTCTCTACCTCATCTACCCAGATCATTAATATATTAGTATGTTAATGTGACTTCACCAACTGAGATCCATACCAGACTTTGTTTTGCTATAGAGCTGAACAGTTTGAGGACAAATACCTAATTACAATCACACTTCAGTATGTAAAAGATTTGAAACATACGATTGAGCATTACTGTGAGATACCATCAAAAAACTGTCACATTCAAAGGATAACATTAATTTGTAAACCATTGACATGACAGTTCAAACCCTGGGTAAGGCATGCTGCAAAATGTACCAGCTGCCTGTTGAATAATGAGAACAGGCATTTGTTAGGTAACACATGGTGTGCATACCTGAATCATGTAGTACACACTGATTAATGTGCACAAACACCCTCTGAAAGTCTCAGTCCACTCGAATTAAATTAAACTGAATTAATTGTTGAGCCCTACTTGAGGCTCAGCAATTAAAGAGGAGGCTTCATATTTATGAGCTGTATTTCCTAAACTCTTCTTACAGTTAGCCTCAAATTAAAACTATGTGCACTTAAAGCCCATATTCATTATATAACTGTAATGTAAATATGTTCTGGTAAAATTTAAAATAACAAAACTTGTGTTAATGTCCAAAAAGACCACAGTGTTGGTTATTAGTGCTCCATGAATAAATTACTGCAAGCACTAATACGAGCAACATTCCTAATACATTTGAGACTACAGAAAACAGAATATTATACTTTAAATTCAGAAGCTGGTGATTAGATAATATATGTGAACCACTCAGTGGTCAAAGACTACACCACTTAAAAGAGCTTAACACATAAGCTGGATTAGTTTCATAAGCGTTGCCGGCTACACTTTACCTGTGAGCGGGGGAAAAAGAACCACCTACGTCACTGGATGGCCAATTATGAAGCAGCTAGATTTCGTCAGCCACCACAATGGCGGACTATCATCTTTCAGACCCAGAAAAGGTCACCTGGTGCAGAGTGTCAGGACACCTTATGTAGATACACAAATTCTTTATGCTCCTCCGTGTGTTTTTCAAAGGACTAAACAAGACGGTCTGTCAGAAAGCCTTTTCAGACAATGAATAATGCTGTGGAGTTGGTGGCTTTTTGTATCACAATTCACTGAAAAGCTTGACATTCAGAATATGAAGACAATAATGATGACAATGGAGAGGAAAATGCGGCTCTTATGCATGAGATAAAGTGACTTATTGAACATTTATTTGAAACCTTGCAACACATCAATGGACATCCAGCATTAGGGTAAAAAGATGAGAATTAAGACAGTTATTTAACTGGAATTTTATTAATGAATAAGACTGTTGGTCAGGTCTGAGGGAGTCAGTTGTGAACAAAAATGTACATACAGGCACACATAGGTAGTTTGAATTTTTGAGTCATATTTTCTGTGTTTGGAATTATTGCAATACATTTCTCACAAAAAGCAATCACGCGTTTTGGTTGTTTCATTGATTTATTATAGCTCTGAAAATATGATAAAATCTGCTGGGTCAAAAATATACATACAGCTACTTGAATGGTCAGTTTTGGTGATGTCTTTTCTTAGTGGCATAGCCTCTTAGCTTCTCTTAACTTCTACAATTGACTACAGCTGCTGACTTCTCTGAGCCAATCTTAATAGGGCCCATTTGATACGCTCATTAGACTTAGCCGCAAATAGTACAATGAGAAGGTCGATGGAGCTCAGCATAGATCTAAAAAAAAGCTAAACTTTGGCTCGGGCAAGTCAGGAAAGTTACTTGGAGCCATTTTAAAGCACCTACAGATCCCCAAATGAACTGTGCAAAGAATTGTTTGTAAGTATAAATTGCATGACACAGTTGTGTCACTGCCCTGATCAGGAAGAAAACACCAACCATCACCTGCTGCTAAGAGACAATTCGTCAACCAAGAATCCCCATATAGCACGTCTGCAATGAATTCAAAACTGCTTGAACACGGGTGTCAGCAGCACTTTAAGGCCAGACTGAAGTTTGCAACTCAAAGTACACAAACTAATGTACCATTTACTTTGAAGAAGTGAGGATTACATAGACATTCTTCAGGAAAGCCTAACATCACCAGGGTCTTGCCGCATTTTGGTGTTTCAACAAGACAGTGACCCCAAGCACATATCAGAAGTGTTGAAGAAATGGCTAAATCAGGCTAAAATGAAGGGTTTAGACTGGCCTTCCCAAAGTCCTGACTTGAACCCCTTCAAGAACCTGTGGACTGTGCTGAAGAAACAAGAATGTATCAGAAAGCCAACAAATTTAGTTGAAGTGCACCAATTCTGTCAAGAGGAGTGGTCAAAGATCTTCCAGAAACTTGCTGGAAGCTTGTGGATGGCTACCAAAAGCACCTAGCTGAGGTCAAAATGACCAAGGAGCAATAAACTAAATATTAGTAAACCAAATATTTTGTGATGAAGATGTGTTTTAGTTAATAGACTTGATGACACTAGCATTATGATCAGTACCTGTCTTTGTCTTGTTTTCTTCTATCCAGATCCCTGAACCCTGTTCCCGCTGCCCATGTGCTTCAACTAAGCATGGTGTGAAGGACAAGGACAATGACAAAGATGGCAGTAAAAAGATTCCTAAGATCTTCTTTGGCACTCGTACACATAAACAGATAACTCAGATCGCCCATGAGTTGAAGCGCACTGTTTACTCCCATGTGCCCATGACCATCCTATCCAGTAGAGATCACACCTGTGTCAACCCAGAAGTGGCGCCTCACTCCAACCGCAATGAGCGATGCAAAGATCTGCTGGACGCCAAAGATGTGAGGATGAGCATTTAAGCACTCATGCACGCACGCTTTCACAGATTCACTAAATCTAATTGTAACTGTAACCTTAATGTCATGCTCATAGCAATGAAAAGACACAATGTGCCACTGGATAAATTGTCCCAGTGGCAGCAAGCACAATGAAAATAAAACTGAACTTAAAACTGAACATTTTTTTCAGTTTTATATCTGTTTTTTCAGTTTTTCACAATCATTAATACAATTCAGGTTACACACAGAATAATAGTACAAACTGAAGATCTATCAGGAATGTACTTCAGTGTATCGTCAGCATAAAATGAAAAGAAACACCATATTGATGAACAATGTGCCCAAGTGGAAGCACATATAAGGAAAATAAAAATGGTCCTAAAGTCGTCCCCTGTGGGACACCATTCACTGTAAAACGGGCATTTTTCTATCCATTTTTAACAAATAACTTTTTTCCAATTTTTTCCCCTGTTAAACCTTCAGTAACTTCAGTTGTAGTAGATATGTAATTACTTATGGTGACCGCAAGAGTTCTTTTTGATAAGATGGATAAGAATAAAACCAACTAAGTTCAGCACCCTTGATGCCAGCCCAGGATTTTAGCGGTGAATTAGAATGGCATGGTCAACTGTGTCAAAAGCTGAACTTAAGTCTAAAAGAATTAAAATAGTGCTCTTTTCCCTGTTGGCTGCTTAAATTAGGTCATTAGATACCTTGAGGAGGGCAGTGTGTGTGCTGTGCACAGCTCTAAAGCCTGATTAGAACTTCTCAAAGATGTCATTGTGACACGTAAAGGCTAAAAATGGGGTTGAAACCAATTTTTTCTAATACTTTAGATAAAAAAGAAAGCTTAGAGATTAGTCTAAAATTGTCAAAAACAGAAGGATCTAGGTTGGGTTTATTTAAAAGAAACGGAGTTGCATTGTTTTTAAAAGAAGATTGGAAAATGCTGCTTGTTAAGGAACTGTGAGACCTGTGAATACTGATCCCAACTATGTCAGTAACCTCTTCAAGAAATTTTGTGTGGATGACATCAAGGCTGCACGTGGTTGTTTTATTTCTGTCTTTATTTTTTCAATCAAAATGTTTTTTGTCTCTCTCACACTCACATTCACTGTTCTTCAAACCATCATACCCTGTGAATAGAACTCTGACAGCAGTATGGCCTCAGAGCAGCAATTATGCTGATACAATATCCACAATTGGTTCAGAAGACTCTTTTTGACACAATGAAATGTCAGGAACCATTGAACAAGCTTTTTTTAGAGACATGAGACACTTGCAACCCCTATACTGTCCTAAAGGTGAGGCGCCTACTGTAATGAGGACAATTACGCTGTCATCGGAGGTGTTTGCCTCCCATGGTAGTTGCCATATGAAATGGCTGCCCCAGTCATAACCCCTTACCAGAGTGGGTGTCACTGATGCTTCATTCCCTCAAGGGATAGTCAGTGTCAGGTTACCATGCTGTACCGACACACAGAGATTTATACAGAGAAACCCCTACCGTTCATTTAATGTCATCTTCAGTCACAACACCCACCCTCTGTTTGAACTGTGCTGAAAGCTGTCCTGACTTCCCTGAAGGTGGCTGAAGGCTGTTAATCCTCCCAACTCCCCTTTCACTGAGCAGACAGGGTTCAGTGTCAGCAAAGTGTCCAAGCTTAGCACATCATTTTGAGAAGTAGACCATTTCATTCAGACATGATTATTGTGTCTGGAGGTTATTGACTCCACCAGAGCACAGTGTGTGTGACAGTGTCACCTCAAGCTGTTAAATTCATCAACAACAGGGTGGGACATCTAAAGCCGCGCCTGTGCTGACAGAGTAATTGAGGCTTGGTACATGAGATGCTGCTTTTTGACACACTGTCTATATTCACTGTATAAGTGTCAGTACATGTAAGCTGCTACAATAGTTGGAACACCTGATCACAGGCAGCCCCTGAGATACAGTATGTCACCCTTGCTCAATGTGGAAACTAGAGAAAAGAAACTGAACAGCCCATTTGTCTCAGAAATATAAGAAATTCTAATGTGGCATAGTTGTATGGACAAGTTGTGAAGAATAACAAGAAAGATGTTTTATACGGCTGTAATAACAAACTTTTAATGTTTTCCCATATGTAGTGAAGTCAGCTTACAAAAACATCTAAAACATAGAACATCAAACCTCATTTCATTGAAGCTAGATCTGTCGAAGTGTTCTACCCAAAACTCTGCAAACCAAATACAAAACATGAGAGTATGCGGACACAAAACCTCTTAGTAAGGTGCTAGCAAGGCAGGTACATGGGTTACTCCATAACATTATCAGTGAGGACCAGAAAAATTTTCAAAGGATATTGACCCCTATTAGACTGATAAAAACTGATGAGGCATGGTTTGAGAATTTTGACAAAGGCCAATCCCAATCCACACATACACAGGCATATGGATTTTGAGGCATTGCATGAGAGTGGGAAGTGTGTGGACATTTACAAAAACAAACCTGCAACTAATGATGGTGTGTTCCTGCATTGAAAAAGCATTAAACCTGATCAAACCAACTATTATTATCTGCTTAATGCTGATGGCTTTCAGTGGTTTTATTTCTAACCTCTTAAAAACATACCATATATTAGTGGTATTGTACTTTGGTGTAATGAGCTCATTTTATGTGTATCTTCTGAAAATGTGTATGCTACAGGGCCGGTCATGCCGCTACTACCATGGTGTCCAGAAGATGCAGGACCAGTACACACTACAGCACGTCCACGGACTGCGTGACGCATGGGACATTGAGGACCTGGTAACACTGGGAAAACGTCTCCGCTCATGCTCTTACTTTGCTGCCCGTGAACTTATGCAGAGTGCCTTTATCATCTTCTGCCCATATAACTACCTCCTGGACCCAATGATCAGAGAGAGTGTGAGTAGAGTTTGGAACTGGAGCTGTAGAGTCATTAGGAAGAAGGTTGCAAGGGAAGGGATCTCTGTTGGGTCCTAACAAGCAGCCAGATCACATGTAGAGTTCAGGGATTACTCACTTGTTCTCCACTCTTCCTTTATATCTCCTTCTCCACCAGTTGGACATTGACCTCACAGGCCAAATTTTGGTGTTGGATGAAGCTCACAACATTGAGGACTGTGCAAGGGAGAGTGCCAGCTTCACATTAGACCACAACAGTCTGCTAAAGTCAAGAGACGAGCTGGACGGCATGGTCAACAGCAACATCAGACGCTCCAAGCACGAGCCACTCAGGGACTTCTGCTACAGCCTGATCAAGTCAGTGGTTTAGTTATTTAATTTTGCCATCCCTGTAACACATAATTACAGTTACTCAGGATGTCTTTTTGTCTTTTGTATAGCTGGATCCAGGAGAGCCAAAGCCTGATGTCTGAGCGGGGATATGAGAGTGCCAGTAAAGTTTGGAGTGGGAAAGATATACTGAGCATCTTTCATGGATTGGGTATCACTGCTGACACTTTCAGCATTCTGAAGGTACACCAAAAATCTTTTCCTGTTTGTAAAATTGCCTCACGTTCAAACGGGACTTTATTAGTAGGTGCACTTTCCAATTGCTTGGCTCAGATGATTCCAGCTAAAATATCCGTAAATGGTCTTCCCTATCCTTAGTGGTACTTAAAGCGCTTTACAATGTGTTTGTCATTCACCCATTCACATACCAATGGTCCTGAAACACCCAAACATCAGGGAGAAAATTCTAAGTCTTGTCCTATCCTGGTATTTGCAGGAGCTTCTACCATGTTTATGACCTCATCCCATTCAGGCATTTCCCACTGTAATGCACACGTATTTGACATTTGGCATCTAACAGAAGACCCTGGTAGATGATTTCTGACTATGTATAAGTGCTATCTTGTCTCCATACTGTACAGATAAGACAGGGATAAAAAGGTAACATGGCTCATGAAAAGTCATAGTAGTCTTCTTTTTTCTCTCCAGAACCACACAGTTTAATTATAGTCTATTTTTTTATGGAAAACATACTGAAGTGCAAAATGTCTCTATTAAATTTCAATCTATGCTGTGTGGTCTTATTTGCATTCAGATGTTTTGTAATAATCAACAGCACTGTTTTGTTCTTCCATTGTGTTTCTGTGTAACAGCAAAATCTGGCAGCAGTGTTGGAGAAGGAGGAGCGTGCTGGTGTGTTTAATGGTCGAGAGGACATGGTGCAGGTCCCCATCATCAGCTCAGCTACCTCCACTGTCCTCAAAAACCTCTTCATGGTGCTGGACTTTCTCTACAGGGACAACTGCAGGTAATGGGTGAACAAGTTGGCGTAGTACTAAGTCATGTCAGTGCCTCAGATCAGCAGTCACTCAGTTGTGCTTGGTGTATTTGTAGGTTTGCTGAAGACTACCGGGTAGCCCTGCAGAAGAGCTATGCTTGGACCAATCAGGTCCCTCCTGATGTCCCTGATGCTCAGGGCTTTTTTGTTCGGCCACGTCACCGACAGCGCCAGAGTGTCAGAGTCAAGACAGAAGTCCTGACACTGAGTTTCTGGTGCCTGAACCCTGCTGTGGTAAGAGGTTGGACATGGCAGACTCTGCCATGTAGGCCATACTGATCTATTACTGAATAGTGTTACCAGGTATACTGATACTAGAGAGGTATCACAATACCCTGCTGTTTAAAACAAGACTATTCCCCCCTTTTTTAGTAGCTATTTTAACAATGACAGAGCTTTAATGGAACCATATTTCCTGTGAGTTTTCTCAATGTCATGGATTGTCCACAAAGTAGATGCACGAAGCAAAATGTGGCTTTTTCTTTCTTTTTTTTACAACCGATAGCGACTGCAAGACCACGAGCACCAAAAATGCCAGTCTGTCAAAGATGTTTTTAAGTAAGAATGAGGGAGCCAACATGTCTGACAAAGAGTCTTACCGACAGATTGTGACAGATAACATAATTGCATCATGCTCGTGAGATATATGTCAAACAACTTATTTACTTTGTGACAAGCAAACTTTCTCACTGTTGGAGTTTGACGAGGTAGTTACAGGCAGTGAT
>CM045453.1:3579740-3662553 GCA_024666655.1 Dascyllus trimaculatus | reverse complement strand
GGACTGATGTGAATCATGGCTCCAACACAAGAGATGTCAATTGAAACAAAGGAGAGGATTATCAAACTTCTTAAAGAAGGTAAATCATCACGCAATGTTGCAAAAGATGTTGGTTGTTCACAGTCAGCTGTGTCTGAAATCTGGACCAAGTACAAACAACATGGGACGGTTGGTAAAGGCAAGCATACTGGTAGACCAAGGAGGACATCAAAGCGTCAAGACAGAAAAATCAAAGCAATGTCTTGAAAACAGAAAATACACAGCAAAACAAATGAGGAGCAAATGGGAGGAAACTGGAGTCAACGTCTGTGACCGAACTGTAAGAAACTGCCTAAATGAAATGGGATTTACATCCAGGAAAGCTAAACGAAAGCCATCATTAACACCCAAACAGAAAAAAACAGGTTACAATGAGCTGAAGGAAAAGCAATCGTGGACTGTGGATGACTGGATGAAAGTCATATCCAGTGATGAATTGCGAATCTGCATTGGGCAAGGTGATGATGCTGGAACTTTAGTTTGGTGCCATTCCAATGAGATTTATGAAGACGACTGCCTGAAGAAAACACGCAGAGTTCCAGTCATTGATGATGTGGGGCTGCATGTCAGGTAAAGGCACTGGGGAGATGGCCGTCATGACATCTTCAATAAAAGCACAAGTTTAGGTTGACATTTTGGACACTTTTCTTATCCCATCAATTGAAAGGGCGTTTGTGAATGATGAAGTCATTTTTCAGGACGATAATGCATCTTGTATAGAGCAAAAACTGTGAAAACATTCCTTGAAGAAAGACACATAAGGTCAATGTCATGGCCTGCAAATAGTCCAGATCTCAATCCAATTCAAAATCTGTGGTGGAAGTTGAAGAAAATGGTCCATGACAAGGCTCCAACCTGCAAAGCTGATTTGGCAAAAGCAATCAGAGGAAGTTGGAGCCAGATTGATGAAGAGTACTGTTTGTCACTCATTAAGTCCATGCCTCTGAGACTGTGAGCTGTTGTAAAAGCCAGAGGTGGTGCAAGAAAGTACTGTTGGTGTGTTGAAGTGTTCTTTTGTTGTTGTGTTTTTTTCATGATTCCATAATTTTTTCCTCAGAATTGAGTGATTCCATAATTTTTTCCTTCTGCTTGGTCTAAAAAAGTAACCGTTACTGACTACCACATAGTTTTTTCTTGATTTCTTTTAGTGTTTCTTAAAGCCAGAAAGTTGCCATTTGAAATGACTTTAGTTTTGTGTCATGACTGTGATCTGCTATTTTTCTACAAAATAAAACAACTGAATGAACATCCTCCGAGACTGGTGATTCCATAATTTTTGCCAGGGGTTGTATAAGAGGTTAATGAAGTTACTGCTGTGGTAGACTCTCATATTGCACTTAAGACTGATGACTCTTGTCAGATGAGCCTTACAGTGTTCATGACGACCTGCAGTGTATATTTACAATGTAGCATGATGCATGTGGCAGGAGTTGTTTTCAAAATTTAACACACACACACACACATGACACATGGTGTGATGCATAAGATTAATATACAGATAAAGGCTGACATACATTATGATTTGCCAGCCCTCCCTCCACCGTGGTTTGTACTTTCCATCTGTGTGTCATCCCTCTTTTATACGTCACCGATGCCAAGAAGTCTTCTGCAAGGGATGCGACGAAATACCCCTGTGGGTCATTCCACTTCAAATCCTCAAAATTTTGAACAATGTCTACCTGAGTGTCTGATTTGCCTGAAAATTTAGAGCATAAAATATGGATGTGTACAAAGATATTTGGGAAATTCTAGCTTGATATAGTACATGCTGATAGAGCTAGATTTTAATTTATTTATTTAAGATTTGGAAAACAATTCTGAAACTCCAGATCTCCGCTTGGATTAAACTATCAGCAATGTTTTGTTTTTGTGGTACAAGCTGACATACCTGCTCAATCAGAAAGTTTTGTAAAAAGGTGTTTCTTATTTTAAAAGTATTCTATATGCCTTGTTTTGTATTATTGTGACATATTACTACACTTGGTTCATGTTTTTTGTTAATGTGGACTTGGAAATGAGACTTTTCATAATGGCTTAATTTTTATTTTATTTTTTAGATTTGAAGTCACCCATTTCATCAGAGATAATTTAATCTACTTCTTCAGTATTGCAGTTTCTGAATCAATGGCATGAGTAAAAACAGTGAAAGGTGCAGGCTTGTATCTTCAATAGTTCCTGAGATATTGTCTTACAAACATAGCCTCAAATTTCAATGCTTGAAAGAACCTGCTAAAAGTGGGTTGATATATCAAGCAAATCAGAGATGGTCGAGCAGAAGCCCCCGGAAGATTTGAGATGGAAAACCTCCCTGTGCATCCTCGCTGCTAGCTCCTCTGGCAATCCTCCTCTGTCCTAGAGAAGCTGTAAGGAAATGAACACCATCCAAGGTGGTGTGTTGAGATCGATTTCTGGGCAGGAGGATGGAGGACTGAAGAGACAGGAAGGCTCAAAATAGAGAAATGAGATAAGCCTCTCTGGCTGGATGTTTTTAGTCTATACCAGGGGTGTCAAACTCCGGTCCTCGAGGGCCACTATCCAGCATGTTTTAGATGTTTCCCTCTTCCAACACACCTGATTCAAATGATCAGCTCATCATCAAGCTCTGCAGAAGCCTGATAATTTCAATCAGGTGTGTTGGAAGAGGGAAACATCTAAAACATGCAGGGTAGTGGCCCTCGAGGACTGAAGTTTGGCACCCCTGGTCTATGCCATGCTCAAGAATAAATTTGGGACAATCACATGTTGGGTCCTGTTTGATCCGACATACAGACAATGTAACAAAACTAACAGCACTTGAAAGAGTGCAATACTGGATTTTGGATTTGCTGATTGTGATGTTCTAGACCAGGGGTCTGCAACCTTTATTATCAAAAGAGCCATTTTGCCCCCTCTTCTACCAAAAAAAAATCGTCAGGAGCCGCAAAAAAATAACAGAGCTTGTAAATTTTGAAAAGTTTTCATCTTTTATATATTTTACCTGTTACAACCACTGAATATAACAACAGAAGTGCAGTGTGCATTTGTAGGCGTACTTTGAAATAAATTAAACTGTAAACTGTAGGCCTATTTAAGTCCTTCCTATATTTGTGTAAAAGTAAAATAAAAACTACCCCACTTTAATATAAATAAAACATTTAGCTGCAGCTTAGCAGCTTTAAAAATAAATATAAAATTAGGAGCGTCTTTGACAAGCCCATGTCAGTGTTTTCTGGTCCTCTTTGGGTTTTTTGCTCAGCCTGCAATCAACTAAGCATCTGAACATACAAAAAAACTACATCATGTTCATCATGATACATCAAGTTCTGAAATTGCTCTCTTTCACTCATCTTCGGTTGGGTATTTTTCGGCAAATGCAGAGTGCTTGTTTTGGATTTGTCTTTCAACGTTACAGTTTTTGTTGTTCGATATCTTCTCGCCACATATCAAGTACGAAGGTAAGCCAGCGTCATTGGCGATGAAGGCAAATTAACATGTCCATGCTGAATTAAACTCTCTATTTCCTACCGAAACTTTTCTTTTTTGGGATTTTTTCATGGTTAGGCCATTGCAGGGTTCACACACTACAAAAGCCACCAGCACGTAAAGGCGAAGGCTGATGGCGTAATGTGACTGACGTACATTTTCGTTGACAAATTAGAAATTAAAAATAGTTCTTTTAAAATTAGATGGCATCAACTCAAACTCCAAGATAACTGCCCCACAAAATAAACTAATAATATGAATAAAAATGAATTAAGAAATACCATTTATTTATGTTCGGGGTTTTTTTCAAGGCCTAAGGGAGCTGCTACAATGATGGTGAAGAGCCGCATGCGGCTCCGGAGCCGCAGGTTGCCGACCCCTGTTCTAGACTATAGTAGAGCTTGACCAATGAAAAATTGTGTCTGTACCTTGTCTCCAGATCGTACGAGGGTTGAACTATGGGCAGCACTGCCTTCTGGAGAGTCCTACTGGAAGTGGAAAGAGTTTGGCCCTGCTCTGCTCAGCTCTGGGATGGCAGAAAGCTCAGTGTGGTAAGCCTGCTTTGACTGAGACCAGCTAAACAGAAAACTCATGTTTTGGCACATTGCCTTACAAGTGAACTCACAAGCAGCAGGTTCACTTTTTCTGCCACTTTTCTTTTCAAATGACCACATGTGAACTAAAGCTGAATTACACACCTTTACAAGATACTGTGTGTACAGTGACATGACGCGAAATGACGCTTGCTTTTTCCTATTTTCCTAAAATGTAAATAAGTGATTTCTAGTCTGAAAGAACTCAAATGCTTGGCAACCATAGCAACACAACTTACATATTTTTTTCTCACCGTTTTCGTGTTTGTAAATTTTTTCTCCTTTACTTTCTGACTGGATTCATTGTCACTGACTGTTACATCTATTTCAACATGCAATGACAGTTAAACTGCAAGAAGGAGGGAGTACTGTGAAGGACAAGGGCCTGCCAGATGTCCCCACACCTTGTCAGTGTGTGTGCCACAGTAAAGCCAGCAAGACTGTGGAAACAGCAACAACCAAACCTGCTGTTGTGGACCTCACTGATTCACCCTGCAAAGAGACAGATCAGCTGCCCCCTCCAGCACCCAGACATAGTAAGAAGACCTTTTTTTTTTACTTGTGGCAGCATGTGAAACATACTGTATATACCAGTGCATCTCAAAAAATGGAGTATATCGTGACAAAGTTGAATATTTTCCAAGTGAAAATGTAATATATTCTAGACTCATTACATGTAATGTGAAATATTTTAAGCCTTTTTTGTTTTGTTTGAGTATCTTAAAATATTAGACCATTTCATTTAGAGTTTGAGTAAATTACTATTTAGACAGTATACATACTATTTATCTTTCTGTCTAGTTCAGTACACGCAACCATAATCATAAGGAAGACTGCTAATTTGCTAATTTGAATGTTGTCCAGTAGACAATCCTCCACAAGGAAGGTAGACCTCAGAAGGTTGCTGCTTTAAAGGCTGGTTGTTGACTGAGTTCTGTATGGAAGTATATTAATGGAAAGTTGACTGGAAAGGAACAGCATGGCAGGAAAAGGTGATGATCGCAGCCTTGAGCGGAACGTCAAGGAATGTCGAGTCAAGAACTTGGGGGAGCTTCATGAAGACTGAGGCTGGTGTCAGTGCATCAAGAGCCACCAAGCACAGACGTCTTCAGGAAAGAGGCTACAACTGTCACATTCCTAGTATGAAGACACTCCTGAACCAGACACAACGTCAGAAGCTTCTTACCTGGCCTAAGGAGAAAAGGAACTGAACTGTTGCTCAGTGGTCCAAAGTCCTGTTTTTAGTTGAAAATAAATGTAGAATTTCATTCAGAAATCAGTGTCTTGAGGAAGAATGGAGAGGAACAGAAAAGTCTGGTGTGAAGTTTCTGCAGTCTGTGATGATTTGTGGTGTCATGTCATCTGCTGGTGTTGGTCCACTGTGTTTTATCAAGTCCAAAGTCACTGCAGCTTCTACCAGGACATTTTAGAGCTCTTTGTGCCTCTCTCTGCTGATGCTGATTTCCTTTTACAGCAGAACTTAGCACCTACCCACAGAGCCAAAACCACTACCAAGTGATTCGTAGACCATGATATTACTGTGCTTGATTGGCCAGCCAGCTCACCTGTCTTTAACTTCATAGAACCCCAAATGGGATACTGTCAAGTGGAAGATGACGCCCAGCCCAAAAATACAGAAGAGCTGAGGGCTGTTATCAGAGCAACCTGGGCTTTCATAACACCTCAGGTAAAAGGGTAAAACGGTAAAAAGGCCCCAACCAAGTATGGAGTGTGTAAATGCACATATTTTTTTTAGAAGTTGGACATTTATGTACTGTTTTTTTGATTGATGTTATATTTTGAGATTCTGAATTTCTGGTTTTCGTGAGCTATAGGCCATAATCGTCAAAATGAAAACAGGAAAGGCTTGACATGTTTTACTTTACATATGATAAATAAAGAATATATGATAGTTTAGTCATTGTAGATGATGGGAAGGGATAGCCTCCTGTAACGGTTCTTACTGCAGTGACACTAAAGTCAGCTTTCTGTATCAGTTTGTTTAGTTTCTGCTCATCTATGAACACGACTCCTTGCTGCTACTTGCACTGGCCACAACAGACTGCAACATCTTGCTGAACATGTTAAAGGTTCCTCTAGAAGTAGAGTCTGCTCAGTTCCTTCCTGTAGACAACCTCAGTGTTACATTTCAAGACCAGTCTGTTTTCCAGGTAAACAGTGTGTTGTAGCTGCAACTGCGCCCCAATAATAGCATAAAGGTTGTATAAACTGGTCTAATGCATCCACTCTGTGACATAAATGAATCATCTACATTAATTAAGTGCATCTTACAGTTGCCCCTGCCTTCGCCTGAGTCGGCTGGGATAGGCTCCAGCCCCCTGCGACTCTACAGAGGATTAAGCTGTGTATAGATAATGGATGGATGGATAGATGTTATAGTTGCTAAAGCTAATAGGAGCCATGGCCAGAGCTAAGTCATTCTGTGGGTTTGTTTGTTTTTTATCATATATAATCCAAGTGTGTTGTTTTTGCTGTGTTTCAGTGCCTTTACCAGAGGAGTCGCAACCCAAAAAACAGTCTATAGCCTCTCGTCTGTCTGAGAAGTTCCAGGCTTCTCTCAGCTCTGACTGCGAGAAAGACGACTTTCAGCCAGACAGGAAACGCATTCGCACAGCAGAGCTCAAGGTAGCCGCGGATGCTTCTTGTACACTGTTTTGTATTTATGCTGTTGTACATTTATTTTTAATTTCCTGTATTTTACATTTTACATAAATATATGCATTTGACGTAAAAGGACTGAATAGTAATGATGCTGAGTAATGTTAGAACCACTGAAGTAAACTCCCTTTGTTTGGTTCTCAGAGCCGGAAAAAACAGCGCCTGGAGAAGGGAGTCATGTTCATAGATGATGAACCGGAGCAGGCAAATGAGCCAACAGGTCCTCAGAATTGGGCTGCAGAGACCAACAGCCAGGCAGCTAGTTCATCCTCATCCTGCTGTGTGAGTACACTCTAGACAAGGATACACAGTAATATGGCTGTACTGACACATGGGGGCAATGTTGTCCATTTAGTTACATTTTAAGTATCAGTCTGTTACTGTGGACCACCTTAGGCATGAACAATGTGATTTAACTTTTATGTATTACTGCTGTCATTCAGAGCTGATCAGTGTGGCTCTCTTGGCCAGTATTTTAACCTTTGTCTTCCTGTAGTTAGGTGGTGCAAGGCATCTTTTCCATGAAGATTAAATAGTTGACAGTGCCTATAGACATACATTTATACAGGGGGTGTTCCTCTGCAGCTAGCATGCAGCTGTTTTAACTTGCAGCTAAAAAAAATTCCCAAGACAGATATCATTTTATATGTACTTTTAGGTACGTCTACACATTAAGACAAAATATCCTTGATATTAATGATCTCACTTTGTCCCAAAAAGGCTGAATATATGGATAGTATGTAATAGAGCTGGGCAATAAAGCTGAAAAACCTATGCAAACCCTTTGCAGCAGGCTGCTAGGAGTGTGCCTAGTGTGCCTGGGAAGAGGTGGTGGTAGACACGGAGATGTGGGTGTCTACTGAATGTGAGGTGGGGGTGACGAGAGGTCAGGGGAGCACTGCCTGATTCACCATGGGAGACTTGCACGGAAGCCACTGGGCGAGTGATGGAGACTGAAGGGGCACCTTTAGAAAGGGATGTGATGTGCTGTTTATAAGCCAGGGAGGGAGCACATTTGGGTTGGTTCATGCAACTGAACTTTGTGTTTTCATCTTATGCTGTCATGATGGGTTGTAGCTGATGCATTCATGTGAATTATGGAACATTCTATTAAACAACTTCCTTACAGCTCTTGATGAAGTGTTTATGGCTGGTATGTATCACTGTAGTTCAATCACCCAGGCCAGGGGTGTCCAATCCTGGTCCTCGAGGGCCACTATCCTGCATATTTTAAATATTTCCCTCTTCCGACACACCTGATTCAAATGATCAGGATCGTTATCAGGCTTCTGCAGAGCTTCATGATGAGCTGATCATTTGAATCAGGTGTGTTGAAAGAGGGAAACATCTAAAACATGCTGGATAGTGGCCCTCGAGGACCAGGATTAGACACCCCTGACCCAGGCCTAGTAACAGAATATGTGGGCATAGCCCACCTGTACTGACCCCAAGGCCTTTCAGCAAGGATACTGA
Source organism: Dascyllus trimaculatus (assembly GCA_024666655.1). Lineage (NCBI taxonomy): Eukaryota > Metazoa > Chordata > Actinopteri > Pomacentridae > Dascyllus > Dascyllus trimaculatus. Next base: position 3,654,307 of record CM045453.1, on the reverse strand, counting down.
GTCCAAGCATGTTTGATTTAGAACCAGAGTTTCCATTCCTGCCATGAAATTCATTTATTTTTTAAATAAGAGATGTCAGTGCATTCTTTATACGAAGCAGTACAATACAGTACAAGCAGGCAAAGGCACTGTTAATGCTATCTGTTCTTGATCTGCTTTGTTAAGTGCATCAGTAAGCCATTACTCTGAGCCAATGAGCACCTATAATTGACAATAATATGATTAATTTCTCCTGTGCTTGTCTTGCACTGAGATGTCAGAAGAGCAGTTTCACAAAGGTCCATGCTGCTTCAGTGTTGCCAAGACACTTAAATGGAACAGAGCCATCAATATTCTTATTGGTTGTGCTTTAAAGATCTGTTTCACGCTGTCAGTGTGGTAAATGGCCCACAGAAACACCGATGGGATGACCTCCTCATGGAAGGTATCAGTAGAGTAGATTACAGCTAGTTTTGTTCTTACTTTTGTGGTTCCACCATGTTAGCAAAAGGTTCAGAATTACCTTCAGTGTCTCCACCGGGTGCCAGTATACTCCACCAAATTTACTCAAGGCCATAGTTAAAGATTCAAACTTGTATAGGCTTAAAATGAGACACTGAAGAATGCAGTTATTGTGTTTTCATTTAGGTACGACACACAGGTTTTCATACAAACACTGTATTTTGTAACATATTAAGAAACAGGCGTGAGTTGGTGTTCTGTTCATGTGATCATTCTCATTTCTTTTAACATGTCGCCTAATGATCTGAAAATTACACAGTAAGAGCTTTTTCAAAACTGGTTTTCCTTTCTGCCTGTTTAGAGATTAATAACATAATAGTGCAGTACAAACCTAAGTACATAGTAAAACCATGCCTTTGGGCCTAAAAGCAGCAGTAATGTGAGAGGCAGAGGAGCTTTCTTAAATTTTTGTCCCATAAAAATCTGTTGACATTTCAGGCTGCTGTAAAAGTGCTGGTCATTGCAGAGGGAAATCCTAGCGCACTAGAACAAGGAGACTGTTGTACATTAAACAGCTTGTCCTGTGGCACATGCAGTTTTGTAACCTCTAACATTTTGACATCTGTGTCAGCTGTTGTTGATTTACAGTGACAATTGTTTTGTTTCTATGGATGAATGATAGTAGACCATCTTTACTGTATTGTGGAATTTAAGAGGCTGTTTATATCTACATGACTAGACAATACATTACTTGTTCATTAATAAAAATTAACAGCACAAAGTAATACATAAACTCTGGATTGGACATTGTTACTATGTTCATCATTGATCAAATCAGATCATCATTTTTTTTTGGGCTGAAATTATTGAAAAGCAATACAAAGCAGAAGATCCTCACATTGGAGAAGCCGATCCTTGGCAAACTCAGTGATTATGTTTGAGAAAAGAACAGCAACTATTGCTTTTTTGTCGAAATAGTTTCTGATTTATTTACTGTGAGTCCACAAATCAGTCAGTTGACGAGCTGTTTTAGTCTTGTTCTAGTATAGGTTTTAGGTTGGTGGTGCTAATCAGCAGACACCTGGGAGTATTTTGAAGTTATGCTATGTGCTGAAAATTCTTGAACGTTTTGGGGAAAGTTAAAGACTTGGGTTACTGGGCCACTTAAGTGTTGATTTTGGCAGCTCAGAATATTTATGACAAATCCATTCCTTCTGTTAGTTGAATATTTTAGTCTTATCATGGAAGTATAACATCTTGTGTGAACCTGTTTCTGCAGTCAGAAGCAACCAAACCAGTTGCATCAAGTAACGCTAGGTTCTTAAAGGTATCACGAGGTTGTTTCTGGTGAATAATCCATGTTCGGATGTTCTCTCCAGGTCCCAAAGACCAACAGGTTGCCCATAATCATTCAGACATGCTCAGCCATAGAATGCTGCTGTACAGCTCACAGGGGTGGTTAAACTCTCACAACTGCATCTTAACCTGCCACAGGTGTGTGGCTTGGATTGAGATCTGTGGATGGTGGGAGGTGGAAAAAGAGGAGGAGGGAAAGTGAAGTCGAAAAAGCGCGTCCGTCTCTGGTTTCCCTGCAGCTACATGACCCGGGCTCTTTTGTCCCGCGAGCGCTGACTGACGGCCTGAATGGGGCCCTTTGAAGCAAGCTCCAGTTTTAATTAAGAGGGTTTGCCTCGCCTGGGCCGCTGATCTGTGAAAGCCACGGGGATAAATATTGAATGGGGTTCACCCGCTGGTTACTGCGCCCGAGGGATAAACAGGTGCTTTGGAGGGCAGATATTTGCCAGGGCCCCTACCTGCACAGTGTGGTCATATCGGGAGGAGGGAGTGTTGGGTGTCATGTCTTCCGAGGTATTGGCTATTGAAGCCCACCCTTATTGGAATGAATTCCAAGCCCTCGAAAGCTGTGGAATGAGGAGCAAATTGGCGTCCAGTGAGAGGCGCCAGTGATACCACTGCCTGCGGCCCCTCAGTGCCCTCTGACTGGCCCCCTGGAGTGTGAGATTTCCATCTCTCAGGTGTTGGCAGTGAGTATAGCAACAGAAGCCTACCTGTGAATATTCTGAGGTGTTCAGTAACACCACTGACCTCTGTTCTGTCAATTCAAGAAAGCTTTAGCCGCTGCATACACTTACACCTGGCAGTGTAGGTATACCAGGGAACCTTAGTACACCTGCACTGAGTAAACTTAGTACACCTGAAGAAACTTAGTAAACCAAAAGAAACCCAAAGAACACTTTTCCCATGCAGTGTACCTGTAAATGCTGTGTTACAAGAAAATGGTCCTTTCATGTAACATACTGTTTGACAGACAAAGCAAGGGCATTGTCATTTCTTGCGACACCCAAGGAGCAACACCATTGGAATTGTTGTGTGCTGAAAGAACCTGTATGTTCTCGTTGTGAGCAGAGCTGGCGTCCCGTTTGCCCCTTTTGCCAGTTATCTGCATTCCTTTCTTGGGGGTGTCTGCTCTGGGCTGTGGGGCCAGGCTTGAAACCTTGTTGTCCTGGCATCTCGGGAGGCAGCCGCGTAAAAGGATACTCTTGTGTCAGCTGTTTCCTGCTGCAGCTTCTGACAAGGGCCTCTATTCATCAGCAAGCCCTTCTACACTGCCCCAACCCACCCCCACTCCCCCCACCTGCCAATGAATAAGTAATTATTGGCCATCTTGGGGCAGGATATTTGGATGGCTCTATTTAATGTGGCAGCAGCAGGTAAGGTGATCGGGCCCAGGGCCCAGGCTGTGGAGCGTAACTGTTCCAGAGGAGAAAGGTAACCTGAACTGGTGTTGGGGCCCTGCAGCACCTCTGTTTATTTTTCACATGGGCTCAGGGCTCGTTATCCCTCTTAACTCTGAGAGGCGGCTCTTTAAGGGCTCTCTTTGGCCTACACTCCATCACACATTGTAATATTTGATGGGCAAACATGCTTGGAAAATCTGAGCTGCCGGGTAACTGGAGCCTCTCGTCTGTCATCTGAAGTGCTACCTTCTGATCCCCATGATAAGTTGCAATGCGTGACATCACATACCATTCATTCTTATGTGGAATCATTCAGGTAATTTGTAGAGGATTTCGGGATAAACATGTTTGCAGAGTGTGTGAGTTATATATAAAAAAATGGCAATCTGAAGAAAGGAGCAAAATACCTTTTACAAAAGATGATGCAGTGGACAAGGTGTGCTTATCGGTGTTAACCTTTTGGTCTGATGCCATTGGCTGTTAACAATTCAAAGTGCCACAATGCCAGTATAGATCTCCACAGTCCTACAAGTGCCTCTTGGGACAAAACAGGAGATTACCAACTTATTTCCAATATACAGACAATAATGAACAGGTAGTTCTCCCTTCTTTACCATTTTCATTTATTCACACAGTGTGATTGTAATGGAGACACAGGACAGAAGCTTTCATTAGATGTGCTCTAAAGCAAGGGTCTTTCTCACTCAGCAGTTAAAGTAAGTCATATGGATAAAACCCTCCTTCATCGAAAATGTAATATTATATTGCAGTATTATTATATATCATGTTAAAGTTTACTTTCTGTAAGATGGATTGCATCTTTTAAATTTATGAAATGACCAGACAAGAATTTAAAGCAAAGTAACTGACTGATTATAGTACACAGGGAAATCTGTATCCTACAAATCCATTACTGCTATATGGTGGACCGTATTCATAATTTACAACAGCGCTCACAATGGCCTAATATGTCCAAATGTAATAAAGGCATAGTTTAAACATAGTCTCACTGTTTATCCTCATAAAAGAACATTTCTGACAGTTTCACTGTGTATTGAGTGAGACTGTGTAGCTTCTACCAAGTAAGACTCTAGTAGCCAAACCTCTAGTGTATTGAACAAAACAATGGTCCTTTTAATTGCTCATTTTTTATTTTCATTTGCTTAAAGTTTTATTTATCTAGGCTGACAGAGAACTTAGTCTCTACCTCATCTACCCAGATCATTACTATATTAGTATGTTAATGTAACTTCACCAACTGAGATCCATACCAGACTTTGTTTTGCTGTAGAGCTGAACAGTTTGAGGACAAATACCTAATTACAATCACACTTCAGTTCGGTATTTATTTAAAAGATTTGAAACATACGATTGAGCATTACTGCAAGATACCATCAAAAAACTGTCACATTCAAAGGATAACGTTAATTTGTAAACCATTGACATGACAGTTCAAACCCTGGGTAAGGCATGCTGCAAAATGTACCAGCTGCCTGTTGAATAATGAGAACAGGCATTTGTTAGGTAACACATGGTGTGCATACCTGAATCATGTAGTACACACTGATTAATGTGCACAAACACCCTCTGAAAGTCTCAGTCCACTCGAATTAAATTAAACTGAATTAATTGTTGAGCCCTACTTGAGGCTCAGCAATTAAAGAGGAGGCTTCATATTTATGAGCTGTATTTCCTAAACTCTTCTTACAGTTAGCCTCAAATTAAAACTATGTGCACTTAAAGCCCATATTCATTATATAACTGTAATGTAAATATGTTCTGGTAAAATTTAAAATAACAAAACTTGTGTTAATGTCCAAAAAGACCACAGTGTTGGTTATTAGTGCTCCATGAATAAATTACTGCAAGCACTAATACGAGCAACATTCCTAATACATTTGAGACTACAGAAAACAGAATATTATACTTTAAATTCAGAAGCTGGTGATTAGATAATATATGTGAACCACTCAGTGGTCAAAGACTACACCACTTAAAAGAGCTTAACACATAAGCTGGATTAGTTTCATAAGCGTTGCCGGCTACACTTTACCTGTGAGCGGGGGAAAAAGAACCACCTACGTCACTGGATGGCCAATTATGAAGCAGCTAGATTTCGTCAGCCACCACAATGGCGGACTATCATCTTTCAGACCCAGAAAAGGTCACCTGGTGCAGAGTGTCAGGACACCTTATGTAGATACACAAATTCTTTATGCTCCTCCGTGTGTTTTTCAAAGGACTAAACAAGACGGTCTGTCAGAAAGCCTTTTCAGACAATGAATAATGCTGTGGAGTTGGTGGCTTTTTGTATCACAATTCACTGAAAAGCTTGACATTCAGAATATGAAGACAATAATGATGACAATGGAGAGGAAAATGCGGCTCTTATGCATGAGATAAAGTGACTTATTGAACATTTATTTGAAACCTTGCAACACATCAATGGACATCCAGCATTAGGGTAAAAAGATGAGAATTAAGACAGTTATTTAACTGGAATTTTATTAATGAACAAGACTGTTGGTCAGGTCTGAGGGAGTCAGTTGTGAGCAAAAATGTGCATACAGGCACACATAGGCAGTCTTGAATTTTTGACTCTTATTTTCTGTGTTTGGAATTATTGCAATACATTTCTCACAAAAAGCAATCATGCGTTTTGGTTCTTTCATTGATTTATTATAGCTCTGAAAATATGATAAAATCTGCTGGGTCAAAAATATACATACACCAACTTGAATGGTCAGTTTTGGTGATGTCTTTTCTTAGTGGCATAGCCTCTTAGCTTCTCTTAACTTCTACAATTGACTACAGCTGCTGACTTCTCTGAGCCAATCTTAATAGGGCCCATTTGATACGCTCATTAGACTCAGCCACAAATAGTTCAAAAAGAAGGTCGATGGAGCTCAGCATAGATCTAAAAAAAAAAAGCTAAACTTTGGCTCGGGCAAGTCAGGAAAGTTACTTGGAGCCATTTTAAAGCACCTACAGATCCCCAAATGAACTGTGCAAAGAATTGTGTGTAAGTATAAATTGCATGACACAGTTGTGTCACTGCCCTGATCAGGAAGAAAACACCAACCATCACCTGCTGCTAAGAGACAATTCGTCAACCAAGAATCCCCATATAGCACGTCTGCAATGAATTCAAAACTGCTTGAACACTGGTGTCAGCAGCACTTTAAGGCCTGACTGAAGTTTGCAGCTCAAAGTACACAAACTAATGTACCATTTACTTTGAAGAAGTGAGGATTACATAGACATTCTTCAGGAAAGCCTAACATCACCAGGGTCTTGCCGCATTTTGGCGTTTCAACAAGACAGTGACCCCAAGCACATATCAGAAGTGTTGAAGAAATGGCTAAATCAGGCTAGAATGAAGGGTTTAGACTGGCCTTCCCAAAATCCTGACTTGAACCCCTTCAAGAACCTGTGGACTGTGCTGAAGAAACAAGAATTTATCAGAAAGCCAACAAATTTAGTTGAAGTGCACCAATTCTGTCAAGAGGAGTGGTCAAAGATCTTCCAGAAACTTGCTGGAAGCTTGTGGATGGCTACCAAAAGCACCTAGCTGAGGTCAAAATGGCCAAGGAGTAATAAGCTAAATATTAGTAAACCAAATATTTTGTGACGAAGATGTGTTTTAGTTAATAGACTTGATGACACTAGCATTATGACCAGTACCTGTCTTTGTCTTATTTTCTTCTATCCAGATCCCTGAACCCTGTTCCCGCTGCCCATGTGCTTCAACTAAGCACGGTGTGAAGGACAAGGACAATGACAAAGATGGCAGTAAAAAGATTCCTAAGATCTTCTTTGGCACTCGTACGCATAAACAGATAACTCAGATCGCCCATGAGTTGAAGCGCACTGTTTACTCCCATGTGCCCATGACCATCCTATCCAGTAGAGATCACACCTGTGTCAACCCAGAAGTGGCGCCTCACTCCAACCGCAATGAGCGATGCAAAGAGCTGCTGGACGCCAAAGATGTGAGGATGAGCATTTAAGCACTCATGCACGGACGCTTTCACAGATTCACTAAATGTAATTGTAACTGTAACCTTAATGTCATCCTCATAGCAATGAAAAGACACATTGTGCCACTGGATAAATTGTCCCAGTGGCAGTAAGCATAATGAGAATAAAACAAAACTTAAAATTGAACCTTTTTTTCAGTTTTATATCTATTTTTTATATAGTTTTTACAGTCATTAATACAATTAAGGGTAACACACAGAATAATAATACAAACTGAGGATCTAACAGGAATGTACTTCAGTGTATCGTCAGCATAAAATCAAAAGAAACACCATGTTGATGAACAATGTGCCCAAGTGGAAGCACATATAAGGAAAATAAAAATGGTCCTAAAGTTGTCCCCTGTGGGACACCATACACTGTGAAAAGGGCATTTTCCTATCCATTCTTAACTATAGTTTTTGGATCAACTTATTTTACAATTTTTTCCCCTGTTGAACCTTCAGTAACTTCACTTGTAGTAGGTATGTAATTACCTATGGTGACCGCAAGAGTTCTGTTTGATAAGATAAGAATAAAACCAACTAAGTGCAGTACCCTTGATGCCAGCCGAGGATTTCAACAGTGAATTAGAATGGCATGGTCAGCTGTGTCAAAAGCTGCACTTAGGTCCAAAAGAATTAAAATAGTGCTGTTTTCCCTGTTGGCTGCTTAAATTAGGTCATCAGATACCTCGAGGAGGGCAGTGTGTGTGCTGTGCACAGCTCTAAAGCCTGATTAGAACTTCTCAAAGATGTCATTGTGACACGTAAAGGCTAAAAATGGGGTTGAAACCAATTTTTTCTAATACTTTAGATAAAAAAGAAAGCTTAGAGATTAGTCTAAAATTGTCAAAAACAGAAGGATCTAGGTTGGGTTTATTTAAAAGAAACGGAGTTGCATTGTTTTTAAAAGAAGATTGGAAAATGCTGCTTGTTAAGGAACTGTGAGACCTGTGAATACTGATCCCAACTATGTCAGTAACCTCTTCAAGAAATTTTGTGTGGATGACATCAAGGCTGCACGTGGTTGTTTTATTTCTGTCTTTATTTTTTCAATCAAAATGTTTTTTGTCTCTCTCACACTCACATTCACTGTTCTTCAAACCATCATACCCTGTGAATAGAACTCTGACAGCAGTATGGCCTCAGAGCAGCAATTATGCTGATACAATATCCACAATTGGTTCAGAAGACTCTTTTTGACACAATGAAATGTCAGGAACCATTGAACAAGCTTTTTTTAGAGACATGAGACACTTGCAACCCCTATACTGTCCTAAAGGTGAGGCGCCTACTGTAATGAGGACAATTACGCTGTCATCGGAGGTGTTTGCCTCCCATGGTAGTTGCCATATGAAATGGCTGCCCCAGTCATAACCCCTTACCAGAGTGGGTGTCACTGATGCTTCATCCCCTCAAGGGATAGTCAGTGTCAGGTTACCATGCTGTACCGACACACAGAGATTTATACAGAGAAACCCCTACCGTTCATTTAATGTCATCTTCAGTCACAACACCCACCCTCTGTTTGAACTGTGCTGAAAGCTGTCTTGACTTCCCTGAAGGTGGCTGAAGGCTGTTAATCCTCCCAACTCCCCTTTCACTGAGCAGACAGGGTTCAATGTCAGCAAAGTGTCCAAGCTTAGCACATCATTTTGAGAAGTAGACCATTTCATCCAGACATGATTATTGTGTCTGGAGGTTATTGACTCCACCAGAGCACAGTGTGTGTGACAGTGTCACCTCAAGCTGTTAAATTCATCAACAACAGGGTAGGACATCTAAAGCCGCGCCTATGCTGACAGAGTAATTGAGGCTTGGTACATGAGATGCTGCTTTTTGACACACTGTCTACATTCACTGTATAAGTGTCAGTACATGTAAGCTGCTACAATAGTTGGAACACCTGATCACAGGCACCCCCTGATATACAGTATGTCACCCTTGCTCAATGTGGAAACTAGAGAAAAGAAACTGAACAGCCCAGTTGTCTCAGAAATATAAGAAATTCTAATGTTGCATAGTTGTATGGACAAGTTGTGAACAATAACAAGAAAGACGTTTTATACAGCTGTAATAACAAACTTTTAATGTTTTCCCATATGTAGTGAAGTCAGCTTACAAAAACATCTAAAACATAGAACATCAAACCTCATTTCATTGAAGCTAGATCTGTCGAAGTGTTCTACCCAAAACTCTGAAAACCAAATACAAAACATGACAATATGCGGACACAAAAACTCTTAGTAAGGTGCTAGCAAGATGGGTACAAGGACTACTCCATAACGGAAAAAAAATTTCAAACGATATCGACCCCTATTAGACAGAAAAAAACTGATCAGAAATGGTTTGAGAATTTTGACAAAGGCCAACCCCAATCCACACATACACAGACATGGATTTTGAGGCATTGCATGAAAGTGGAAAGTGTGTGAACATTTACAAAAACAAACGTGCAACTAATGACAGTGGGTTTCTGCATTGAAAAAGCATTAAACCTGATCAAACCAACTATTATTATCCGCTTAATGCCTCTTAAAAAAACAAACCATATATTAGTGGTATTGTACTTTGGTGTCATGAGCTCATTTTATGTGTATCTTCTGAAAATGTGTATGCTACAGGGCCGGTCATGCCGCTACTACCATGGTGTCCAGAAGATGCAGGACCAGTACACACTACAGCACGTCCACGGACTGCGTGATGCATGGGACATTGAGGACCTGGTAACACTGGGAAAACGTCTCCGCTCATGCTCTTACTTTGCTGCCCGTGAACTTATGCAGAGTGCCTCTATCATCTTCTGCCCATATAACTACCTCCTGGACCCAATGATCAGAGAGAGTGTGAGTAGAGTTTGGAACTGGAGCTGTAGAGTCATTAGGAAGAAGGTTGCAAGGGAAGGGATCTCTGTTGGGTCCTAACAAGCAGCCAGATCACATGTAGAGTTCAGGGATTACTCACTTCTTCTCCACTCTTCCTTTATATCTCCATCTCCACCAGTTGGACATTGACCTTACAGGCCAAATTTTGGTGTTGGATGAAGCTCACAACATTGAGGACTGTGCAAGGGAGAGTGCCAGCATCACATTAGACCACAACAGTCTGCTAATGTCAAGAGACGAGCTGGATGGCATGGTCAACAGCAACATCAGACGCTCCAAGCACGAGCCACTCAGGGACTTCTGCTACAGCCTGATCAAGTCAGTGGTTTAGTTATTTAATTTTGCCATCCCTGTAACACATAATTACAGTTACTCAGGATGTCTTTTTGTCTTTTGTATAGCTGGATCCAGGAGAGCCAAAGCCTGATGTCTGAGCGGGGATATGAGAGTGCCAGTAAAGTTTGGAGTGGGAAAGATATACTGAGCATCTTTCATGGATTGGGTATCACTGCTGGCACTTTCAGCATTCTGAAGGTACACCAAAAATCTTTTCCTGTTTGTAAAATTGCCTCACGTTCAAACGGGTCTTTATTAGTAGGTGCGCTTTCCAATTGCTTGGCTCAGATGATTCCAGCTAAAATATCCGTAAATGGTCTTCCCTATCCTTAGTGGTACTTAAAGCGCTTTACAATGTGTTTCTCATTCACCCATTCACATACCAATGGTCCTGAAACACCCAAACATCAGGGAGAAAATTCTAAGTCTTGTCCTATCCTGGTATTTGCAGGAGTTTCTACCATGTTTATGACCTCATCCCATTCAGGCATTTCCCACTGTAATGCGCACATATTTGACATTTGGCATCTAACAGAAGACCCTGGTAGATGATTTCTGACTATGTATAAGTGCTATCTTGTCTCCATACTGTACAGATAAGACAGGGATAAAAAGGTAACATGGCTCATGAAAAGTCATAGTAGTCTTCTTTTTTCTCTCCAGAACCACACAGTTTAATTATAGTCTATTTTTTATGGAAAACATACTGAGGTGCAAAATGTCTCTATTAAATTTCAATCTATGCTATGTGGTCTTATTTGCATTCAGATGTTTTGTAATAATCAACAGCACTGTTTTGTTCTTCCATTGTGTTTCTGTGTAACAGCAAAATCTGGCAGCAGTGTTGGAGAAGGAGGAGCGTGCTGGTGTGTTTAATGGTCGAGAGGACATGGTGCAGGTCCCCATCATCAGCTCAGCTACCTCCACTGTCCTCAAAAACCTCTTCATGGTGCTGGACTTTCTCTACAGGGACAACTGCAGGTAATGGGTGAACAAGTTGGCGTAGTACTAAGTCATGTCAGTGCCTCAGATCAGCAGTCACTCAGTTGTGCTTGGTGTATTTGTAGGTTTGCTGAAGACTACCGGGTAGCCCTGCAGAAGAGCTATGCTTGGACCAATCAGGTCCCTCCTGATGTCCCTGATGCTCAGGGCTTTTTTGTTCGGCCACGTCACCGACAGCGCCAGAGTGTCAGAGTCAAGACAGAAGTCCTGACACTGAGTTTCTGGTGCCTGAACCCTGCTGTGGTAAGAGGTTGGACATGGCAGACTCTGCCATGTAGGCCATACTGATCTATTACTGAATAGTGTTACCAGGTATACTGATACTAGAGAGGTATCACAATACCCTGCTGTTTAAAACAAGACTATTCCCCCCTTTTTTAGTAGCTATTTTAACAATGACAGAGCTTTAATGGAACCATATTTCCTGTGAGTTTTCTCAATGTCATGGATTGTCCACAAAGTAGATGCACGAAGCAAAATGTGGCTTTTTCTTTCTTTTTTTTACAACCGATAGCGACTGCAAGACCACGAGCACCAAAAATGCCAGTCTGTCAAAGATGTTTTTAAGTAAGAATGAGGGAGCCAACATGTCTGACAAAGAGTCTTACCGACAGATTGTGACAGATAACATAATTGCATCATGCTCGTGAGATATATGTCAAACAACTTATTTACTTTGTGACAAGCAAACTTTCTCACTGTTGGAGTTTGACGAGGTAGTTACAGGCAGTGATTACTGTTAAGTTTGGCTTCATCTTCAGCTAACTTACCAACGTAGCAAAACTCTTTATATGCAAATCCAGCGTTAACATGTTTACTCATGTTACTGTAAGCTGCTAAAAATCAGAAAACTCACAAGGATGCTGATGAACTTCAGCAGTATTGATGATCAACTGAATCCCTGCAGAAAAAGTGAATTGTGTATTATTAAAATGTGCACTAAACAACTGCTGCAGTTACAAGTCTACAAGTATTTATCCTTTATTAAGCAGCAGTGTGACATGTGAAGGTGGAGAGACGAGAACATGTAAAGAGCTGATCTCAGTGAAGAGCTGTATGAACACATTGTGGTGCAGTTATTCCCTCCTGTTGTATGGCTTCTTTTCACATTATCGACACATTCTCCACAGCCTTGTAGTAACATTGTCAACTTATTTTCATTTTTAATGACATAAAATAGCAAGCTTTAAGTTCCCTGTTCTGTCATCTGTTAGCCCAAGACTTGTCCTGATGTTTTAGGTTCTAGTTTCACTATCCAGACATTTAGGCAGATATCATAACACCTAAATTTGGTATCATGACTCCACTATTATTGAGGGCTATAAACACAAAGATTACATGATATAACGGGCTGTGAAATGATTTAAGATTAACATTTTCTCTAGCTCCTCAGTCTCCACTGAGTCATCATATTAGATATTTGATTATCAAATGCTTTATCTCTGTGTTTGCATCTTCCAGGCTTTCTCTGACTTGAGTGGGTCGGTACACAGCATTGTGCTGACATCAGGAACCCTGTCACCCATGGGCTCCTTCTCCTCTGAACTTGGGGTGAAATTCTCCATCCAGCTGGAGGCCAACCATGTGATCAACAAGTCCCAGGTAAGTAAGTTTACCCATGGCACTTAGTCTATATGGATTTTGTGGCTGTTGTGACCAAGTGTATTATTGTCCTATGGAATATTTAGTCAGTGGCTTTACAGGAACATTGTGTGACACTGCTTGATTGTTTGACTCCAACCACCATCCTGTTTTAATTATGCCTCAGAGGCTTGACTTGAATTTAATAAAACTTTGAGCTTTTATCTGCTCCAAATCTGTTACAGTCCTGCTTTTGTCCAGCAGATGTCACAGTCTAACCATGTGGTTGCAGAAAGAACCCGTGTAGAGTTTAAATAATAGAGTGGATATTCAGGGCTTGTATGTTAGAGAACATTCTTGCCATAATCACCAACGTTTTAAATCTTGAGCTGACTAATGACAAAGATGACATAAAGTGCGCTGCAGATTTAATTACAGAGAATAACATGTACAACACAGCTACGTTTAGGAATCTGTAAATGCAGACAAACAGAACATTAATGACTGAAACACTTTATACTTTTGTTTGGGCTTTTGTTAAAAATTTGTTCTGATCTCTTCAGGTTTGGGTGGGCACTGTTGGTGCTGGACCCCAAGGCAGAAAACTCTGTGCCACCTTTCAGCACTCTGAAACGTATGCTTTCCAGGATGAAGTGGGTGCCCTGCTGCTCCATGTCTGCCAGGTCATGGCCAAGGGTGTGCTGTGCTTCTTGCCTTCCTACAAGGTAAATGTTACCACTAAAACATAAAAGAGGAAACACACTCTACAAAATTACTGGTGTAAAGGAGTAAGAGATTTACTTCTAATAATCTGTCACATGGGGTCATGTTACATATTGTTAATACGTCTCACTGTGACATATTTAGACACTTCCAGAGTTGCATTGACTGGCTGTTAGGGATGTGTAGTGAAGAGCAACACAGGCTTCAGTTCACAAAATCCCTTTCAGCAAAAGGTTTATGAATTTCCAGAAAATAATAAATGCAGACATTCCTACAAATTAGTTTGCAAAAAACTTCTGTTGAAATTTTTCTCCTTAGTCTAAAAATAATTGTTTTCACTCATTTTCCTTCTTGAAACCACCTTGCACTCTGTGGTTAAAATGTACCATACGAACAAAGGATTGATGGATTGTCAGTTAGGCTGATTATTGCATTCGATATTAAGCCTTTTTCCAATCATTAGTATTGTTATTTTTTAGTGCTGTCAATCGATTAAAATATTTAATTCGCAATTAATCGCAAAATAATCACATTTTTTATCTATTCTAAATGTCCCTTGAATTATCATTTTAATACTCTCATCATCATTGTCGCCTGGTTTTGACGAGGAGGCGGAGAATTTGCGTCAGCTGTGTGTTTGGCCATCAAGTGGTATTTCAGACTGGATGTGCTACGATGAGAACTCAGTTCACACTGACGATACAAACAGATAACTTTGGTCTTGTCAGTCAACCCATCTTGCAGCTAGGGCTGGAGCTGAATATCCTAATATTCAGTCGTTGTGGTATCCGAATAGTACTTTTGAGGTCCGTATAGTCGTATGCACCCCCACCGTTGGCTGGCTGAGCATCTGCACCAGCAGCACACGGTTCGGGACACGGAAACGGAGCCGACAGAAAGGCATGGCGAGTGAGGACACTGCTGCTGTGCCACGGCCAGCAGGAGGTGTCCATGCTGATGCTGCCGGACTCAGACGGCCAAGTACCCCTGACAGAATATTGTTCGCATCCATTTCGGCATCTCGCACTCACCATCCACACAAAACTCTTTTGCAGCTGGCGAGCAGGCAAGACCAAACGTGTGTGGGGCGTGTTTATTGTTTTGTTCCCAGTCTACATGCGAATCCTGTAGTTTTTCTAACGTTACTAGCTGTGGCCACAGCTTGTGAAAAAACTACAAGTTCACTAGGTCAAAAAGAGCGTTAATGTCGCGATAAAAAATTGACTCCGTTAAAATTGATTTGCGTTCACGCCTTAATAACACGACATTTTTGACGGCACTATTATTTTTATTGATTCCCGATAAAGTAGATTCATTTAAAAATGTCCTCTCAATCTGTAGTCATCATTCTGTGATCTTAAACAATGATCCACCTACAGTGTCAGGTTTAGCCATGTGGCAGGTCCTAAGCAGGACTGCAGAAAGAATTAAAACAAGTGAGCAAGAGAAGAAACAGACGTAACACCAAAACACCACATACAACACAAATGATAAGAAGCCAGTATATGTAATGAAGCCATTATAAAACAGACAGATGCATTTAATAATTATAACTTTACAAAAACAGATAAGCACATGTTTCTAATCCTTATCAAACACAAAACACTCCTAAAATGTCTCTTAGATATCAACATTTTTAGATGCTAATGCGTTTGAGGGTGGTTGTATTTCACTGCATGCCATAACAGTACTGTACTAGTGCTTACATTTTTCATTGGTTTTATTTAGACAGGACAGGTAAATGAATCATCAAGACAAAATGTTTACTGATGTCATATTCTCAAAGCTGTTGTAAATTTACACTCAAAATGAATAAGTACATGGTGTTGAAGTGGTAGTTGATGGTTTGAGTTTGAAACATTGACTTCTCCATTTCACCACTAGGAGGAACTAGAGACCACAAATTCAATTTGTCAAAGCTTTTGATGTCTGAAGGCATTTATGTCAACTTGTACCATGCAAAACAAATAACTCTTTTTAAATTCTAGACTACATTCCACTAGTTTCCACTGCTAAGAAACAGCGAGAGCATATGTTACAATAGATCACTACAAATCAATAGCGGTACTTGTCAGGTCCTTGTTAAATGGCATCATCCTCACAGTGCTGTATCCTCTTTCAGTTAATGAGGGTGCTTCTGAGAGCACACTCATAGACACTTTGTCCCCCTTTGTTTGTTATGCGTTTTTGTTCATGAATAATTAATGTCCACTGTAGCTCAGTTGTCACATTAGCTTACTGAGGGCCAAGTGGATTTCATATGTCACCATGTGTGTCTTTACACTGCACATGTCACATGTAGACAATTAGCATACTTACTGCAAGAAGCTTAATAAATGTGATAACATTATTTATTCACTTGACTCCTTTATGTTGTAATGCAGTGGTTGTTAACCTTTTTGGCTTGTGACCCCATAACATGAACCATGCTCTCCTTGTACCTCATTGTCAGTGATTACAGTGTGTCTAGATTATGACCAGTTCAACCAATAATACCCACCAAAACTCATAGTACTTGTGTAGTATACATTGTTAATCATCTACCAACCCCTGAGGTATGTTTGGTAGTCACTGTGATAATGTACACTTCTGAACTCTCCAAACCACAAAACCTGCCAGTCGGGTAGAAAGCCATGTCATCTTTAAAACATTGCCAAAATTACGCCATTTATCAGAGTTGGAAATTGCGAAGACTGAAAGATTTGTTGGATTTTTATCTTTCTGACAGCCTAACCTGTGGGGAAAATCACACAAGTCTTAGAGTACAATCATGATATTTCCACAAATCCCTTTATTCTACATGTCCTGTTCAAAAACTCGCCAAAAATAAACCGTTTCCTCCGATCCAGTAAAAAACAAAAATTTTGCGCTCCCCTGCACCCGTGAAGCCAGGACTGACTCAGCTGTGACCAATAGTCATGTGACAAAACATCAGGGACTTTTTTCTTTGAACTGCATGCTGCTTTTACACAGAGCAGAGAAGACACAAGTATGGAAATAAATTGGAAGGATTGAAAGCACGATTAAACATACCTGTCAATAAAATAAAGCCTAGAAATGATATAGAGAAAAGCAAGTTTTCTGATTGTTGTTGTCAGATACATTCTCAGTATCATTGTAGAGTTGCTGTACAGGGTAGGTTGCTCATTTGTAGAGGTTGTAGACATATAAATAGATCTCTTCAAGTATCCTCTCTAACAGGTAGAGTCACCATTATTTTTTCTTAGAAGAGTGTTGTACATGTTGTTTCCAGTTTTTACAATTTGTACAAAAAAAAGAAATTCAGCTTTATTTATTTATTTTTATTTTTTATGGCGTTTTGCATTTGTTGTGCTGCACAAAAGACATTTTGGAGTTCTAGTTCTTGCCTCAGTTGTGCTGTTTCCGTAGAGGTGCAGAAAAAAATAGTCCATTATCTTACGTTATCTTAACCTCTTTGCCAGTCTTCAATCTTGCATAATGTTTGTATAAATATACTCCCCATCTTTAGCATTTTGCAGATTTCATTAACAGCAGTGGAATAGGATGAATTTTTAAAGCTCATGTATATATGTAAGGCATTTTGACCTTCTGAGCTCCCTCTCCTGCTGCTATGCTCTACACTCGCATCCTGTTTTGAATGGAAACACATTATGTCGTGGAAGCCAGGCATTGCTGACATATTGTGTTGTTGTGATAAGTCAAACAGAGGACTTTTACAGCTGTGTTTTGCCCTTGGCAGTTTTTGTTTTTGCCTTTGGCGTATTTTGAGTGGCTCATGTTGGACTTGTATTTCAGCGTGTCCCATCCAGTGATCAGTGGTGTGATTTGTCTGCAGTCCTTGCTTGCTTGCGATCCAGTTGCGTTCTCAAACAGCTGATGACACCGCCATGCAAACTGTGAGGGAAAGCTAAGACTCTGGGTGTTGTTGATCTCTCGTTTTACCTTCCTTCTTGTCAGCCTGTGCTGCCAGCAAAGGAGCGACTATGAGCTGTGGGATGTTTTTATATTATTGATAGCCATGTAGGAGTCTTCTATCTCTCTCTCTGTGCTGACACATAAATATTTAATCTGCAGTCAGCTCTTAAAGATGAGGAGATGAGGGGATATGAAGGGCTGGGGTATTAATTGGAGCCCATGGAGGCTTTGTTGGTGCCACGGAGTCCCGTCTGCTCTGTTATATGTGTGTGTGTAGTCAACATAGAGAGGGTAGGTCATCTCAAGACATCCCTGTTTCAGTGTGTCTCGGTGATGACTATCAGCTCCTCATACACAGCTGCTTCTGTGACAGACAGTCAGAGAAGTGAGGCGAACAGGCCTGCAGGGTCAAAGTGGTGTCCCTCCAGGCCCTGCCCTCACATTCACACACATAAACACACAGTCAGTAGCACACATTTGCACAGTTTAGGTTCCGTTTTAGTACTTTTTATGGCCTTCTAAAATTACTTAATCAGAAGTGAAATAAGTAATAAAGTCCACCTAAATGTGTTTCTTGTGTTTTTGTGTCTGTTTAGGTCTTTGTTGCAAAATTTATTATGTCAATATTTCTGTCACTGTCACTGTCATTTCCCAACTTCCAACTGACTTTGGCGCACTACTTCAGACTAAATACAAAGAACACTCAGTAGTGTGTTAGGCATCAGCACACAGCTCAATACTTTTTTAAATATACACATACACACAAAGTGTGCCCGCAATCAATGGTCACACACACACAGTTTCCCAGAGAGGCTGCACCAGTGCTGTGGTTTTGTAGCACTTTAGCCTCAACAGTCCCCCAGTTAATGCCCATTAAAACCACAGCAGGCTATGCCGTCTGGTCTCAGCCGCCAAGGGAAGGGACCAATGCTCCACGGGAGAGGGGGACTGATGGTTTATTAAAAAAAAGTAGGGGTTTGCAGAGGTGAAAAGATGGCAGGGAATACAAGATGCTTTTAAAGGAGATTGAGATAAGGGCCATTAGGTGATGTCGCCTCACTGTCTGTGTGAAGATGCACCCAGCGCTGGCGCCTGGGCTCTGCTGAGCTTGTGTCAAATCAAAGTCAAAGCGGACTGCACGCACTGTCCTCAGCAGCTCAGGGGTATCTGAAGCACCCATCACACAGCTCCACAAGTACTGTTATCTCAAAGTGAAGCTCTTCCTGTCTGTGTTTGGGAGCACATTAGATTCATGGGTCAGTTTGCCCAGTGTAGCATATCACTAAGGATTTTTGTTAGAGCTGAGCTGATGTTTTATTTGAGTTTTTACAGTGGAAACTTCAGAGTTACTGCTGTTTGACTAAGCTGGAGCTTTTTTGGAAGGCTCTCATTTTCAGACTTAAAAAGCCCAAGTTAAAGGGTTCCTGAGTCATCTGTTTGGGACCTTCTGCAACCACAGTAGCAATGAATCTTCTCTATCAGTGAGATTGAAATATAACAAAACATACTGTGGGAGCTATACAAATAATATAAAAACATATTTGAATTACTTGGTCCAACAAACAGTTTAAGTCCAAAACCCAAAGATGTAAATCTTTAATATTTCTTGTTGATAAATAACTATTCAAATTAGTTTAAAATTCACAGCACAGAACAACTTATTTGAAACCCAACCATATTTAATGTCTGTAGAAAATACCTAACGGAGCCGGCTGTATGCATTTTACAAGCATAGTTTAAAAACCTAAAAAATGACTTATTAAACCATGAGGTTAGTGCTCTTCTATAGTGTTCTGACTGACAGCTAATCCTATGACTCAACAAATTTGTTGGACTTAGTTGCCAAAAAATGAACTTTTTACTTCTTTCTCAGTGACAGTGGTTAAAAAACTAGTGTCCAGTTTTTTGTGATACCTTAAAAAGCTATGTATTAATAACTAATTTTTAAAGATCTTTATCTTCAGTAGGAGTGAATGGGCTTGGGGCTGAGAGCCATAGACAGGGCAGAAAAGCCAGAGAATATTGAGAGACAAGCCCATCATTGCTCTAAGTCTTTAAGTTGGACTTTGTGAGAAAAATGTTGAAATTATATGACCAACCTTATCCTAAATAAACATAAAAGTGTAATATTTTATTGCAGCTTTGCCAAGTTATTGAAAAGTTCTAATTTTGTACACAGTCGCTACACACAATTCACTTTGATACATGTTTATGATAAATCTCCATAATCTGGTGATCTGAGATCTTCAGCTAGATAGAGAGATAGAGATATGGACAACCTGCATTTAATGATGGGTATAAGACAAGAGTTTTTATTCATCTCAGTTTAATCTATTTTTTGAAAAGAAGACTCTCATGTCTGTGGCTGTCTTCTTCTCTGGGCAGCAGGCAGTGTTTTTGCAGAGTTCCATTGTCACCAGCAGTGTGGCTGGGATGTGTAGAGCAGACGACAAGGGAAGGGTGGCAGGCCAGAGGTGGCAGGTGGCTTCTTGCCACCAGTCTTGGCGTGATGGCTGCTGTGATATTTTGGGGCTGAATAATTTACACCGCAACAACACGTCTCCCCTCGCTACTGCGAAATGTGGCTCCTGGCTGCATGTTTCATTAATGCCATCGCCTCCAAACCCCTTCCATAATTCAGCAGGCACTAGAGGAGCCGCGATGTGTCGCCACACAGCTCACTGACACCAGGGACACGGGGAAGGAGATAGAGTGAGGCCGGATGCAGAGGAGGTGAAAGATGGGGAGATAGTAAGGGGGGAAAGAGAGGGGAAGTGTAAAAGTGCGAGAAAGACTACAGTTCACTGCTTCTGTCTACTTGTTTCACCACCCTGTCCCAATTGGCAGGAAGATCTGGCCCACTTTACCGTGTCGCTGGCAGAGGCTGAGCATTGCACCTACCATGCCTAGAAAGGACAATAAATTATTAACACTTTGTTGTGCCCTCTTATGTGCTAAATACTGCTCATTCCCATTCATGTTGCATAGGCATCATAACTGTGCTGTGGTTGGATGTCTTGAAGTTTTAAAGTGCTGGGTAACAAATGAACTCACTTTTAAATGACAGTTTTGCTGCCTTTTGAAAGCAAGTTGAAGTATGGCTTCAGACATACACTCAAATTCTCCGTGAACAAAACCTGGGCTGTAGTGTCCAACATATATAATAGTGCTTTGATGCTATTGACTATATAAGGTACTTTCTCTTGAATGTTGTGTATTTTGAAAAACACATTTCTAAAATGCAATGGAATGTAATTTGTAGTACTTAACCTATCTGGCACAGCAGCCTCATTGAGTTGTGTGGTACTTCCTGTATTGTTAATCTGCAGGCCTTAGCCTTTACCTGCTTTTTCATTTTTTCTTTGGTGTTTTGTGGTAAACTGATAAAAAGAGTGTAGTTGATCCTGTAAACTGACATCTTATAGCCGCCTGCCAGCTTAGCACCAAGTCTTTGTCAGATGTTGCTCCTAAATTATTCATTAAGGTCCTCCTGTCTGTAATTTTTGTCTGTAATTTCGATGTTGAGTGTGTAACATGCTCACGGTTGAAAGCCTTTGCTGAAGGTGCTGAAGATCCGTTTGACTGCACAGCAAAATCCTCATTTTACACCTACAGCCCGGCAGTTGGATTTGTCAGACTGTGATGTGCATGGTGAGCATCAATGCTGACCATGGTAATAAAAGTAAAACCAGTAATGTAGTTCAACATCACCAACCCTGAAAAAAATACTATTGTGACTAACCCACATGTACATTTTTATGTTGAGTGAGTGCCGTTTGTTTTCCAGTAGAGTTTTCCACTGGGTTGTAAGTGTATCTAATACTTAAATTCTCCCAATCAAAAGGGTACTTATTGCAGAACTGAACTTCCAGTTTGAAAACAGTTTTGTCTTGCGTAAATACCCTGTTGTTCACACACATTCTACTTCAACAGCGGTCATTTTGGGGTGCTGCAACTAATAATTTCAAGGGTTTTTGTTAAGACATTCTTAAATGAACCTCTTCTGTTTTTCTTCGATGGCCAAAGACTATATCAGGTATTATTTTTTTCAGCATTTAAAGAATGGCTTTTTTAGTGAACAAAGATGTATCAAAGCTAGACCGGAAAGCAGAGGAGGAAAGCAAATCCTTTTCCCTTTTGACAAGTTATGGTTGTCTGGAGGCAAACTGCAGAGTTATCAGATGAAGTAGATTCTCTTTAGAGCTGCATTTATGGCAAATGGCAACTTTGCCTGGATTATGGTTTGTGGAGTCACTCCTGGAGGAAGCCTGTTAGCTGGACTTCCCTGTACACATAGACCCATGGACTCTTATTTCCTTAAGTTTACAAGTGAAAAGTTGCATAAATGATGTCAGAATATTTGAGTTTGTATTCATACCTATGCAGTTGTGTCAGAGAAACCTGGTAGGGTGAAGGAAGCATTGTTCTGATCTGAACCCAAGTCACTCTTCGTTATCTTTGCTAGTCATAACAGAGATGTACAAGCCAAAGAACGATGATATTTGCATCATTGGATCTGCAATTGTATATCTTGGACACCGTGTTGGAGAGACAGCCATTGGTAAGGCTCTGGGATTCCAAAGAACCACAGTGAGAGACATTAGCAACAAATGGAGAAACATGGAACAGTGGTGAACCTTCCCAGGAGTGGCCAGCCTACTAATATTTCTCCAAGAGCATGTCGATATCTAATCCAGGAGGACACAGTAGAACCCAGACAAACATCAAAAGAACTGCAGGCCTCACTGGCCTCAGTTAAGGTCTGACTACATGATTCCACAATAAGGAAGACTCTGGGAGGAAATGGATCCATGGGAGAGTTGAAGAATCAAACCACTACTCATCAAATACATTAAGGCACCTCTGGTTTTTACAAAAAATTACCTGGATGAGCACCAAGACTTTTAGGAGAACATCCTGTGGACTGATGAGTCAACAGTGAAACATGGTGGTGGTAGTGTGATGGTTTGGGGCTGCTTTGCTTCCACAGGACCTGGATGACTTGTCATAATTGATGGGACCATAAATTCTGCTCTCTATCAGAAAATCCATCAGTTCATGACCTAAAGCTCAAGCACAAATGGTTTATGCAGCAAGACAATGACCCAAAGCACACAATCAAGTCCACCTCTGAGTGGCTCAAAAAGAACTAAATGAAGGTTTTGGAGTGGCCGAGTCAAAGTCAGGACTTCAGTTCAATTCATATGCTGTGGCAAGACCTTAAAAGGGCAGCTCATGCTCAAAAACCATCCAATGTGGCTGAATTAAAACTATTCTGCAGAGAAGAGTGGACCAACATTCCTTCACGTCGACGTAAAAGATTGATCACAAGATATCGCAAACATTTAACTGCAGCTGTTGCTACCATGGGTGGCCCAACCAGTTATTAGGTTTAGGGGGGCAATTACTTTTTCAGAGGGTGATATAGGTTTTCAATAACTCTTTAATAAATCATTTAAATCTGCATTTTGTGTTTTGTGGATTGTCTTTGTCTAATATTCAATAAATTTAAATATTAGTTTGATGGTCTGGAATATTTAAGTGGGAGAAGTATGCATCCATAGTAGTCATTGATCCTCAGGGTAAATTTTGATGTTTACGTTGTACATTATAAGACTGCTGCCCCCCGATCATGCCCATGATCTTTTGAATTAGCTATTGGTCATCATACTTTACAGGAAAATGATCACATTTCTTCCATTAGAATAATATCCCCAAATGCCCTTCAGGTCTTTAATAGCCCAAATTGTTCTGTGACTCCAGTTCTCACCAGAAATGACCTTTGTTTTAAAAGGTATTTTCTGTTATTTAATGGTCAGTTTAAAAGTACCTGCCTTTTCAGTCGTGAATATAAAACACGGTTAAATCCTGTGTTTACTGACCCTGTCACATCAGTTTCATCAGTGAGAACATTTTGCCTCCATACTAATCTCCTTGCGGAATCAGCTCCTTCCCAAGTGCAGCCTGGCAGATAATGGCTGTTTTGTTTAGTGGTAGATCTGCCTAAAGTACATAACATGAATTATTCATCTGCTGCTCAAGATTGCACTGGAAAGCAATTGCAGGGCAAACAGTTTGCTGACTTGAAGACGCACGTAAGGGGGGTCCTTGTCGATGTAACACTGCATATTTAGCGAATGTATCATGTTTTATTGATGCAAACATCCTGACCTCACTTGCTTTAGGAGGCACCAACCTGACAAAATCCTTCCCATGCTTCATTTCACCACTGTGTGGCAATCACACTGGCATGCAAGAAACCATCAAAGCTCTCCTGCTATCTCATTTCCCTGCGTATTTCTATTGTTTTCCTCGGTACTGCACATAACCCGCAGAGCAAATTTCTTTTTAACTCTGTGTGGTGTTTTGACAAACACTTGAGTTGAATATTTATGCAGGTAAACTGGATAGGTAGACTGCTGGGGGGATGTTGATGGATGCTCCCTACCCTCCTCCCATCTAGTGGCCCCATATGCATCTGACTCTTGACACTATTAGTCTGTTGAGAAGTTTTCTGCTGACTACGAGAAGAACTTCTATTTGACCCTCCTAACACATTTCCGAGCCAGTGAAGCTTCTTTTTGATTGTGAAGCCTTGCTTATTCAAGGATATAATCTGCACAGCACAGACATGAGTGGGGCCGTGCCAGGATGAGGGCTTTTAGATCAATGTGCCTCCCCTGAGAGCTGCTGACTTTTTGCACTAACAATAGTACAGCAACAGTGATTTTATTGCGGAGGAGGTTTAAACACACCAGCTCTCTGCCAAGTGCAAGTAAAGAAAAGAAATCCAAGCTGTTTGAGGACAGAGGAGCAAACATGGGTAGCTTAATGCTTCTTTGTTGCACGCTTGTTTCAAACTTGGAAAGTGTCATAAAGTGTTACAACGGCATGTCTTACATGGTGTACAGATTCACTGAAGACATAGGCCTGCTCCTGTCTTCCTAGCATGCAGCAACATTTTGCCCCCAGTATCTCCCTGACATTGCAGTTTTTTGTTTATTAGGCTTATTTGCTTGTTTTTTTGCACTGGTTTTAACTATTTCTGTCTAGAAGTTTCTTTTTAAATGCGCTAAAAGTCACGGTAGCTCAACACACCTACTGTCTCAACACACAAATCTTTATGAGTATATGTTGATATACTGAATAATGACCCGCATCATGTAATGGTCTGGTTGGAATCATTGCTAGTGTAAATTATAAATTACACGTTAAATTATTATAAGGTTGATTGCACTAGTGCAGCATTAAGGTAAAATGTTGCTGTAGGACTTTTGCTATTATATGGGCTCTTTGCTTCATTTGGTCTTTAAAATATTCTCAACCTTATTTAAGATGACCCTGAATTAGGTGCTTGACAGTGAGGCCATTTTGTAACTTATGAAGCAAGAAGTAAAATTTTATAATTAGACTGAGTTAGTAACTGAGGGCAAATTTAGATCAAGATGAGAATAATCAGGGGTAATGGCACGGTTAAGTACGGTTGATTTTGTAAAACTGTTAAGACTAAAAGGTACCAGCAATGCCAGCAGCTTTTTGGCATTCTACCATCTCTTTGTGACAAAGACATTTTGAATTAATAATGATGTTGTATAAAAAATGTTTAGTATGTGTAGCCAAATGAAGAAATGCAGTGATCATTTACCATATTTGCCATTTCATTTTCTATATACAGACAATTAACTCTACTATCAGCTATGAGAGCCTTCTGTTGCCAGTTCTTAGTCACTAATGTTCATCTTTTTGATTCTATAGTATATAACAGAAATCAGTACAACCCTGTGCAATGTCATTTAGATGTCAGATAATTCAAAATTGTATCATGTTTTGAACAATAATAAGCAAATACTTTAGAAACGCCATGCTGTAACAGACGTGGTTTGGTAGAAACTTAATGCAACAAAAGTGAAGACACCTGCTATGACTGACACAAATTACAAAAACCTTTGATCACTGAAATAAAAATTGGGTTCACCTGTGATTTTAAATTAGCCAAACTGCATTTACATGTTTATAAAATGATCTGTGAGCACCAGAAGTCAATTTTGGACCTATGGGCTGTGTCTGTTCTCATGGAAAAGAATTGCCAGACAAATTAAGAAATCTGATTGTGTGATGGAGGGGCTGCATTAGTGCACGAGATGTTGTCGTGAATACACTTACAAATGCACCCTTAATGGCACTATGAATACCAACATACTGGCTGTCAAGATGACTCCAAGACTGTGGAAGCTTGGCAAAAGAGGAATATTCCAGCATGATAGCCATCCAAAGCACACTTCCAGAATCATACGTGTGACCTGACCAAAGATTTGACTCAACTTAAATCCAGTGGAATCCCAGTGGTGGTATTTATATGAGAAAGGCAGAGCAACACAACCCCTGCAGCAAAGAGCAGCTAAAAAAGTTCCTTTTTGTGGGGCCTGTATAATCATATAGTAAATCTAAACTGTTACTTACACGATAGCAAATACCCTATGCCCTAATACTCATCATGCTACTTCTCATTTTGATCAGATGCTGGACAAGCTGAGAGATCGGTGGACCAACACTGGTCTCTGGGAGAAGCTAGAACAACAGAAAACTGTGATCACGGAGCCCCGTGGTGGAGGCAAGGGGGACTTTGACGAGCTGCTTCAGATCTACTATGAAGCTATCAAATGCTGTGAGGAAAGAAGTAAGACTGGTAAACATCAAACTGGCTTTGGCCCAGTTACTATTTTTGTTATGTTGCACTGAAGTGGCTTAAATGGTAACTTGATCAACGATGAATTTGTGCCAAAACACATGGATGTGTGACCCAGTGCTTGCACAGTGAGTCAAGCAGTTAGCTGATTTGTAACAATACAGTGAAGAGCTGCATCTAATCTTAAATTGTCAATTTGATTGGCGCTGCTGTATAGCTCACTGAGTTAAGGCGTTACCACATGGGCGCAGGTTGCCAGCAGCCGGTCGTGAGTTCGAGTCCAGCTCACGACCCTTTGCTGCATGTCTCTCTCCTCTCTACCCCCTTTCACCCTGTCTATCAATAAAGCTTCAAAAATGTCCCCCAGAAAAATTAGTTAAGAAAATTGTCAGTTTAATTTATCATTTGTACAGCAGCACAAACCCAGACATAACCATAAGTTACCACTGAATAGTTCTTGTAATTGTTCAGTTTCCCTGTACATTGCGTATATACTTTGTGGACATATGCTGTCTGTGATTTGTGTCTTATAGATGGCGCACTGCTGATTGCTGTGTGTAGGGGCAAAGTGAGCGAAGGGCTCGACTTTACAGATGACAATGCCAGGGCAGTGGTCACCATTGGAATTCCCTTCCCAAACATCAAAGACCTCCAGGCAAGTAGAATCACAACAGTTTCTCCAGCAGCTCTTTCAGTTGTGCATGCTAAACAAGTGGTTAAGATCAGAGGTTCCAACCCTCAGGCCAGGGAACATTTGCTTGTGGGCTGCAGCTAAAGTGCAACTTTGACCAAAAAAAGCCAAAGGAAAGTTTAAAAATGCTCATTATTCGCTACTTTATTCTCTTGTTTACAGAGGCCTTGGTTGTAATGCTGTAAAATGTGGGGACATGCGATTTTTGAATGTGTTAAAATCTAAATTCTTTGCACAATTATAGCTAAAGAAAAAAAACAGGTTCTTCTTGGTATATTTAAAAAATGGGTGCTAGTCATGGCTCCTTTTTTACCTATGCAAAGCTGTACCACACACGACCAAAGGACACATTAAATCTAACACTCCCAGTTTTCTTCACCTCTGTTTGTCTTGGGTAGAGAATGCTTCATCTTTAAAAGTACTTATATTAGCAAATGCTGGTGAAGAAATCACAACTTCGCCTTTGTGAAAATTGTTAAAAACTATAAAGTCAGTGTCCAACTGTGCTTTTTTTTCTTCTCCACTTTTTCTTTTTTTGCCTCCAAGATCCAACAGCCTGGATACGATGAAGACAAAAACCATATCTCACAGACATACACGTGCACGCTCACACAAGCCCACACCACATAAGAGCATCCTTTTTGGTGATCCGTGAAAAAAAATCCCAAAGCGATGTTGCTGTGTCTGCCCTGTCCTTAACAGATAAAGTTGACCTTTAAGTTTGAGTCGTCCCCCCCTGCCTCCCACTTCTCCTCCCCTTTGCTCCTCCTCATCCTCCTGTCAGAGCACGATGAAGCTTTCACTAACCTGTTCTGTCAGTGTAGCAAGACGTGTGGGTGATTGAAGCTTCCCAGACCCTTTCACCTTAGCCAAAGCTGTCAGTTTCACCTCTGTCAGCTCTCAGGGCATTGCCTTTTCTTTTTTCTCATATTTGTTTGATGTTTTTTTTTTAAATCTTGCATTTTTTGTTAACAAAATAGCTATTGTATTGCTCTAGAGAAGGTTATGTTACACTTCTTAGCGTTTTGACCTAGGAGTTATTTTTTATATTAAGCAGCAGTTACCTGAAACTGAGTGCCGGTACTCAGTTCCTAAAATAATGTGGTCTGAAAACAAAGAGTCACCAATATGGAATGCTGAACTTCTTCACCCACAATACCCACACTAGCAAAATACTTAAACTGCTAATCTATTATGGGTGGACACTGGGAGCAGTTATTGATGTTTCATCTCAACCACCAAAATCCATGCAGAGTCCACATAACAGTTATGCTTATCTAACAAAATGCATGCAGGTGACAGGATAAGTAGCTGTAGAGCTTGGAATTAAAAGTCTGAATATATTAAGAGACAGACTGCTGGACTACAGACTGAAACCAACACATTTCTGGATTTGGTTTTGTTTGACAGTTTGTTGACAATACACAAGTTAAAGAATAGCCCGTCTTTTCCTTTAAATGACACATTTGCCTATTTTAGACTGCCAACACCAGTGCAATGGAATCACTTACCAGTTACCATGTTCAGGAAGATGGTAGAGAAGATACATTTTTTTAGACTAAGGGTTGTAATAGTTTGCTGTTAGATGGTATACATTATATGGTTATTGTGTTCATTTAATTGGCATAGTAATGGAATAAATACACCAAAGGCTAATATACAGTATCATGAAGGTGATGTGTTGGTTTAGTCTCGCTGCATCAAGCTTGTAAAATAATGTGCCTCGTCGAAAATACAACAAGAGATGAGTGGATGGAGCACAACACCAGGGGGAGAACTGTGGAAGCCAAAGCTAGTTAGGGCCAAGGTGGAGCTGGCCAAGCGTGAAGAGACTGTGCATTTCTAATGACATCTTCTGTGCTCTACATCAATAGCCTTTGTTTATTTGTGGCATGTGCAGAGCTCCGCAGAGAGCTCACCATCTCCTGCCATCTCTTGTCATAACTGTGACTGCTGTAGGATCAGGTGGGAGAGGTTGGTGACTGCTGACACTTCAACTTTGTACGGCTTTTGACAGTGGCATTCTTCACTTTTCCCACTTCAATTACACAACAAGAACAAGACTGTTTGTTCAGTTTTTCCCAAATTCCTGTTTTTTTCTTTACCTTGTGTGCTCATAGAATTACTTTTACGCAGTCTTGTTTCCTTCCTACTGGTACAGTAACTAACTAATTGTAGCAGAAACATTAGGTCTCCCAAAAGTATTATTTATATTGGACTGATACATTTGATTACTGTGTCCCAAACTGTTGAACCTGTTTTCATTCATCTCTTTTTCAAATCCTCAACTTCAGCTTTGTTTCTTCCTCCGTTTACTCTTCTGTTATTGTCACAGTGGCAGAGGCAGTGTGGCCCCAGGAGAAGCCCTGGGGGTCTGTAAAGATCTGTGAGCTAACCCTATTGCACTGCTGAGAGGATGAGGAACTGACACCAATGACTGGGAAGCCATGCAGCTACCCCTGTAGCATGGTGAACTAGCACAGATACTGTCACAGAGATAATAGGCTTTTGAAGGGGCCGACACACACATGTGGTACATGTAATAAAGAATCCACTACCAGATAGTTAATACTGCATTATGTCAGGGTTAAATTTCAGTGAAAGACGAAATGGGCTTTCAGCGTCGTTTGTTTTTGGTCACCATACTTTTTGAGTAAGGATGCACTGTTCTATGTAAAACACAGTGATCTAGACTAATACTGTTCCAGTCAAGTTAATAATAATAATAATAATAATAATTCTGCTGATTGTGAGTTATAATACTGAAAAGAAGGCCTAATATGAAGGGAATTGGAGATGTATTGGACTGAAGTTAATAATACTTCAGGGGTACGAGTCACCAAACATAGGTTTATTTTAGATTATTTATTTATTGTAATTCTACATCTTACATGGCATACTGTGTGTTACAGTCAAGTGTTATAGACTGCATTAGGTACTGGGAGTTCTGGGGTTTGGAATGTTTATAAGATGCCTGGCAATTCATCCTAAATAGTTTTGTTTTCTGTGGATGGCATTGAGATCTGGCTTTGCACTCATACAGAGCTTTGTGGTGCTGATTTAAATTGCCAAACAAATTAGTTTTTCCTCATGTAGTGGCAACTATTGCAAGACACTTCCAAACAACATTGCATGTCTTTTGCAACCAAATTTTCCTTTTCAGTTTTGCTTATTTTGCTGTGCACATGCAGAGCCTATGTCAACAAACTCTGTCATGTTAATTAAAAAATGTGTATGCAAGAATCCTTAAATCAAAGCAAATGATGTTCTATCAGACTAACTTCTCTTGTAGGTCATTCATGAAAAATGATAACAGTTGGAGTTGTAATATGATGGGTTTGAGGTCATTTTCCATACTTTACATTGCACCTCCTGCAGTGTCACTATTGAGCATGTGCACATCACAATGTCAATGTTAAAACCACATATTGCACAGCCTTGTACTGAACAGTATATAAAGGAGTTCAAATTAGCTGACCCAATCCATGAATCTGCTCAGAACAAATGTCTGAACCAAACTGAACCACAAATCTATTTAGACTGAATAAACAGCCCATCTGACATCAGGAAATGGGTGATTAATCCTAAATGAATGTTTCAGAGTGCAGGGGGAGAGAACATCCTCTTTGTGGGGCTTATTATACTACCTTTTATTACCATTAACGCCATTAAACATTGTCTTTACTTCTATATCATAGACCACTAAACGAGACCAAAAGATAATTGCTAATTGCAAGCTAGTTTTAACATTCAAAGCAGTCTTCTTGGAGTAGCTGTTCAATGAGCTCTTGGACATGAAGTTTTGCTGCCTTTGCTCAGTTCCTGACCCCCCTCTTTTGATCTCTGCTGGCCAACTAGGAATTTACAGGTTTTTATTTGTTGATTTTGAGGTGATATTGTGACACTGCAGGTACAGATCCTGCTACATGCAAGGCATTTTATTATCTCTGTTCATTATGAGCATACAGTATATAGTCATGTCTGTGCTGTCTTGTTGGTCTGACTCTACCAGCTACCATACTGGTCTGACTGTGCAAAAATAGGTCTTGGAGGGAACCTGAATAGATGTGGTGTAACCAGTGTCAAGGGGGCTCATGTACTCTGTCACTGCTGTCCAAACGACACAGACATGGCATGTGTAGTTTGACACTTTCAGAATTCCCTAAAACCACCGTTTTCTTTGATTAAACCCACACTGGTGAATATAAAGTTAGTTTAAATAGACATGGGTCAGATGTGACCAAGAACAGCTGCTAGAAAAATGATCTCACCTGAACAAAAGTGTAAAATTTCAAATTTAAAACATCAAATTTAAAGCTACAAAAATGGCATTGAGGGTGTTTTTACTGCTGTCAAATGCCAAAACAGGACAAATGTGACCCAAATGTTATGTAAGGGTCTCAGTCCAGTAGCTGAATGACTTCTTATTTTCACAGTCTTAATGTGTTTGGTTTTATTTTTTTTTAGCCCATTTTCACCATCCATGTATTAACACCTTATTGAATTTACACCATATGTTTTACACTGAAAGGCACACATACACATGCGTGACATGTTCTTACATTGTCACTAACATGCACTAGTGCTAACATGTGCACATTCTCTTAAGAGCACACATGGACCCAGACATATTAACTCATTCATTCTGTGCCACACTCACACGACAGCACCCCATTGCTAGGATAAGAGGTGTAAGCCCAGCTTCTCTCCACTTAAACTACTCCAGCACTCTGGATGCCTGCACCGCCTGCATTCCCAGACAGGCATAACTCGTAGACGCTACAACCTAAGCACATAGCATGGCATTTTACTGGCCTGTTGTGTTATTGTGACAAAGATCAAAGGTTGAACTTGAAAAGTCCTCTGCAGAGAAAGCCAAGCCAAAGGTGGTATTACATTTACGTTGAGTTTTCCAATGGCATGTTTTAACAGTGAACAGTCACGTCCTGCGTGAGTAAGTCAAACAATAAGTAGTTTTAACAAGCAATAAAAAGACACTTACTACTGATAAGGCATCTCTTTTAGTTTAATGAAGGTCTCAGCCAACCGCTTTGACTGACCTTTATTAAAGACACAAGAGCTTTTTAATTCTAAGGCCTGCAAGCATGTAAAACGGATGGATAAAGGGGATTCTGGAGGAATGTTGAAGAGTTCATGGAAATCTTCAAGATGAAGG
Source organism: Dascyllus trimaculatus (assembly GCA_024666655.1). NCBI lineage: Eukaryota > Metazoa > Chordata > Actinopteri > Pomacentridae > Dascyllus > Dascyllus trimaculatus. The sequence continues at coordinate 3,622,108 of CM045453.1, read as the reverse complement.
GCTGATGAATGTTTAATGTGCACTCAACACACTGTACATAAGGCTTTATCAGCAGCAGCTGAAGGAATGCTATGTTATACATGAACACCACTCGCACTGTCCTTGTCAGCACCACAATCAACTCTTCATTCACTCTTAAGTCACCGTCATTCTTATGGTTTCTTAGTCTTTAAAATTGTTTCGTACCCTTTTGCAGAAACACTACTGAAACAATTCGTTTAACAGTTAAGTTTAAGGGATATAAACCTGTTTTTCACAGCCCTGTTTTTTGAATAGAGAAGAAGCTCCCAAATGTAAATGATGTCCAAACAAAGGCAGCCATACGTGAAAATTCTACACATTTCTAAATAAATCAGAAACTGTCTGGTAAAATGTTAAGACTGCAAACCAGACTTTGAATGGTAGCTTTCTGTAATGAAGTTTGATATCAGGGCTGTAGGTGAGACCACCTGAGTGAAGTTTCACAGAGGTCCAAGAAGTTCTGAGTAGGTATAGACTGATTATTGGTTCGGTTGTTTAGTAGATCCAATATTTAGCATTTTTCAGATAAAAGTTAACTAAAAAAAGAATTCTGGTAAAATAAGTTAATTTGAAGATGTGCCACTTTTTGCTCTGATGCAGCAGCCTCTCTTTATGTGTACTCACTCTGTCTTTGTCAATGTCCCACCCACAATATCTGTCAACTTGATTACTTATAATTGGTATGAAATAGAAAAACATATTGGTCGACCCCTAGTTTTGCAATCAAGTCCAGATGGAGCCCAGAAAGACTGTCAGAATAATGACATTTTTAAATTATGACCATCTGAATATACACAAAACAATACAGTGCTTAGTCATATATGCACCAATCAGCAACAACATTCTGACCACTGACAGGTGAAGTGAATAACATTGATCATGTTGGTACTATGTGGTGTTCTGATGGAAAACCTTGGATTTTAACATCCATGTTGATGAGACTTAGACACCCAAATAAACATTGTCCTACAACAAGCACACTCCCTCATGCAAATGGAAATCCCAAATGTCACTGACATACCCCCGCAGGAAAATGCAACCCATGGCAACAACATCAACCAATCAGGAACATGTTGAGGAACATGACAATGGCCCAACATGTTGATTTGACCTCCAAACTTCCTACACCCCATTCTGATGAAGCATCAACAGGGTGCAGTGGAACAAGTTGGATTGACAGAGGCCCCACTGCACAAGCCAGAGTAGCCAAAGATCCACTGCCAACGTCCTGGTTCCAGACCCCATAGGACACCCTGAGAGGTCCTCTTGTCCATGCCCAGTGGTTCAGAGCATTTTGGACTATATAAGGGAGGCCAACACTAGATTAGGCAGGTGGTCCTAATGTATGCCTGATTGGTGTGTATATATAGCCAACTGGACAAGGTTAAGAAAGGTGAAGTCTGGACTTCAACAAGTCTGAGCCAGAACACAACCATGAGGCAGATGCAAGCGGAAAAAAATCTTTGAGGAAAGTGATAGGTTTTGACCCAACAAGAAGTCAAAAATACTCAGGAGACCAAGACCAAGTCCTAGATAATAGCAAAATTTTCCCTGAGACTGAGGCCAGACTCAGGTCCGACAGCTCTGTTTGAGACAGTTCACTCTTCAGTCATTACCATCCAAAAAAGACATTTTGCTGGGGCAAGCCTCAGCCTTCACATCCATGTAAAATCGAGCTGTTTGACTTTACTATTCATTTATGTTTTAAATTACCAGCCTGCTTTTGAATGAATAAAAGACAGGAGCAATTAAAGAATAAGTAGGACTCTGTAGACATGGTGTGAGCTGATCCATGATCATATTGGAAAGGAGTGTGATAGTCTGATGCCCTTGTCAGTGTGGGCACACACACACATGGACAGTGTCTTGAAGACGAGCCACTCAGCTGTCAGCTCAGCCACATGTGGCAGATGAGGCGCTCAGCAATCTCAGTGACAGGCACAAGATGTCCTGGACTGCCAGGGGCGTGCACACTGACACTGACGCGCACACACACACCCTGCGTAAAATGTACCTCAAACAGATGCGCTCAGCTGCGAATCATGCCTAGTGGTCAAATATATGTTTTTAGGGATGAACAAGTTGCTGTAGAGGACAAGGCCAAAGCAAACGAGTGATCTCTTGACATTTTAACTAATCCCTTCTAGCTTGTGGTTTCTTGCACATTTGCGAGATTTGCTAGCAGCCAGAATTGGCTTTTTCACATATGCAACCTGTCATGTTAGATTGGACGGTGACATGGTACAGACCAGGGATGTGATGGCTCGAACGCTGAAATGGACTGTGATTGGATTTAGATGACACTGGCGGCTTGAGGCTACCGGCCTTTCTGTGGGTTGAGAAGTGGATTCTTTAACTGCTCTGGTGTCTCATACATTGGCAAACCTCTCACCATGAAGCCAGCAGCATTTTATAAACTTGCTGTGATACGGCTACATGAGTTTCACTCCACTGACAGCCTGTACTCCTGTTGGATTGTTCTCAGAAAGAAGGTGATTTTAAATCTCCTGACAAGCTTCGGCCTACATTCTACAAACTTCAAACTTTGTGCGAAGATGTTTCGTGGTGGCAGGTGTTGCATATCTGCTTGCATGCTTCTGAGGTGAGGTGTGATTAGTCATAGTCCAACTTTGGGGCGACATTTAGGATTTCCTGTGACTCTGCTTGTTTGTTTACATACACAAGCCGAGGCAGGCCACAGCGGCATTGCGTGATGCGCGTGAGGGAACAGGCTGTACCTGCCACGGCCCTGTGTTTGGTGGCTCTGGGCGAACACACGGTACCTGTCAAAAGCAGTTAGAGCCCCGTTCAGCAGCCTGCCCTGCATGGCATCCCGTCAGACGCCAGCTGAACTTTTCACTTGTCAATTCTGAAAGGTTAGCGCTAAAATCAGCAGCGACAGATGCAAATGGATGGATGCTTTCCTGGCATTTTTGTGCAGGGATGCTTCATGTCGCCTAGACCACCTTGTCTGCCCCCTCCTACCTACCCTCTACTCTGCCATGGCCTCTCTTTAGCCCCTCTGTTTCCCTTTCAGAACACATCTGTCTGTGAGGGCAGCTAATACCTCACCACTTCAGGCCCTGGATAATATTTGTGCAGGTTTGGGTTGTTCGCCCTAAATCCCCACTTGGTGTGGCTGCTTATATTTTAATTATTAATTCGATTTGTTCTCCATCATTAGGTAAGCAGACAACCTTCCTTCACAGGTACTGCCACATTGCTGTGGTTGTTGCATGACGGATTAGGTTTTCAGTGTAGTTTGTTAGGTAATCTTTTTGTAGCTGGTAACTTTTTTGAAATTGACACTCAAAGTTAGCGATAGGAATCATATTCAAAGCAAGAACCTATTTCACTGAAATGAAACATGCAGTTTGCTATTTGCAGCCCATCAGATTAAGTTTTTTTTTCAAACATGAAAAGCTAATTTAATGATGATTCAGTATTTTTTTTCCAGTGAAAAAAATCCCAATCATTCTCAGTTAGCAGCTTTCTTTCACTTAAAGGATTTGTTTTATGACATTTTCACGTCAGTATCTCACGTCTTGTACTGTTCAGATGAAACAAGCTATTGGAGAGCACTACTTTGTTTCTGGGAACTTGTGAGAGACATTTTACAATATTTGTGGACATTTTTATAGATCAAGGGATCATTAAATATCAAGAATGGCAAATTTACAGATAATAAAGATACTAATTAGTTAGATCGCAAAAGTAGCTTAGGACCTGATAAAGTAAGAGCAGCAGCCAAAATGGTGAATTTACACTGAACAAAAACATAAACGCATTAATTTAGTTTTTACTCCTATTTTTCATGAGCTGAACTCAAACATCTAAGACCTTTTCTATGGATACAAAAGGCCTGTTTCTCTCAAATATTGTTCACTATATTGTCTAAATCTCTATTAGTGAGCACTTCTTTGCTGAGATAATCCTTTCTCCTCACAGGTTGGCATATCAGGATGCTGATTAGACAACATGGTTATTGTACAGGTGTTCCTTAGGTTGGCACCAATAAAAGGCCACTCTAAAATGGGCAGTTTTGCTGTATTGGGGGATCCAGGGGGTCAGAAAACCAGTCAGTATCTGGTGTGACCACCATTTGTTTCACACTGTGCAACATATCTCCTTTTGCATTGAGTTGATCAGGTTGTTGATCGTGGCCTGTAGAATGTTGGTCCACTCCTCTTCAGTGGCTGTGTGAAGTTGCTGGATATTGGCAGGAACTGGAACACGCTGTCGTATACGCCAATCCAGAGCATCCCAAACATGATCAGTGGGTGACGTGTCCGGTGAGTATGCTGGCCATGCAAGAACTGGGATGTTTTCAGCTTCCAGGGATTGTGTACAGATCCTTGCAACATATGGGGCCGTGCGTTAACCTGCTGCAACATGAGGTGATGGTCGTGGATGAATGGCACAACAGTGGGCCTCAGGATCTCCTCATTGTATCTCTGTACATTCAAAATGCCATCAATAAAGTGCACCTGTGTTCGCTGTCGGTAACATATGCCTGCCCATACCATAACCCCACTGTCACCATGGGCCACTCGATCCACAACATTGACATCAGCAAACTGCTCACCCACACGACAACGAACTCCAGTCAGGTCAAGACCCTGATGAGGACGACGAGCATGTAGATGAGCTTCCCTGAGACGGTTTCTGACAGTTTGTGCAGAAATTCTTTGGTTATGGTAACCGATTGTTGCAGCAGCCGTCCAGGTGGCTGGTCTCAGACGATCTTGGAGGTGAACATGCTGGATGTGGAGGTCCTGGGCTGGTGTGGTTACACGTGGTCTGTGGTTGTGAGGCCGGTTGAATGTACTTCTCTGAAACACCTTGGGGGATGGCGCATGGTAGAGAAGTGAACATTCAGTTCATGGGCAACAGCTCTGGTGGACATTCCTGTAGTCAGCATGCCAATTGCTCGCTCCTCAAAACTTGCAACATCTGTGGCATCGTGCTGTGATAAAACTGCACATTTTAGAGAGGCCTTTTATTGGTGCCAGCCTAAGGAACACCTGTGCAATAACCATGCTGCCTAATCAGCATCTTGATATGCCTACCTGTGAGGTGGATGGATTATCTTGGCAAAGGAGAAGTGCTCACAAACACAGATTTAGACACATTAGTGAACTATATTTTAAAGAAATAGACCTTTTGTGTACATAGAAAAAGTCTTAGATGTTTGAGTTCAGCTCATGAAAAATGGGAGTAAAAAACAAAAGTGTTGCGTTTATGTTTTTGTTCAGTGTAAATTTGAGGAATAATCTTGTTCTTATTCTGGTCACCCTTGACAACATATCACAGTTTTTTTTGTTATTGATACATTGAAATACATCCATAATTGTGCAATAATGTAATCAATAATCATTTAATAATTCTACTGATTGCCGTTTCAGGTGGAACTGAAGATGAAGTACAATGACCAGCACTGTAGCTCTAGAGGTCTTCTCCCAGGTCATCGCTGGTATGAAATCCAGGCCTACAGAGCCCTAAACCAGGCCCTGGGAAGGTAAGTCTGCCTTCTGAAGCTACTGTGGATTACATTTAAAGATTACTTTGGTGCTCTCTGTCTTTAATAATTAAATTTTCAAACTTCATTTTTCAGGTGTATCCGCCACAGGAATGACTGGGGTGCTCTGATACTTGTGGATGATCGGTACAGGAATAATCCCAATAAGTACATCACAGGTACTCAGTACGCTTCATAATGTTGACATGCACAGCCTCTCAGTTTGAACACTAGATGGCAATAGTTATCCACTGTAAGATGTTTGTTAGCATTTGTCTGTGTCTGTGTCTGTAATCTCAGGTCTGTCTAAATGGGTCCGCCAGCTGGTCCAGCATCATGACACCTTCAGCAATGCCATGCAGTCTCTGGCAGCATTCTCTCAGGGGCAGCAGAAGGTGGAGGTGGCTTCTCCAGACAGCCAGACCCTCAGCCCTACCGTCTCCTCTCACAGCCCTCACTTAACAGCAACTGTAGGGGAACAGAGTCTGCCCAAGGCCTCGGAACTTCAGATACCCAGCTCATGTGTCAAACCACCTGAACCCCAGCAGGACACAAGCCCTTCAGTCTGCCATTTTTTTTCTCGTACGCAGTTGAAAGCTGAAGAAAATGAAAAAGCAGGTGAGATACATAGAAGTACTGAAAGAAGAGTTTTGAAACTGCAAGTTTAACATCTCTCTTAACTCTCTGGACTCCAAGGAGTTGTAGAGTGTTTTTTGGCTCGGTCACATTTTCATCAGAGACAATTTGTCACAACAATATAAAAACCTGCACAACCATGGCTGGGAGTAGAGAGAACCCAGACATGTCTTGTGTGCAGTATAACACTTTCATAATTAAAATCATAAAATGCGTAACAAAAATTTAAAAAACAAAGTAACATTTTAAAACAAACCTGAAATCAACATCTATAACACTTTGAAAATGGTTTATTCTTGGTGAATTTTGAAGTGAGACATGGAGAACAGAGTGATTTTTCTGAAATATCATGATTTTAAACTTAGATCGGGTTCATTTTCACAATAGAACTGCATGTTACACAGTAGTTTAAGGATTGCTGGGAGACTGAAAATCTGACAGTTCTTTCTGTTTTCTCCATTCCTGATAAATGGTGTAATTTTGGCAAATCAGTTAATTGTATTTTAAAGATAACATCCTGTTCAAACCCACCGCCAGATTTTCAGGTTTAGAGGGTTAAGTTTTGTCCAGTGTTCTATATTATGTTATGTGTATTGTTCTCGTTCCTCTCTATTAAGGCTTATCTAATAATGTTACTCAAGAATTAGTGTTGAGTTTAAATTTACACTATGTTCAGAAATATGTCTCTTTTTCCTTGGCATCTATGTGCTTTCATGGTTTTGCAAAAATTAGTTTTGCATCTCAGATAAAAAGGCTACTTTTCTTGTTCTCAACATCTTGGTGCTATAGCATTTGAACCTGTTCCAGTCCAAAAACAACAAGTCTACTAAAGTAAAATACAGCCCGTCACTAGCAAACAAATCCCATGAAAAACCCAACCAACAATGTGTCTGTGGCTTTCAGTCTGACGTAAACTTGATAATCCTTTCAAACAGCTTGTTTGATTGTGGGATAGTGTCGGAAACGCCCTCACCTGATATTTTTCCGAATGTGTCTATGTCTAACTACTTCCGAGCCGGATGATCTGACATTCACACCCACTTTGCACAGTGACTGGTGAGCTGTGCAGGTGAGACAGGGAGGACTGTACTGCTCTCTGTAGCACGCTTTGTTCGTCAGCCATTTGTGGCACCTGTCATGTAAACCACCAAGTGCTCCACTATCAATGTCTACGTAAAGAGACTGTCTCCTGATTTTACACTCTAACTTCCAAAAGTGGCAGGTTAATGCCAAATTGCAGACATCATATGCATATATGTAATGCAACAGTGTGGCTCACTGATGTGTTTCGATTGTTTTTGGACAGCACTGGAGTTCTATAACACTGAAGAATGATGTACTGTATATTTGCCTTTGGACGCACACAATACTCGTTGGCGTTATCATTCATTGTTGGTTTGCTATTTTCTTGAGAAATTATTGACAGTAAGAAAAATACTGAATTTTGTTAGTTTTTCCTTGAACATTGAATGTGGGAGTGGATTTTTGGTGAAGCATGAAGATTTACGCTGTACAACTCGTAAGTTTTATATTGAAGCAATATTTAACTTAGCTTGAGCTCATTTTTTCTGAGGTGTGCTCCTAAGAAGGGACAATACTGCTTTACTATGTCATTTTTAGATTGTGTCCATCATGATGGGGATGTGTAAAATTGTTCCTGTAACATGGTCAAACCTCTGATAAATGAATACAGAAAAGATTTTAGTCAACATAATTATACTGCTCTCACTGTCTGGGACCTAGTCTAACTTATTATTCTTCCATGAACTGTGACATTTAAAGCAGTGGTGCTTAAAAAAAGGCAGGGATCAGAAGGTGCGTATCATTTTTGGTGTATGAGCATGACATCACCACATAGAAATATGCTGAGGTGACGTGTTTGCACATTGCCTTGGCGAGCACCCATTGTCTCTGGGGTCATAAGAAGGTTGAACTGCTTGCCCAGTTGAATTGAGTGTGGTGGATAGAATGGTAGAAGGGTAGTAGACCCCCACCCCTCTACCCCTCATAGTTGGGGGTGGATGATGGGGGGGTGGGGGGCCATGGGATCAGTTGAGTGGCTTGCCTCATTACTGTAAGGTCTTTTGCGTGCCTGAGTGGCGCTGGAGCGAGCTGATGAGCAGATGTTGGACTGTTGCTTTTAATTAAATCCCCTTGACCTTTGTTTGGGTTATATTGAGCGTATGCCCACATTTACTATATCTTTCTTAATAAAAAAGCCTTGGCAGCCAATGTACTTTCTATACCGGTCTCATTTAACATGCTTGCTCTGTCTGTTATATGCTATTTTAAGGATAAATATATGTTCTGATTTAATTATTAAAACTGAATTTTGCTTTCTTGATACAGAACGATTGAAGATGCTGCATGTTCCCCCGGCAGAGTGTCTCTCACATCCAAAAACAACGGCTCATACTCTGTTCCCCATTTTCACCTCCAGCCCCATCAGCACCTGCTTTAAGAAGCCAATCTTTAAAAGAAGAGCACCCGATAATTCCAGCCAGCACTTGGAAACGTCCAGTCATTCTGAGGACAAAGAGAACCATCAGATCTCCTCTCCATCATTAAAGACTGAGGGCGTTTGTCCCAAACAAAAGGCTGAAAACATTTCCAGCGAAATCAATGTGGAATCAAGCAGTCGGGCTCCTCAGCCTTCTACAGTAACAGCCCCTCCCAGCTGTAAAAGTGAAACAGCCTCAGCAGATGATTCAGATGAAGATGACGAGGACCAGACTATTTTTTTCACTCCAGAACTTTTTGAGGAAGAGGGAGATGAAGGCAACCCACAGGAAGGGATGAAGACTGAGTCGCCGCCCTGGATGGTCTTCGGGACAGAGAGCCCAGCCCTGCTGTCAGATGAACTTTTTGGCTCTGAGCAGGCCCAAGGGCAAGCCTCTGCTTTTGACGGACAGAGTGCTATTTCAGTCGGTAAGGAGAGCACAGAGCTGTCACAGGGACAGAAAGAAGAAATCAGAGGACAGAAGCAAGGCGAGGAGAGAGAGGAGGTTGAAACCCAGAACAGACAGGCAGGCAGTAGGCTTCGCAGGCTATCCAGGTCCAAGCAGAAAGCTCCCTGCTCTCCAACAGGTAACTAGCAACCTGGACATAAGAAATAGTGTGGACAAGGCTGAATGTCTCTCATGAAAACAGTGTGTTTAGTGCATATTGTTTTGGCAAAGGTTTTGCCTCTAAATTTTACATGTAGATTCATTGTGAAAGCACAATTTAAAATACCACATTTACTTTATTCCTTTGCTGCATAAATTCTAGTTTTTATTATTCCTGTTCCTCAGTTCATCTCTCAGAATTTCCTAAACACTTTGTTGTGAAGTGCCTCAGTGTGTTACAGCTGCCTCAGGCAATTAGCCCACACACTAATACCACGCATGCAGTCGATGATGAGGCTTCAGCCATCTCAGATCAGCTTCTTATGAAGTGTGACAGCTCATCTTATTAGGGCCTGTTCTCAGTTAAAAAACACATAACTAACCAACAATATTGAAATTGCTTCACTGATTGAATGTCTGTTTAAACAAATCATTAAAATATAAAAGCAGGAGCTCATTTGTTTCTATACAAGCGCCTAATCATTTAGTTCTGTTTTAATGATGTGTTTGTAGATTATGGGTGAGGAACATGGATGATTTAGACATGCCTGATTTAACCCAAAGAGGGGCCTTTATTATTTTCAATTTCCAATTATGTAATTATATGCTGTAAGCCAAAGTGATATTAGTGTGTGAATATACATTGGCTTCACCTTTGGTACAAGCTTGCATAAATTCTGGTCACAATAAAATAAAATGCCAGTATTTCATTTATGTTTTTTCCTCTTCCATTTTCTGCATTGGTTTTGTTTTTCAGCTACAGTGACAATATCCATAAATGGCTCAATTTCAATTATGGAAGAAATAGCAATACCACCATATAACAATGCTAGATTACAAGTAGAAGTCCTGCATTTACAGTTTTACATATAAAATAGGACAGAACTATTAGAAACAAAGCATAAACACTCATAATGCAGAATTATTGATGAAATAACACATTTAAAGGACATGACTTCAGTAGCTGGAGGTGATTGAGTTCATTTTCACTCCTTTATATACTGTTGAGCATTGTTTTTTGTTTTTTGTAACTCCAATAAGAAGACACAGATTTTCAAAAAGAAATCTCTTGTATGGCAGTAATTCAGCTCCCAAATGTACGACGTGGATCCGAAACAGGTAATATGTCTGAAGTGTCTTGCACTACAGCACAAAGCAACACAACGGATTTGTTCAATCCTCTAAATCAGCACCACAAACATCTGTATGAGGAGTGCAAAGCCAGGTTTGAATGCTATCTAAAGTAGAAAACTGTTTCAGGTGACTTGTTGCAGCACATGAGAAGGTTCCATGGGTCTTTTTTTGTCTTTTATTTTCTATGCAGATTCACTCCTTAATCATTCAAGAATTATTTAGCTATACAAGTCATCTGGTGAAAAATCCTGTATTTTTTCCTATCATATATCACAGAAGAACACAATGTTGCAATGTCATTGTTTCCCAATATCATACAGCCCGGCCTGAATAGTTTAATCCACAATATAGCAATGCATCTTTTTTATACGTCAATCCACTGCTTTGTATGTAGAATCTTAATGTGATGCATGACCTAGTAGAGCTCTCAAATACATCTGCTTGTAGATTTTAAAAACGGCCACTACTCATTTATAATATAGCTTCCTTAACTGCAGTCCTTAGATGATGTTTCACTTCTGTGTAATAGAACATTTAAATCCTAACTTCTTTTATACTTTATTCTTCGAGATGAACAGCTATTATGTGTGGCCTGAGCATGAGCGGCGCAGTCTGTGTGTAATCAGCAGTTTAAAGGCTATATTTGATTGTCTGAGCCTGAGGAGCGGATGTCATTAAATCAAGCCAATGCTAAATGCAGAGTCATCAAACAAGCTGAGTTGAAGGCAGACAGAACGATGACATTAAACATGATTACACTGATGTGATTTGTCTCATTACAGGGCAAACTTCACCAATGTGTGATTTGCGCAGACGAGCAGAGTAGACAAGTGTTTCATTAGAGCCTTTCTATGCTCATCAGCTGCCTCCCCGGGACTCTTGTATATGTAATCGTGCATGACCACTCGTTAACATAATCAAAAGTCAGAGCATGGAGAGGCCAGCGAATGTGTGTTAAAAGCACTTAATAGGGAGCCCACATTACTGAAAGACTCAGTAATGGCTGTGAATGGCTGTGTTTTTCGCCATTAACCTAATTCAGCCTTTTCTCCAACCAGATCATTAAAGCTACACTAAGAAAACATTTTTGTTTAAAATACACTGAAGCCAAGTACACAAAGTAGAAATGAAAGAGAAAAAGCACCCTATCCACATTAAGTGTAAGCTCACGGATTTGTGCTGTTTACCAAAATTAAATTCTGGCATTGGGACTGGTCAGCACTCTGTCTACATAAAGTCACCATTCAAAAGTTCAGACTGAAGAGCAAACTTTCACCTATTTCACAACTTTTTCAGACTAGTGCTTTGCCTGAAAAAGGACTCACTAATGTGATTGTAGACCAACTACACTGGTAAACTACAACAGGTGATTCCCAGCCAGTGGTATGTCCACACCAGGGGGTCCTTCTGCTGTTGCTGTGGAAGTTTTAAGGAGAATCTGAGCGGAAATAAAAACAAAAAAATCAAATCAAATGGGACATATGAATAGGTATCCATATACAGCAGGTTCCAAAAGTCTGACACCACGTTGAAAATTGTATTTTAGACATAATAATACATTTTATTTCAAAGCGCCTTTCACGTAACCCAAGGACACTTGACAAGGGAATAAAAATCAATGACAATGATTAAAAACTGTACAATAAAAACAACAATAACAAGAGTAAAACAAAGAACAAGATGTGCTAAAGAGAGAAATTAGGATGGGAGGGAGTAAGCAGTCCTGAACAGGTGAGTTTTGAGTTTGGATTTGAAAATTTGGAGTGAGTCACAGTTCCGGATATGTGGGGGAAGAGAGTTCCAAAGCTGGGGAGCAGAGCGGCTGAAGGCTCTGCTCCCCATGGTGCTGAGACGGGCGGAGGGGACAGTGAGGTGGATGGAGGAGGAGGATCTAAGGGAACGGGATGGGGTGTTGATGGAGATGAGGTCAGAGAGGTATGGAGGAGCGAGATGGTGGATGGACTTGAAGGTGAACAGAAGGATTTTGAATTGAATTCTTTGCTTGAGTGGTAGCCAGTGGAGTTCTTGCAGGATGGGGGTGACATGGAATTGTTTAGGAAGTTTGAGGTTTTAGAGACATTTACCAACACAAGAAGTCAAATTGCTATTCTAAGCAAGGAGGGGCTTTCTCAACGCCACATTATGATTGAAGGTTTCTAAAGGGGCAGTACACGGCACTCTAAAATGCTTTGCGGGAACTGGATTAGTTGTATCCAAAGCACAATTAGACAGACAGAGTGAGCACACCATCAGAAGATCAATACATCAAGTAGCAGCAAAAGTCCTGTCAAAAGAAGGCTGTCTGGTAGTGTCTCAGAGGACAAGTAGCGTCTCTAAACCATTTTGCAGGAGGAGAAATCAAGGACAAACACTTTGGGTGAGCTGAGCAGGTCGTATCTATGCACGCCATGCTTGGACACCACTACCACACATGCACACTATTGACATTGTAGTCTAGTCCTGACTCTCATGGACTAGGGAAGATTACTTAAAAACTTCCCTGAACAGTTTTTCCTGTGTCTGACCTCAGCATCACATTTGTACCTGCACCAACTAAAACAGCTGATTGGAAGTTGAAAGGCTGTTTTTCTGGTTGTCCATTTCACTGACATGGTGGTCCAGCAAGAAACATCACACAGCAGCACCCTGTTTTAAGTGATCAGATAAAGTGCCCAAATAAAGTTTTCACCCTTCTTGGAAATTTTCCCCTTTTCATTGTTTTCAACATTGAATCATTCAGTCATTTTAATTTGGCTTTTTTGAGAGGAAGTAATTGCATTTAACTAAAATAATAAAAGTGAAATAAGTTATTGTTTAGGTGTCCGCCCCCCTTTAAATTGACACACCTGATTCAACACAGGCACAGCCACTTGGCGCTGGAAGATGCACAGTTAGTAAAGTGGAGATTGTCTGAGTGTCTATAACTAAACCATGAAGACAAAAGAATGCAGCTATGTTAAAACATAAGGATACAAGAGGAATGGATACAAGAAAATGGCCAATATCCTCTGGAGTACGGCTACATCTATCATTAAGAAATGGAAGGGATGTGGTGCATGTGCCAGTCTGCTTAGAGCAAGCTGTCCTCAAGAACTAAGCGACTGTGCCAGAAAGAGACTAGTGAGGGAGGCCACCAAGAAACCTGTGACTCCTCTGAAGGATTTAGAAGCTCTATCTGCTGAGATGGGAGAGACTGTTCACACAACAACTTTTGTCTGGCATGTGGGAGAATCTGAAGTCAACAGTTCGTATCCATGTGCTCATATCAGTTTTTGATATTTATGAACAACTTCTTATCCGTGTTTGTGTGGAAGTTGGATTTTATTCTTGTCCAGTTTTCCGTGACTGTGTGGTATTTTCCCATCATGGTTCCTTACAGTGTGATATTAGGTTGTCTCACGGGTACCTGAAAGTGATCTTCACCGGTTACACTTGTGCTTTTGAATCTGAGTAAGCAGTAACACTGCTTACTCAGATTCAGAATACACAAACGACTGCTTTTCATATCTGTTTATAGCTGCTAAATGCAGAATTAAAGAAGGAATACAGTTACTCCAATTACTCCAAAGCATTCTCATTTATTGTAGCTCCAAAACACAAGATTGTGACTAATCTATCTGTTTGTTAAAATGTAACTTCATGTGAATTGACAGATGGAGGCTACGAAGGCAAGTGTAAAGGAAGAGTCAGTCTTCAGCAGGTAGATACAAGGAGCAGCCAGAGGAGGAGGGACAAGGCCAGGGCAGATAATGAGTTAAAGGTGCCGACCCAGAGTTTGAGAACCAGACCTGTCAGAGCATACAACTCAAAAATTGCTCATCAGGACCATCAGTTAACAGAAGTTGAAAAAGACAGCTGGATTGTCTGCCAACAGACAGGACGAATCAGAAAAACAAGTACAAACTCCAAAGTGAGGGAACCCAGAGCTCTTCAGAATGTACCCACAACACCTGTTTGCTCCACAAGGGCTGAGTTTGACATTGTGACTCCAAAACAAGAAGACAAAGGGGGTCTGGGAGAAGCTGGGGGTAGTCCAGCAGTAACTGGTCCAGGAAGTCAGCACACCAAACCAGAAGGTAAACTCATCGCTACAGTTCACTACATGTATGTGTCAGTGAGACATAGCATCCAGTTCATGTGTGTTCTTAAGAAAGCTCAGCACTGCTATATTTCATTAGGACGTCTGTACGGATGAAAAGTTTGACATGATGCCTTTTGTATCATGATGCAGTAGTCTCACTGGTATTTATTATGTCACTAATTTAAGCATGCAAAATTAAACCTTTTTGCTGTTTGTTTAAACCAAGTTCTCAAAGTGCAGAGATCTTATAAGCAGAAACGCAGGCAGTTCAGCAAGACCTCTCCCAAAACAAAGGTAGGTAAGCAACACGTGTTCACACAGACCAGTGCTGTGTACGTGGTCTGTACACCAGCAGGGACAGTTTTGGCTTTTCTTTTTTTTGTCTCACACACTCAAGCACATTGAAAACACAGTTGCAGTGGCAGTCTGAGTCATAACATAACATTTCACATCCTGTGTGAAAATCAAAAGGACTAACAGAAGAGAAAAAGCTGTGTGAAGTCATCATATCAGTTTGAAACAGTGTTCTATATGTTGCTATTAAACTTTTTGATTTTTTCCTCTTAGAGTTAGAATGAAGAAGAAAGGAGCTTCTAATTAAAGTAGGGTTTAGAAACAATCCGTTTTAATTTCTCTATCTACCTTTTGTGTAACTCCTCAAAGGTTTTTCTCGACAGACATTTCCAAAGTTTTGGATGTGAAGGAAAACTTTGAAATATGGCCATAATTATTGAAACAAGCAAAAATCTTGCGACTGAATTTTTGTTCTTCTCACAGAGCATCAGAGACCAGAAGCCGTGCTCTCTGGGACTTTACTGTTCTATGTGTGAAAAGCAGCTGCTTCCGATGGCACATGGTAATTTATGAGAATGTCCCTATGTAGGATGAGTGACTAGCAGTGGTTTACTTAGCACAGCTAAATAATGTGAGTCATTGCTCTAAGTGAATGTGGTTCATTTTTGTTTTGATGTTATTTTCACTTTTGTGATTTTTTTTTTCCAGGCGCATTACGTCGAGCTGTGTGTGAATTCGAACATCTATCTTGTCTGAGAAGAGACAGATTTAGTCCTGCTGCTGTGACCCGTCGCTGCCAGTGTGCTCCACATCAACCATTCATTTCAGACAACTCACTGCTGGTAGTCCAAAGTCTCTCATCGCTGAAGGCCTTACGGACTGCTCTGCAACCCTACTGTGACGACACTGTCACTGGTAGGTTGATTGCTGATTTGGTTTGGCAAGTGCAGTACTTACATAACATTATACTATCATGCACATAGTCATGAACTGAACCTTTGACATTTGGACATAATGATTAAAAATACTGACACATTTTTAAAACAAGTATATTAAAGAATGAAAGGAAATGTACCCATCCCTGCTGTTTTAAACACAGTTCAACATTCACAAAGACATGTTAACCCTTCACTTTGATCCTTTTACAGCACTTTTTTCCCATCTAAAGTCACTACAGTTACATGCTTTCCCACTGATTCTCATTCATGCAGCATATAATGCCATCTGGAACCCTGAGGAGTTCTCTATTACCAGATTTATGCAGTGCAAAGGCTGCTCCACTCAGAGCCCCATTCTGTCTGCAGCTTTAATAGCCGCAGAGATCCAGTACCCCGGAGACATGGCTCAAGATCAGGTACATAAATGTGAAGGTGTGTACTGTATGTGCCCAGTCTGAGTGGAATCTAGAGATCTTGATTTCAGTTTTGTTAAAAATCATCTCTGAATTTTTGACATTCATTTCACGCTATCTTGCAAAACTCTCCTAGTTAAGACATACTTGGAGGTTTATGTCTAAAGTCAAACACCGAGCCGGAAGGATTTTTGTACCAGTTAAAGGTGTAGTCTGTCATTCTGAGAAAATGTGTTGATATTTAGCTAGTTAGCATATTTAGCTAGTTAGCATGTGTTTACCTTTTTCCTGTGCCTGCACACAAGAGGGCATGAGCCCGAAGGACACTCTGGAAAAGTCTTGCATGCATTAGTCCAAGTCACTTTGTTTCTCATTTGCAGAGCCAGGGCTGTGTACAAACACCAGATGTTTTATGCACACAAATGCTGAATGAACAGCGAGCAGACCTCAAGGAGACGGTCACTGAATTTGACTGAAAGTGTATTGGATTAGTACTGCTGACTCCTCCTTTAATAATGCTAAATCTCTGTGTTATATCATGTGTTCTAGTCAGCAGCTGATAGGGGGCAGATTGGGGAACTATGGGAGTGAGTTCTGAGTGTTCTCGTGAATGTAAAGATGTGTTTCTGGGTAATTTACTGTCTGGGTTCATTAGATGTTTTACATATCACATTCCTAAAATATTGTAGATACTATATTTTTACATATTAACATGATCAAATCTGAATTTTAACCCAAATTTTGGAATCAAAATATAGTACCTCTAGTAAACAACAGTGCTTACACTGCTTTTTATAGATGGAAATGGACCCTAATGGTCTGTACATCTTCACATCACTGTAGATCACAGCTGCAGTACCAGGATTTCAGCTAAAACAATTTGCATCAGGTTGTGACTTTAGCTTTAGAGGCCTGGCAACAGAAAGTGTCTGTAATCTTATTTCCTTCCTTGAAAACCATCATCAGTGTGTCTCCAGGCACTTAGCTGTTGAACTGTTTAAGTGAAGCCATTTTTTTAACCTGACGAAAAACTACATCATGTCATTGTTACTATACGAGCAGTTCACAGTGTTGGAATGTTTACAGAACAGGGAAATGCAAGCAGAAGCTTCTCTCTCTGAATGCTCATTTACCTGCGTCTCTAGAGTCGAGTGCAAAGTTAGCATGACCCAGACAGCTACAATAGCTACGCCAATATTTGGAGATATTTGCAACAAATAAGTGCCTTTTCAGAAGAAATGCTCTGATCGTAATTTGCAGGAATAGTTTGCAAGAAACATAGAATTCATAATGTTGCCACAGGCGTGCTTTAAACACCCCAGGCAATACTTAACTGATGTTAACTGATTGTTAGTCCTGCTGGGCTGTGTTTGCCACCTTCTGCTGGTCACACCCTGAGGGCAGGACGTGAGACATAGCTGGCTGGCTTGGCAAACTAAGACAGGCTTGGCTGCTTCTTCAATTTTTCAAGCAGTTATAGAGTCATAAGACAAACAGCTGATTTATGCATTCTTTAATGTCTGGAATACACAGTTGTTTTCAATTTCCTGTTAGAATCAACAGAGTTCCTTTCTCATTTCATCAAACTTCGAAGTGGATGAGCCACCAGGAACAAGAATAGTTGATTAGTGATGTCCTGTTGTGTTCTTATGGATAAATATTAGGACATGCAGCTGTGGACAGCAGTCACAGGTGAAAATAAGAGTTTGTGGTTCACTCAGTTGGGCTTTAGAAGCTTTTACTTCAGTTGCTCCATCTTGACCCCAAAAATAGTACAGTATGTATCTGCACACAACATTTGTTCCATTTTCCTGTGTGCAGTGTTCATGTTCACATGAATACTAACTCATAGCAGCTGCTGTTGTGTGCTTATAGACATTTGGTACAAGTCATTAGCATAACTGCAAATTGTGATGAATTTGGCAGTTTGAAATAAGTCACTAAGCAACCCCTGAATTTCAGAGCTTTTCCCATTGCTGATATGTCATGTTGAGTATATTTAAATAGCTGTCAATCATGGGATGTTTGTGATACGAATGTCACGTTTTCATCCATATTAAAAAATCACTCTTTTTGAAAAGTCATTGCATTGCACATTCAATTTTTTGAGACTTATTCTCTTATAGATCATGCTTACTTGCTTGATTTTATTTATTTTTTTCCTAAAATTGCTGGAATAGCTAGTTTTTAATAAACATATTTAAACAGAAGAGAACGCCCCACTTGTTGGGGATTGTTTTTAGCTGTTGCCCAGTGCAACAGTGTGTCTAGCCGATGTAGCACAGAGGAATACAGTACATTGAACACATAATGTAACCCAGTGTCTGACCCTGCTTTTTTATGACATTTGTTGAGCATAATAAAAATACAGAATATCCACAGACTTGCCTGTTAACAAAGTAACAGTGCATCAGTGAGTAGAGGTAATTTAACTTATTTTCAGTTATCTCCAAGAAGGTTCTGCAAATTTGTGTTGATATGGAGTTAAACAAAGCCCTACCCAGGACAGTGCTAGATGTCAAAGATGAGAGATGCTGAGTAACTAGCCACAGCAAGTCTCACATTTAAATGTGTTGCAGTTGACAGAATAAGGTAGCGTTCTGTGTTGTGTCTACTCAGTAGTGTTTTGTTAGTAGTGTGCTCAGGGATCCATTTTGAAAAATGTCCAGAATGTAATCTAGCTAGTTACAGTATCTTGCACTCATACATCAGGATATAAATACAGTTTTCTGTTGTTGTTTTGTCATTTGTACCTCCAACTTGTACAAAGTGGACACATGCTGTGCCTTGAGGCATATTTCAATCAATAACCACTCCCACCCTCCATAATCCGACTTACAGTCGTAACACAACAGAGATACAGCTCAAAGTATCACAGCTTCCAGGAATGCCTTGGCTCGTCTTTATGCCCTCATTGATTTCTAAATCCTTGCACTGCTTTTTAAAAAACACTTGTGGGCAGTAAATGCCTCTGCGCTCCGTTGTGTCTGTTAAAGGCATGTGGCAGAGGTTCAGTTTTTAAGAAAAGTTTTGGACACGTGTTTTTGACTGAATTCATTGATGTATATTCACTGGTATTGTCTTCTGTACTGAAAACCCGAATCAAAATTCACCATAGCCGAAAGTTCTTTCATTTTCAAAACAGTGTGGGAATTTTCACATATTCACTCTTCGTCTTTTTCTTACTGGAAAAATACTTCAGTGTGTGTCAGTTTTTCAGTGATTAGGAAGGGTCTGGCTTTTTCATCTAGGTTTTTTGCTGTTTAGATTGTAACTATAATGTAGAATGCATTTTGAAAAAGTGCACGCTTAAGAAATTAAGTTCATGATATTTGAGCAAATTTCTAATAGTTCAGAAATGTCAAGTTTGTATATAAATGTGTAGTTCTTTTAGACTGCAAACCTAGAAATGACTTCATTTCTGTGACTGTTAGTGCTTAGGTAACTGTTGCCAGGGGAATCCAGCATTAGCTGTTCGCTCCCTTTGTTCTAGCAGCTTCTTAAATGCCAATCACTGTTGAGATTATCACTGTGATCTGTCAGATTAAAAAGATTAACCCTGACTGACGGGTAGATTCAGGTTAAACTGTAACTTTCCAAACGTTGTGCTACTTTCAAATTGTGAGTTTTCTAATCATCTTGGTCCACTATTTCTGCTCAAAATTAAATGTATATATACAGTAAAAATCATAACAGACAATGTATGTTTCTATGAAATTAATCAAATGTGGATTTTTTTTACCGAAGTGCCCCCCAAAAAAAGAACAAATCAGATAAATGAGTCAGGAAGCTCAGTTACTGACAGAGCAGGACAGATGTCACACTTACAGTTAATTACATGACATACACTGACATACCAACACAAACAAAATATTGGAAATTGAAATGAATGTTTCAAGAGAACAGATGTCAGATCAGGCAAAAATGCCCAAAGAAAATGCTCAGATTTAGCAACACAAAGTCAAAGAAACATTTGACATTGGGACTAGAGTGATGTGGTGTGGCCTGTTTAAAACATCTTCTAATAATGACCTTTGCTGTGCACCACAAAAACCCAGATCTTTAACAATTCACACAAATATGATAATCTGCTAAATCATTTTCTGCTTTGTCGTGTGGTTGCATTTTTTTTGTAAATACTTCTATCAGACAGTAAGTTTAAAATAATGGTCTTGTTTTTGAAAAAGCCTCAACATTTCGGCCATCTGGATCACAGTGTGAATTTGACTAAGCCCATGGGCCGGACGCACATCTCTGCCCCCCTCTAGAGTCAGGGGTTTAGGGCACACTTTGGTCCACCCTTCACTGTTTTTTAAACGCTTGCATGAGGCGTTTTAAGTTCCTGCTGTTCCGCTGTGAACTTGACAGACACCATATTGCATGTAAAGCTGTGGAGTCTGTCTGGGTGCAATCAGCAGACACCCAAACTCCAGTCTGCCTGCAGCCAGGTTAACTGACCAACACTGTTGGCGTGGGGGATGGCACGCTCACAACAACCTTACTGGCATCATCACCCATTGTCATTTTAACCTGTTAATCTCAGTTTATCATCTTTGTCATAAGGTCCCCCTCCTCATCATTTATCACTGTCATCTGTGCCAAGAAGTGTCACGGCCTCCACATCTTTTCATCAGACCTGCTGTTACAATCGTAATGTTACAGCATTTAATAATTGTTCATGTTCAGATAATAGGGCACGCAGACACCATGTGTGTTTTAATGTTCTTTGTTATAGCACAGATGAGAATGGAGGCTTGCAAGCTCTGATATGGTGACCTTTAATAAAAGGCAATCTTCATGCCCCAGTGGATATTAAAGGTGATTATTTTCATCTGAGTGATTTATTTGTAGCACAGTATGGATTGTCTTCAGTGTTTCTGTTAGAACAGAAAGGAAGTAATTCAACCTGCAATGCAGAATTTTACTTTAAAGTGGTTTTATAATAATGAACTTGAAACGCTTACACTACTACTGTGAAATATACACAGCGAAGGCATATGGTGACCAAGATCAGATCTTTTCTTCACCGTTTGTTGGATTTTTTTTTTTAAAGAAGGCACTTTGAACATATTTCTGTTGTGTTTTTAATTTGCACATAGCCAGATTAGATTGCCTGTCATAATACTTGGTTACTTGACCTCATGTGCCTCTTTTAATTTAATTACAGTTAGCAATATTGTGACAATGTAAAAATATAAAAGTATATTTATGTGTCCTCCTAAGGGGCTATTTACCCCCCAAAATATGTACTATATACTGAAGTAGATTCTATTGCACAGAAAGATATATGACGGTATGTAAGTACATGTACATTTTAATAAAACATATGCCATGAATATCTACAATAATGTTAAATTTAACAAGGGTTTTTAAAATGTATTCCTGTTAAATATTCTTTATAAAAATCAGCTTTTCCCTAATTTTAATAGTAATATTCAAACCTACTTCAGAACTGCAAAAGCCTTCTTTAGGACAGAATATATCAGCTGTAAATATGTATAAAAATAATTGGAGATAAATACAGACAGCAGCACAAATAACACTGTACATGCAACTGTGTATGATGAAACATGAACTCTGGTCTTTTGTTAGGATTTGTAAAGGCAGTTGTTCAAAAAGTACAAAAATACATATGAAAGTATAAATATTAAGTATTTGCTGTCCAACTTTGGGACTACATGGTAATTCATGGTAGAATTTTCTCACATTCACATATCCTTTTAAATGGTAACAAACTGCTTCGGTGATCATGATGCTTTGGGTGAATAGCTAATGAAATTGATTTCTTTAAGCGCATGTAGCCTGATAAGGATTGCTTGACCGGATCATCTGGTAGTAGAGGGTCTTTAGCAATCTGTCTACTGGAGCAGCTGTTAGAACTTGGCTTGAGTCATAGGTTTGGAGCTCCTTGGATAATAAACCCAGATTTACTTCAGAGGGTCAGTGGAATTAGACACCTAATCTGCCTACGTGGTTTTATAAGTTGACTAATCTTGATATA
Source organism: Dascyllus trimaculatus (assembly GCA_024666655.1). Lineage (NCBI taxonomy): Eukaryota > Metazoa > Chordata > Actinopteri > Pomacentridae > Dascyllus > Dascyllus trimaculatus. Next base: position 3,599,965 of record CM045453.1, on the reverse strand, counting down.
GACATCCGTTGTTTGGGCTCATCTTAGTGTGCTTACACCATAAGCTGGTTAATGCTATAAGTGTGATTGTGGCAACCATTTGCTCAGCTGAAAGCCTGATGTCTTTTTAGTTCTGCATATTGTAGTAGGGTCTCAGCAGGAGAGCATTAAAGACTGGCAATTAGCCATTTATGCAACTTTACCCCATTTATGGTAGATCACTCACAGAGATAAGACACTTTGATCCGTTAATCTACTTAACTTCTTTGTGTAGTATCACGTTAAATTGTTTGAGCAGTTGTTGTCTAGTTGTACATAACTTTATATGTCACTGTGATCAAGTATGCTCCACACTCAAACTTATGAAAATGATTATAACTGATGTTAGTTTTGACAAATGGTTTTGAAATAATTATCCAGTTCCATTTAGTTTTTTCCCTCATTGATTTTTGAGTATCTGTGGTATTATCCTTTTTCTAATCAATAGAGTTGAACTTCTTTATTTGGGGATGTAAAAAGAAGTTTCACTCTGCCACATGAACCTGTTGTTTGCATTGATTGATCTGCTCTGACAGAAAAGAGTGAGGGTTAAGTGGGGCTTAATATAAACCAAATTAGGAATGTTAGCCATGCTAGCATCACGGCTTCAAGGATGACGATGTCCATTGGTCTGACATCCTCTTTGTCATTCAATCCCTTTGGTCCAGACTGAATTATCTCAGCTATAGGCTGGGTTGTCAGGAAATTTTGCACAGCACTTCATCGTCCTAAGAAGATGCATCATTTGACTTTTCCTCTATAGTCCCACTAGCAGGCAGATTTTAAAATACTGGTTACATTCCCATGAGATGTGGAATGGAAATCCATCTGTACTATATATTTATCAGACATGGAACATACTAGCTCTCATTTGTATTTAACATGTAAGCATATATTGCATGTCAACCGGACAATCAATCATAGCTGTTAACGTGACCTCTAAAACCAGAATCAAACATTGTCTAAAAGAGCGTGTGATCCTCACGATGAAATCATACCATCATGGTCAGCTCTGCCTCATGACAGCTTGATTAGTACGCCGATGCATCAAACCTCTTGTAATCGCCTACCTACTTTTAGTCGGCATATGTTTCACTGAACCGCATAGTTTGCATTACGTTAAATGATGGCGTCTCGTAAATCTGTCCAGGAAAACATTTGCTTCTCATTTGGGAACGGAACTTGGGTTCGAGTCGAGGTTTTGATCGGGGGGGGGGGAATGACCTCTCAAGATTAAGCAGCGCTCCATTAGCCTGGTATGCTGCAAAAAAAAAGTCTTTCCCTATGATGTCCTGAATTATTAGCACACAAAGGCTCTATGAAGTCTTCCTGAGTCACAGATCTGTGATATTTAGGACAAAGAAGGTGGAGAATGACAGTACTTCACAGGCATCTTCCACTTGGCATTAGGTGGTAAATTATCAGATCCATGAAGGTGGAGCTCAGCTGTGAAGATACCAACAGTCCTAACAGGTAGAATGCATATTGAAGCCTTAGTTGGGAGTCTGACTGGAAACAGCACTGTGTTAAAAAAGTTGCAGGTGCCTGTGTTGATGGGATGTATTATTTAAGGCACTGGCATGACAATGAATCCAGGAAGTCCAGTTGGAGTAACAGAATAATGTATTTAGATGTGCATTAGGTGAAAAACCAATGTACAATGGTTTGTAATACTCAGAGACAACATCTGAATTTATAAAAGTAAAGCATTACTATTTGTGCATAGTAATGTTTACTAGGCAGCCCCATAGTAACCATTAAATCAAGCATAGATCTGTCCTAGGAATTCTCTTTCTGTTCGGTGTTTCCATAAGTCAAGAAATGTGTCCAGTTGCAGCATTTGGTGCAAATGGGGGCTGGATAGGTGTGTAACATATCCGACAGTAATACAGGAGACCAATGTTTGTATTTTGCCACACACTGACATTACGTATTTGTTTCAAGTAGTACAACAGAACCAGAAGTTTGCATCGGCCATACAAGGGCCATGAATATAAGCATCATTATCTATCCTCTCAGCCAGTGTCCCACTATATTATAGAAATAAGTAATTGTTGAAACACTGGCCTTGAATGTTACAAAAGGTCACTAAATAATGCAGGGCGTCGCAGAATTCTCCGATGCCACAGTCTCTCTGGCTCAAGAGCTGTATTAGATTTGGATAATTCCAAATAAAATAAATGTTTTGAGTGCAGTTATGATCACAGGGTGGAGTTGTTGCAGTCTGTTGCTGCTCATACAGGGCAGGTGTGGGGAAACTCCCTCCGATACACTTAATCGCTCCTACATTTGGGAATCCTTCTGCAAATATTTCCGCAGATCAAACATGTAACTTCTCACTCATCTCCCACTAAATGCTCTGCTTTTCTTTCCTTGAAATGATGGACTGCCTTTCTTTAGACAAAGGGCAGGTGAAAGGTTAGGCATTAAAAGCTGTCAGAAAGCTAAGTTGGTGCCGGGGACTTAAGCATATGCAAGGTAGTGTGTTGAGAAATAGGAGGAATGAAAAGTGCTGTGCTGTTGGTGGTCTGGACCTGTGTAAATATAGTAAGTGTTGGGACATTCTGTGGCGAACGCACTGCAGCTTCAACAGGTTTGCTATTAAATTCAACATGTGGGCTCTTCATACAAACAGAAGCTCCTGACAGGTGTGGGTCTGGACTGAGCAATTTGCCCTCTGTGGTTGTGTCTCTTACTACATATTCGCCTTGTTCCAATTATCTCACACCTATTCTCACCACACACAGTCATTCAAAGCACTAAGGAAAATCCCAACAGAGTAATGACGGGAAAGTTCTTTGTTCTGGCCTCTTAGTGGAATCTGTATGTGCTGACAGACAAGGCTATTTAAGAACTGGAGCTCTTAAAATCAAACAGGACACACTCAGTGTTTAATTCTGTAGCAACATACCCCAAAGCTTGCCCTGACTCATTACACTTTCAAAGCGCGCTGGCACACCTCGCCGTGGGAATGACACTTCTCAACGCATCTCTGTTTGAACAAGCTGATTCCACTTTCTCTGTGCTCTGCGTTGGGCATTCAGCAGCTTTTTAAAGTTATAATAGAGCGCTGGCTGAATGCACGAGCTCAGACTTCAAAAAGGGCTAATAAATGTTGAATACAAGTCCTAAGTGTGCACACGATTGCGCCTACCCCTCTGTTTGAAGTATGAATTAATCCTGTTTTATTGTTGAAGATCTGGCAGGTAGACACACAGGTGTGGGCAGATAGGCGTCAATAAACCTTGCTGCTTCGCTCTATGAATTTCCCTGTTGGTGTTTTTATATCCTACATGCATTTGGGTGTCATCCCGCTCACGCTCATCTTAATACTGTCAGCACATATTTAGCTTGAATTGAATACATTTAATTAACCATATTTATGGCCTAATGTTTTGCTTGTATGCATCTGTATTCTGAAACAACAACTAAATTTGAATGACATCAGGATTCTTTGCTGTAAGTCCAAAATATATCTTAAAGACCTATCAGCCTTCTTAAAGTTAATTCAGAGGATGAGGCTGCTTTATCACATGTGCAGCCCTATTTCCATAGCTTTGACCATCCATTTTTTGTTATAATAGCATTGTATTCACCATTGAGAACATGGTAGCAGCGCTACATTAAAGCCCAAGTTTCACAAGAGACTGATACGTCAGTTTGTGCTGACACTAAGGCAGCTGTTTATCCAGTTTAGGTGAAACTGAACCTGAAAATTGTGGTAAAAAAGTCTCTCTTTGAACAGGAAATCTGTGTGTGCACAACTGCAGATATGTACGGTAGAATAAGTGTGATATGGAGAGCAAGTGTAGTTACTTTGACATCTCTTTTTTTACATCTAAAAAGTAGACTAACCTGAGGATTTACTCACAACTATCTGGCTGTTCATTTTTTCCTCAATCTTATTAGCAGTGTTGTCATGTTCTGAAATTTTAGTTATAACTTTGACTTTTACTGAACTGCAGTAATCACTAAATTGGTGCTGGTATGATGAAGAGAGTCAGTTTTGTATCAGCTCTTCCAGGCTGACAAGAATTCAAGACTCTCACAAACACTTGTAGAATCATTACTCACTTTCAGAAACCTGTATCAGTTTAACTGCATCACATGGGTTCATGCTTGTCTTTGTCTGTGTTAGGGCTTCACAGTAGAACATGAAGGTGTCTTCTAAAGACTCGCCCAGTCCTACCCGTCTAATAGGAATTCAGTCACGCATCAGTGTCCACAGCTTGCTCTCAACACCCCCTGTTCGTGTCAGAAAACAAAGGCCACGGGCGTCCCCGCAATACATAGCCGCTGGGGCAACCGGGACAACACCTCTAAAGCAAACAGGCTTACCCGCTCTTTATATTAGCAGCATAATGCTCAGCCTTTGTCCCTTCCAATCCTCCATCCTGACCCTCCTGCTCCATAACAGGTGCCGCTTGAAGTTGCTTTTCTGATTCATTGTTCCTTCAATTCCAAAAGCTCATCTTTATATGTGCCCTCTGAGCTGACTTTGTAGGTGACTTTCTCCAAATGTACTCAACAAACGTACAGCCTTTTATTCTGTGTGGCGCAATGAAAGCACGGCTTAGGAAGTGAGCATTTGTGTGTACACTAGTGTTCGTGCTGCTGCTTTAATGATGGGACACAAGTTGTTCCTGTGAGAAATGACACCACTCTGGGTGATACAAATATTCATTTAGATGGGTTTGGGTTCTTTTTTAAAAGTTATTTTTTAAAGACCTTTGAAATAATAATTTGACAAAAAAAACTTGTCACTTAGGTTACACCTAATTCATCTTTTGCAGGTTTCAGCCACATCAGCCATAGTTAACAATAGATCAAATAACTATGAGTAAGATGAAGAGGCTTGCTTGTAGTGATGATCCCTGCAGTTGCTGTCAGCTCTATGGAGCAGCTGTGCTGATCCACAACCTTACTGTCTAGTTCACAGCTCTAATTAATGTTGTTTCTCATAATAGCAAATCCTAGGGTATGCTACCCGCCCAGCACAAACTGCCAGACAACAGGCAGCTTTCACTGTAGGATGTAATGGTGACACAAACGTTGACAGGACCGACCTTGTAATCAGCCCTTTCAGCCTTTCTGTTTCCTTTGTGGTGTCAGAGCGGGAATGAGCCACATCAACAACAAGTAGTGTTTAAGAGACATAACTCAAGCTCTATGAGCACACTGATAATAGAATAATAGGGGTTTGTTATGTTTTCCTCTATGATGAATTTAACTTTGTTTGTGGCAATGCTTGCAAGAAGAAAACTGCTCCTCAACGAGGACATGAAGAGGCACTTGTTGTCCTCTCTAAGTTTAACCAATAAGCATCAGACCCTGCACATCAGTTTTTCAGGGCTACTTAGAGGTATCTATCCAGGAGCAGGTGCTTTTCCTCTCCTGAAACAGTCTTGAAAAATGCTCTACATCAGAGGTTGTTGCAGTCTGAACATTTATCAACTAGATATGTTTTTTTCCAGGACTTGGAGATCACAATTAGAAAGATTACATTCAACATTCTTACACTGATCAGGTGACTTGAAGATGTGGAAATAGGCAAAGTGTTTGCAGATATGTTTAACATGTTCTACTGCAGCCCCTTGCATTTAAATGCAATGCTGTTTTTGGTCTAGTGGTGGCCTTAACATACAATCTGCAGACTCAAATAACCAAATTGAAACTTTAGACAGAGACTAATATACGTTGTGTCAAAGAACTAAACCTAAATCAGTATTATTCGAGTGCCAAAATTACACTGCTAACCATCTTTGACCTCCTTCATACTAAAGTTCCATTGAGAGGTTTAACAGACATTTCATTGCACAGTTCAGTGCACAGATCTACAAGCCCAATGCTATTAAAGTTTTAAGCTAAGGTATATAGTGGAGGTTATCGGAGGGTTTCCTAAGCCAGAAAATCACAGGAATTCAAGTAAAGGACAGCTATAACAGGTATTCACAGTTAAGATTACATGATTAGTGTTTCCTTGAACAGCTTGCTTTCCTTAATCTGTCAAGATGAAGTAATTGGCGGACATACATAATGCTTGAAGTAATACAGGAGTGTTATCCCTCTAGCCAGTACTTGACCTTTCCCAACCCCCTGGGTCAACTATTAACCATAACGGTCTTTGGGGCTGTAATATAATTCCTGTGCTAGCCTCAGAAATCCTTTCTGTTAGGCTATTTCCTATTGAGGGTTTGAGACTGGGCAGTACCCAGTCATATGCAATCAATTACTGGACAACTTAGGTGAGAATAATATTATTGGTTATATTTACTACAGCATATACAAACCTTCACAAAACCCTTTTAGTGGAATTTATAATTGTGAAATAAATTAAAGTGAAATATGAGCAAGAGCATAACTTTCTTTTTATATGTGTGTTTTTACCTTTATTTTTGACAGTAGACAGTATAAAAGTGGCAGAAATCAGGAGAGAGAGAAAGAGAGAGAGAGACTGACATACAAAGGTCTTCAGCCACAACCAAACTGGGGACGCTGCTATCATAGTATTTTGGTATGAATTTTAACCATCAGGTTACCAGGAAGCCCCAGTCAGAAAGACTCTCATTGAAGCTTGGTATTCTAGGTATTTGGGTGGCCTGTAGCAGTTCTGGCCCAGAAATATGCCCTGGGCTTTAGTATATCAAACACCAGTCCTGACAAGTAGAGACAGCATTTGAAAATGTGCTCGTGGTTTCCTGGCTTTGGGTGCATGCCATGTGGGCACGATTTGAATTCACTCCAGGAGTTTTGTTTCATGCCATTACAGGTTTGAATAGTATGGCTGCTGTTCCGCGAACAAATACAAACTCTGTTATGCAAATATGGCCATTTTTAAAAATGGCTTACCTGAGTGTTTCTGTTGTGGCCCTTATTTTATTTAGTGTATGGTTCAGTAAAGTCAAGACTTGGAAAGCTTATGGAAAAGTGGTGGTTATTGTTCAGGTTGGGGAGCAACTAGCATCATGATAACATGAAGCTTAGCCAGTATTGAGTGTTGTTAAAATTGGACTTGAACTGCTGATGTCAGTGTCAGCCTCATCTACTCACAGCGAGCTCTTTTTGCAGCATCATTTACCTTCTGCTTTGGCGCTTCATGTTCCATGCAACTACAATAGATCACTTATCAGGAAGGTGTAAATGTGGGCTATTTTATGCAGTCTCAAACACTGACTGATGCTGCTGTTTTTCTGGTAGACCATAGTGTCCATGAAGCTATCAGCAACATTAGTGCATGAAATACTAAAGCAGGCTATTATTAGATTCATTATATCTGAAGCATGAAGCTTTCTTATGTAACCTTATACTTACACACTGTCATTGCCGGTCACCTAGCAGAAGTAGCACGTCAGTAGTCCATCCACAGTACTGTTGACTCACCAGCAACCCATATAGCCCAAGACACTCTAAACTGTACAGTGTGACAGAAATAGACTTAAAGCATAAAGTTACACTTTGGGCTGCAGTTACACATGTTAGGTGCAAGTGACACATAAGCCATTCCGTGTCCAGTGTAGACAGCTCGCTATATTCCATCATTCATATATGAAATAAAAAGTGCAAATACATCTGGTGAGGGCAGGGTGCCAGATAAAAGGCAAGGTAAGAAAAAAGTGTTTGGCTAGATTCTTTTTTAAATAATAACACCCATATTTTAACATTTCTGATTTTGGTAGCTCCTAGCGTTGGTATCAGAAAATGATGTCAGACAGCACGGCATACCACTACACCTGTAAACTCACCCAACAGGTTGAGGTTTGATTGTTCGAGCTTCACTGCCTTTGACAAGTTGCCCAGCAGATAATTCAGTCTTTCAAATATAAAGTCAGTTAGAAAGTTGTCTGAATCATTTGCTGTCTTTGCCCACCTACTGTTTGATTCTATAAGCCTTATTGTCCCTGACAGCCTACCCAGCAGAGAATTCAGTCTTTGTTTGTTTTAATCATAGAGCCATGAACTGTTCTCATACTGTGTTTTCACTTGATACAATTCATCCAGATAGAACACTAAATCATCATAAATGTGTTACTTATCAGAAACTAATACGAGAAACTGAACAAAATATTCACCTTACCTGAGCATATCAGCTTTGTTTTCGCAGAAAATCAGTTTTGCTGATCAATCGGATGCATTTTCCAAACTGAAATCTAATCTGGGTTGCAGTGTCTTGCTGGTAGACATTCATTTGACTCCATGGAGAACATTACAGGCTTTTGGGAAAGTCCTCATCCATAAATATTTTCAGAACCAGAACACTTCCATAAAGATTCCTGTCCATGCTCTGTTAAGACAATAGGTCATTGTGGCCCACATTGTGGATTAGCTTAGCCTAGCAAAGTAAATTACCTTTGGCCTTCAGAATGAACAACAAGAAGACTGTCCGAGGTCACGCATGCACTAACTCATCTCTAATGTAGGTATCTCTTTATTCTACATCTGTCTTCACACTCTTTGGCAAGAGGTGACCCCCTGGACAAGCTCTCAGTCTGTCATAGTGCTGGCATATACATATACAGATCTGTATGAAAGTTTTAGGCACTTTAGATGTTTACATTTTTCTTCATCACACAGTACCAGCAGGGAGGTATCTGATAGCTCCCAAACTTATTCAGCAGCAGCTCAGACAATGAGCCCAAACATCCAGCCAGGGTCATAAAGAACCTCAGCCACAAGAAGAACAAGGAGTCCTGCAGCAGCTGCCTCAACCCACACAGAGCCCTGATCCCAACATCCTGAAATCAGCCTGGGATTACATGAAGAGACAGGAGACACTGAGACGGATCGAAGCCACAGGTGAACGGTGGCAAGCTCTCTAAAATACTTGAACCTCCTACCTGCCAAGTGTTTTGAAAAACTGTGTTTAAGTGTACTGAGAGGAACTGGTGTTGCTACACAGGCACTCACGTGAGAAATAACGAAAGCATTCTCACTTTTAGCGCCTAAATGTTTGCACAGATGGACAACCAGTCATAGTAACACCTATAGGCACCTACAGTTTCAAGTCTCCAATTCCCCTAACCTTTTTGGAATGTGGCATGAAACCGGAGCACCATGAGGCGGCCCACACAGGTTCTGGGACCAACATGCAAACTCCAGACAGAGATGTACAGGTGGGCTACCGGCTTGCATATCTTGCCTTTGCTGTAAAACAACAGTACTAACAGCTGCCTACCTGCCATGGCTTTGTTCTGGACACATTTGTGGCTAGGCCTTGACATGGCCTCTTTGCAAAGCTTGAGGTCAACCCATTGAGGGTTCCGGTTGAGAAAGAGTCATGCTCCACTAGGAAAGTAGTACAAGACAGGCTGCAGGTTCTGATCTGTGAAATGTCAGGTTTTATTAGCTTTGTTAGGTTTGTTGAGTTGGTATCATTTCTTAATTTTCAAAACAGATCAGTGCAACAACACTTCTTTGTAGAAATGTATCTCTCTCTGAACAATATGCTCATTCACCCCTGACCATTAGGTCAACGAGTTAGCAGACTGAAAAGAAATAGCCATCCATACCTGTTTCCCATACAGAAGCCTGTCTGCCGAAATGTTTCTGTACTAAATTTCACATCATGTCTGCAATAACTACAATAAGTGATAATGCGCTAAAACTAAGACTCAGTGGTAAAAGCTATGGAAAAAACAGATATCTGTCATTTCTTAATGTGATTATAATATAAAAGTGCCTTTGTTGTCAGTACTGTACGTATCCTAACATGAACTCCCAAGCACTTCTTTCTTATTTTCATTCACACTGTTTTTGTGTTCTGGTGGTTTGTATTGTAGACTCTGTTTGCTCAAACACTGTAAAACTGGAGGCAGACTGAAGAGATGAAAGGAAGCAAAGAAAAGAAAACATGTCGGTAACTGCAGTGTTGATCCCTGTGTACCAGAGAAGCCATACATCAGTCAGTCATGTAGGTGGTAGAGGTTCAGCAGTAAATAACTTACCAGAGCTAAAGCCATAGGATCATGAGAGTGCAAACATGATTATTGACAGAAACACAAAAGGAGGTTTAAGGGAGTCTCATCCCTGCTGTGTGAAATTTCAGCCAAACACTGCCATGTGCAAAGAGGGTGGGCAGGTGACAGTGTTGGAGAACATGAGGACCCACCCCTCCCCTCAACCAATTTGTAAGCAGTTTCCTTTATTCTCCTCTTGTGGTTTTCAATCATGACCTAGTTTTGGGCTGACAAAGCCCCTCGCACTCCTGTTGTGTTTATAATAGCCATGTCTCCAATTAATAGGGCAGCCTGTATTTTTGTGTGCGTGCATTTGTGTATACTGATCACGGGGCAACCTAATAATCCTTTTTCTGTGACACGAAGGTGTTGCAGACATGCTGTCTTTGCCTTTGCCCACCTTCTGCTTGAGTCTTTAAGCCTTATTGCACTTGACACACTACCCTGCAAAGAATGAGGTTGTCTTGTTTGTCCTACTCATTGAGGACAGAGTGGGGCACTGTTTCCCTACTTTGCTCTCAGACACTGGCATGTCAAAGCTGTGAATGGTGTTCTCGGCTCCAAGGGCTCACCATTGGGCTTGTGTTGCTAGGTTTTACCTTGTTGTCTATTGTGTCAGCAGCAATAAAGAGACATCTGTTTCTTAAGCTAATTCTGCTCATTTGCTATCCCAACAAAGCTCTCTAAAGTGAGTGGCTTACCCAGACACAAGGCGCTGCCATTGTTCAGTTCATCTTGTCACTTTTGTTTTGCCAATCTGTCTAAGTAGATTTACTGTTACTGAAATTAAGTGGATGTAAGAATGTTGAAAGAAGTTAATTAGACAACCGAGGGTCCCAGGATGGACACACCATTTACAATTTGCAACATGCGGACCATTTCTGAGCCTAAACCAACACTGATGTCCCTGGGGAAGAACCATTAACAACACCCTCCAGCAGGAAGAAAAACTGGTCACCGCTCCGTGTACAACTGATCTATTGAGCAGGGCGCCGTCTGAGCCTGAGGTTGCTCTGAAACCATTTACTATTATGGCACTGCTTTCGCCTGCCACATAAACATGAGGAGATAGATTGTAGCCAGACTGCTGTGTTTTGCTCACGGTGCCACTAGGTGAAGAGAAGTCATGAGGAGTTTATTTTTGAAAAATACCAACAGAGATGACATCACCAGAGCTCCTCTCTAGGACTCATAAGTTGTGACTGCTCTGCTCTAGTTTTCACTGTGTGACCATCAGGCCTGTTTGCTTAGTTGACAAAAGTGATTGCTGATGATTTGCAGTTATGCACAGGTTGACAGTATATGTAGTTTAAGTTACTTCATTGTCTTTACCATGACCTATTTTTTTAACTGTCAAACTATCTCTGCACAGTTTGAGATGCTGCATACACTCAGTAAAACTAGTTAGTTTGTTAAACAGTTTCAGATAGGTATTGTTTCAAATTTAAGTACATGGTGGAGGTAAAATATCTAAAAATATTAGAAACACCTTGTAGCGTACTGAATTAAATTCTCATTTTGTGACTTTGCTTAACTGTTTTTAAATTTGTTGCACATTTTTACACTTTTGTGTCAATACCTCAGCTGATGTGTAGAGTTCTGTTTGCGGTCTATTTCCACTACAGTATTTAAAATGTTAACACCAGTAGTGTCTTGGCACTTCTGCAGGCTGATACAACACCATCCTGTGTTTTAGCAGCAGTGCATGTCAGTGTTATAGAACTGTCCTCATCCCAGCTACTAGGCCTTACTTAACTACACTGCGTGTAAGATCCCACAAGTGTAATATTGATGTGTCCATTTCTTGTAGCACTTTTCCACCTGTAAGATGCAGTCTACCGATGACAGTCTCACAAACACTCATTCAGACTTCCTAAGAAACCACTCGGGTGCCACAACTTTCTGTCTCAGTCAAACAGGACAAAAGCTGTGAGTCAGCACGTCCTTGTGCTCCAAACTCAGTGTTCATCAGCTTATGTTGTGGTGCCAAGCCCCATTTTTGAGGGAAGAATGAAGAAAGAGTGAAGTGACTGCTCTTCACCACTTTCCAAAGTAGACAGTCTGACAATCATATTCCCTTCAACCACAAATTGGCCACGGGAGCAAAGGTTTAAATGCATACAGAGTTCTCTTTAATGCCCCTTTTACCTTTTTTACACAATTACTTCCATCACTTTTGAGTGTACAAGCAAGTGCAGTTCCATGAATGTCTTTGGGGAGATTGTCAGTATGTCCATTTGTACAATTCACTGTTTCAAGACTGTCTCCCAGAGAGTTAGTTTCTATAAAATTAAACTGTATTCTCATTTATGTTTAGAAAAAAACATAATTTCATTTTGAAACAACTTATTTTTGTACTGAAAGGTATGAGAGTGACGCATTAGGAAAAGCTTCCTGTTTGTAAATGCCAGAAAGTTTGCAGAGGAATGTAGGTGGAAAGGATGGAAGCACATGTCAGCAACAGGACTCTCATCCATGTGGGACTGTTATCCTTCGATATCAGTTTTGTTGCACTTACTGTTTGGTTAGGTTCAGACACCAGAAGCACTTGGTTAGGTTTAGAAAAATATCATGCTTTGCTTTAAAATACAACCCTTTCACGACATTTTCAAAGCTGCATCTCCATTTCTGGGTTACCCCTTTGGTCACTCCTGCTTAATTTAATATATGATTGGTTGACTGAAAAGGAGCAACATCCATCCATCCATTATCTATACACCACTTAATCCTCTGTAGGGTCACGCGGGGGCTGGAGTCTATCCCAGCTGACTTAGAGTGAAGGCAGGGGACACCCTGGACAGGTCACTAACCTATCAAAGGGCTACACATAGAGACAGACAACCAAGCACACTCACATTCATACCTACGAAAAAGACCAGCAGTAAAGTAAATATATAATTTGAAACATATTTTATTATAACAAAGGTAGCGTAAATACTTCTTCCTCCAAACGTAACTGAAAGGGCAGTTTAGTTATATGGAATGTAATTTGTTGGAGGCAGGGTTGCTGCAATGATGCGGCTGTTTAGGTGTGAACACTTCTGTCTGAAGGTGCGACCATACAACATGTAATCCAGTTCATACTGACACCTCCAGTGTCCGGTGGCGCATTCCAAAGCTTTGCTTGTTCACTGCTTCCTCATTACTGTGTAGCTTTCTACCAATGTCAGGTTCCATTGAAGAGCCATTAGCACACTGTACTTATACATTTTTGTATACTACTACTACTAGTACTACTACTACTAATAATAGAACTTTAGGTGTCTTATTAGGTGTAAACTTTTCCAGCTAAGCCGATTTTTGTCTTGGTGAACTCACTGATTGTGACTGATTGAAAAACTGATAAGTGATGTTCCCAAAGGTGTCAACTCCTGAAGCTTACAAAGCAAACACAAGGATGCAAAATAAACCCGTCATCTGAACAAGAACATCCCCCTTCCACTCTCACCTAGTGAGCACACACTCTGACACAAACAGCAGCGAGACTAACACATGCAGAATAAGCTGCAGAGTAAACAAGGGAGTGGAGCCTCAACCTTAAAAAAATTCTCAGGCTGCTGGGCCCGTGGGTGTCAGGGAGAGCTCTACCTCTCACCTTTTGAATTGTGTTTGCGCGCACATGTGTTTGCCTGCCTGTCTGTGTGTGTATGTTTGCACATAAGTATGGATAAAAGTGAAATGTTTGCTCTCTTAGCCTGCTTGACAGCTGTCTCTCAGCTAAAGCCCTATCCAGTTTGAACCTTTCACCAGCACTGAGTGCTAATGGAAAAATAAGCTTTGAAAGGAGAGGCAATCTGAGGGAACTCATTAATTTGCAGTCAGCCTTTTGTATTCACTGACACTGAGTAATGGGCTGTCATTGATCACTGTCCTAATAATTTTTTCTCCACCCAGTCAATAATTACTTTATACAAATGTAACAAAGGTTGTTAAACACTTTAACAAGACACTAATTTGCCTGCTTGATCACAGTTGAGTTTGATAATGTTGAGTCATTGCTTATCTAAAATACACTGCTAATGACATCTGGATCTCTGTTTATGCACTCCAGCTTAGCAGTGTTGTGTGCTCTGGTACGTACAGTATGAGGGTTGCACGATAATGCCAATTTCAACCGATACCGACAATCGATAATTTTATACTTCTTGCAGCCGATAAACGATAATGTCAACCAATTGAGTTTGTGTCAGGAGGGGGGGCTTGGGGTGGGCAGGTCCATTACAACAATCACTGGGGCGTTCTAGAGCCTCAGCAGTGTACTAGAGCCTTAGCGACGCCTGGCTGTGCCTGGCGGCGTACTACAGCCTCGGCAACGCTTGTGGCGTTCAGCAGCACATGACTATTTGAATATCAAAATTATTATCACAATACCACCGCAACCAACAGATATTCAGATATTCCAATAATCGGGATCAGCCCTAGTGAAATGTCTTTTTCAGACACGGTAAAGAAAGTCCACACTGGTCAGTGCCACGCCATGCTGCTTGTTTATCTCTGACCGTGTTATGACATCACACACATGCGACAGTACCGTCGGGGAGGGGAGGGGTTGAGGAGTCAGGCATGAGGACAAACCACAACACACAGACCAACGGCAAAAATGAAGATTCCAAGTCTTTATTATTATCGGGACATTTTATCAGCTGATTTTTTAATTATCGGAATTATCGGAATGACGTCATAATTGACAATATTAACCGATAATTTTCAGACGCCGATATTATCGTGCATCCCTATACAGTATAGATGTCCACAATGGAAGAAGCCTGAGTGATAAATGATTTATAAAAGCGTAATGGCTGAATGATAATAAAGCTAAAGAAAAGGTCATGGGGTCACCAAAATAGTCAGGAAACATCCTCTGCAGACCATGAGCACTAGTGCTAGATTTCAGAATAATGTGGCCCATAACTGTGGGTATCCTCGGTGTCATCTCACAGTCCAGCCAGACACTTATCTGCACATAGCAGTCTGGTCTTCAGGGAAGCTGCACTCAAAATGGTGTTTAAAACCTCCTTCTCTCCCCACCCATCCTCTGTCTTCCTCCTTCTCTCACATACTGTGTAGGACACATGCTTCTGCTGCAGCAGACACACTGTCTTCTTTTGGTCTAATTTCCTGATTGTGTAATTATATCAGGATGTTGTTTGTCCTATCAGAAATGTTGCTAGTCATTGTTTGGACTGTGTGTGTTTGTGTGAGATGAGCGCCAGTGATAGCACAAGCATGGAGCCAAGCTTTGCTATCTGAGCTATCAGAGATAGTACTTCCTACAGTCTGTAACTTCTTCACATAACAAACATGTCATCCAACTCCTTGTTCTAAATGATTGAGACGTGTGCTCTCCGGAAAAGCTAAAAGTTAAAACAGTCACAATTAGATCCGTCTTTGAGTCTGATAAGCACAAACCTCAGGAGAAAGTGTGCTTGCAGGGTGAGCGGATGTTTTTTGAATGCAGAAGGAGGACAGAGATCCTATCCAGCCCATTAACTGTAATTGTGCTTGGACAGAGTTTATTTGACAAGGAGTGGGGCCTGTAGGAAGAAGGCAACGGAAGGGGAGGTGTCATCCTATCACATCAGACATGAGGCTCTGGGGCCAGGAGGAGAGGAGGTGCAAATGAGTTTAGGTCACGACCAAAGGGGACTGTAAGATGGGCGTGATAAGTTCCACTGTTGTTGTCCACCCTTCCTGGCCATGGTGATGAGAATCAATCTGCTTGTTTTGCCTTCACTTCTTCATGATAGAGGCCAAGGGCTACATGACAAGACTCTAAACAAACTCTTGAGATGATAAAAGACAGACAGCTGGTTGCACTTCATCAGAGACACACTGTAATGCTTTCCATACTTTTCCTTAATAACTTTTTAAAAAATCCTATTAATCCACAGTGTAAGTCTGTGCTTTGTTAACAGACAGAAATACAGTGTCTATAAAAATGTTGTGTCTCAGTCAAAAAGGACATCAGCCCTTGAGTCAGCACAGATATGTGCTTGTGCTCCAAACAAAGTGCTTCTCATATCATGTAACAGTGTCAAACCCCAGTTGTGAAGGAGTTCAGCTTTGAAATTTCTGCTTCTGGCAATTTTTCTAACTTTCCAAAGGGGACAGTGTAACAATCCTGCTCAATTTACTCACTGACTGACTAGGCGTGCAGAGGTGTGAAAGTAGGCATCACTCTCTTTTATACTTACCCTTTGTTCTTCACACAGCTACTATATTGCGGGTGTACAATATAGTCCAACATCATTAATGCCCCTGAGGCCTCTGAACATCATTTTCGCGATGCCTGTATCACCATGAATGTACCTGCTTTATCTTTAAAAGCAACAGAACTGTGTTTTCATAGATTACTCTTCCTGAGGTCAGTATAACTATCCCTCTTTTGTGTTTTGACCTGCCGGTGATGCAAGGAATATTCAAGTCCTTGTCTTTTAAGATGCAATATCAGCATTCACTGTTTTTAATGTAGTTTGACTGGACTGAGAAGATTTTGACATTTAGAGAAATTTTAGTAGCCATGTACGGCCTTCAGTCTAATGTCTTCTATTTATGTATAATAGAATGTAAAGAATTCCCCTTCCTTGCTGCAGATTTTTTACAGTGAAAGTTATAAAAACAGACCTCCCATGTCACTTACAACAAACCAGGCATAAAAGAACGTCAGAGCCTGGAGACGTCCCAGGTTAAAGGAACACTGTGCTGGTGTGAGAGGATGTCACCCAAAACGATTGGGGCCTGCCCTAGTCGTGGAATAACCAATTGCATGTACATTTCGTAACCTCTAGTTAAGTCCAACATAAGCCAAAGAGCTAATCTGTCTAATCGGTATTTTAAGGTATGTGGTAATGCACTTCCTTTGTATTGTAGTCTGCAGCGAACAGTTCAAAAAAGAACAGGTGAGAAGTGTAAGTGACTCCAAGTGTCCTCTATTCTCAGTTAGGCTATGCACAGTTTTGTTTTGAGTCCTTTCTCTCAAGCTCTTCTGAACTCTTGTAGCATTTCTCTTCCTCTTGTCTACTTTGGTTTACCCCAATTCTCTCACTGCTTTGGAAAACATCCTGTATGCTCTCCTCTAAACTGGGCCCAAGTCTTTCTTAGGCTCCCCTGACCTTTACGTGTGGTTGAAGGCCACATTGTACAGCTTTGTTTGATGCATACTGAGGCTCAGTTGGTAGGGCTGCAGTACAGTGCAAAATGAATGAAGACAGTCTACTACATTGGGTTCAGTATCCATTTAGATGGCAACAGGAATCTGGGACAGTGTGGACACACAGTATGTAGACTTCATAACATTAGAACAGCATTTCTTTGTCTCACAAGGCTACAAGTGAAAAAACAAACCATGCAGAGACTTCACACAATTTTGCGCATATCACAATCATTCACTCTGGTGATGTAATCTTGTCATTGTGCACCTGAGATCACCTGAGTAGTTTAGAAGACATTTTGGTCATGTAGAAGTCTTGCAGTCGGCAGGAGGCTTTCATGGCGTCTGTTAATCATTCTCAGAACACCACAACTGCAGTTTACTGGTGAAACAACCTTGATGAACTTCAGCATATGTCCTGTAAATGTTTCCTGCCTATGACTGCTGTCAGAATCCTTCCTGAACCTGTTTTGGAACACATTATGTAGATTTCAATCCAACATAATGGGATCACCCTTTAAATACCCTTTCAAACAGCTACGCTAACAGGATGTGCGACCCACTCCTCAGCCATCTCCCCGATCAACCTGGCTGGACTGCGTTAAGTAGACACCTGATTTGATGGTCAAGCTTTGTCCGTCACAGCCTAAGCCCTGAGGGGATGAGCCACAAATCACCAACTAAGACTCTTTGGAGTCAAAGCTGAGGACCTTAATCCCCAAGTTTACCTTTCTTACCTGTGCTTAGGCCTCTTACTGTACGCTCCTTCGCAGGACACCAGGTTCTGTCCTGGAAGTACTGGCTGGTAATCCAACACCTGCTGTAAGGACACCTGGTGTCCAGATTTACTTAGATTGTGTTGCAGCGACAAGACCTGTTTTTACAGCTCAGTCGTCGAGCCTAAGAGCACAGGTTTTTTGTTAGTGTTAAGAAATCAAAATGTGACATAAGGAAACATTCACAAGCCGTGCCATTATTAATTACATAGTCGAATGGCATGGCTTGACTTATCATTGGTCTTTTATCTGACTTAAGATTCAGCAATGGAAAAGTTACTGTACTTGTCATTTGGGTGTCTGGGGTCAATGCAGCAAAGATATCTGAAAGACCAAGCTGGCCACAGTTTTCAGTTCTCATGTTCTTGCCCTGCATACAAATTTAACATGAAACACTTTATATTTTTGTCCTTCATAACACATGTTTTGTCAAAGGTACAACCCCTTGATGCAATTATTTGAATAAATCAACAGAATCTTTACAGAAAATCTCTTCTTGAACACAGACTCATGTAACTGTACAGCTGATTTGTCTCACTGTGTTGTGGCTTGTCTTTCTACAATGAGAGAACATTTAAAGCTAAGTAGTAATTTACATTTCACTAAATGGTTTGTATGCATGGGCAAAGCAGTGCCTGCAATTCCCATGCAGGATATTAATATCTGTGGGTTCAGAAAATAGAATCTTTCTGAAGTTGTATTTAAAAACAGTATGACCTGAAATGTGTATTTGGAGAGAAAGAACCCATGAGGAGTGCATTTATTAGAGAAGCGTCTGTCAATGTAATGACCTGCTCATGGCATGATAGCAACTCTTGCTGTCCCCATCTGAACTGGACAGCAAAGCTGTTGCCAACTGATATTAGTGATATTAAACATTTAAATGTGTGTGTTGATGTAGTGGCTCCTCATTGCCACTCTTGTTTGTGTGAAAAATGTTATTGTCCTTATTGTTAAGGTGGCACGGAGCATTACTTCAACAGACCTATTTATCAGTTACTTAATCAGGATGTGTTCTGGTCCAGCTTCTTTCCAGTTCCTGTTGTGACTAGCTGACCAGGAGACACTTACAGAAGAAAACATAAATCCCTGGAATTACATTGCCATGTGTGAGAGCACAGGACACCTGTGTCCTCTGCTCTGAGTGTGTTGTGTGATCCAATCGTGCGCTCCACCTGTGTAGAGCGTGCAAAATGACGAACTTAGTCGTCTTATACCTCTCGCCCAGCCTTTCTTTAGGTACTTAATCACCTTCAGGAGGATTGTTCCTCCTTTGGCTAACCTGCCCTTCAGCAGCGTGTGATCCCCGGTAAACCTTACTTATCGCAGTAAATACTTGATCCGTAGCCGGCTGGCAGCTAAACATGAAGCTCTAAGGAGCTAGCTCAGAGTATTGTGATTACAGACTTAATAGAGGACAAACATCTTAGTGGGATGTATGTGACCGCGGTTCCCTATCAATCCCACCTTTACCTGTTCAAGCTGGATTGTTTACAGCTTTCTGGCAAAGCTGCCTCAGTTCATTGTTTTATACAGCAGATTATATACAGCAGTTATATACAGCAGAATATAAACATAAAGTTGGCAGCTTTTTTATAGTGTCATAACAATTTATTTATATTATGCTACTGGAATATCACCTGTCACAATACAAGCTGGAGGCACAAAGTTCATAATAAAAAAAAGGCTATAAACCCACAGAGACTTATTCACCACCTCTGTCTGAATAGTGTAAACAATATTCTAGTTAATCAACCGAAAATTATGCAACTATAAATTTACAGCACAACATCACACAAATGTCACCAGCACAAGTTATATTTTGTCAATTCTGTAATCTTATTTGAACGGTTTCAGAAATCTTAAAGACATGCCAATATGTCATCAAATAAAACCATCAGTGATATAGTAAGTAATAAAAAAGAAGTTATTGTGATTAAACAAACCCCCAAACACATCTTCAAGAGACTGTGTTGGCCATACATGGCAGGAGCCCATACAGTATCATGTCGTATTTTGTTTCATTTTAATACATTTCATAGAAAATTAATTATTTGTACTCAAAAATAGCTTACTGAATGTATTGTTTATTACTCTGTTACATAT
This sequence comes from Dascyllus trimaculatus, assembly GCA_024666655.1. Classification (NCBI taxonomy): domain Eukaryota; kingdom Metazoa; phylum Chordata; class Actinopteri; family Pomacentridae; genus Dascyllus; species Dascyllus trimaculatus. The sequence continues at coordinate 3,579,962 of CM045453.1, read as the reverse complement.
AATACGTAAAATTTCTGACATGTTTTGACATCCCCAGACCAGTGTGGACACTCCACCTCAGATATTTGAGGGGAGTGAAGCTCATCCCTATTTGATGTAACACATTTCAGCCAGTAGAGGGTATAGGTACTCCAAGAGGAGATCCTCCTGCTCTCAGGTCTCATTGTCTCATGGCGTACCACTGCCCTGCACTTCCACACATCTCCTCAACGTGTCTGCACA
>CM045453.1:3514019-3579640 GCA_024666655.1 Dascyllus trimaculatus | reverse complement strand
AAATATGTACTATATACTGAAGTAGATTTTATTGCACAGAAAGATATATGACGGTATGTAAGTACATGTACATTTTAATAAAACATATGCCATGAATATCTACAATAATGTTAAATTTAACAAGGGTTTTTAAAATGTATTCCTGTTAAATATTCTTTATGAAAATCAGCTTTTCCTAATTTTAATAGTAATATTCAAACCTACTTCAGAACTGCAAAAGCCTTCTTTAGGACAGAATATATCAGCTGTAAATATGTATAAAAATAATTGGAGATAAATACAGACAGCAGCACAAATAACACTGTACATGCAACTGTGTATGGTGAAACATGAACTCTGGTCTTTTGTTAGGATTTGTAAAGGCAGTTGTTCAAAAAGTACAAAAATACATATGAAAGTATAAATATTAAGTATTTGCTGTCCAACTTTGGGACTACGTGGCAATTCCTGGTAGAATTTTCTCACATTCACATATCCTTTTAATGGTAACAAACTGCTTCGGTGATCGTGATGCTTTGGGTGAATAGCTAATGAAATTGATTTCTTTAAGCGCATGTAGCCTGATAAGGATTGCTTGACCGGATCATCTGGTAGTAGAGGGTCTTTAGCAATCTGTCTACTGGAGCAGCTGTTAGAACTTGGCTTGAGTCATAGGTTTGGAGCTCCTTGGATAATAAACCCAGATTTACTTCAGAGGGTCAGTGGAATTAGACACCTAATCTGCCTACGTGGTTTTATAAGTTGACTAATCTTGATATAGACATCCGTTGTTTGGGCTCATCTTAGTGTGCTTACACCATAAGCTGGTTAATGCTATAAGTGTGATTGTGGCAACCATTTGCTCAGCTGAAAGCTGATGTCTTTTTAGTTCTGCATATTGTAGTAGGGTCTCAGCAGGAGAGCATTAAAGACTGGCAATTAGCCATTTATGCAACTTTACCCCGTTTATGGTAGATCACTCACAGAGATAAGACACTCTGATCCATTAATCTACTTAACTTCTTTGTGTAGTATCACGTTAAATTGTTTGAGCAGTTGTTGTCTAGTTGTACATAACTTTATACGTCACTGTGATCAAGCACGCTCCACACTCAAACTTATGAAAATGATTATAACTGATGTTAGTTTTGACAAATGGTTTTGAAATAATTATCCAGTTCAATTTAGTTTTTTCCCTCATTGATTTTTGAGTATCTGTGGTATTATCCTTTTTCTAATCAATAGAGTTGAACTTCTTTATTTGGGGATGTAAAAAGAAGTTTCACTCTGCCACATGAACCTGTTGTTTGCATTGATTGATCTGCTCTGACAGAAAAGAGTGAGGGTTAAGTGGGGCTTAATATAAACCAAGTTAGGAATGTTAGCCATGCTAGCATCACAGCTTCAAGGATGACAGTGTCCGTTGGTCTGACATTCTCTTTGTCATTCCATCCCTTTGGTCCAGACTGAGATATCTCAACTATAGGCTGGGTTGTCAGGAAATTTTGCACAGCACTTCATCGTCCTAAGAAGATGCATCATTTGACTTTTCCTCTATAGTCCCACTGGCAGGCAGATTTTAAAATATTGGTTACATTCCCATGAGATGTGGAATGGAAATCCATCTGTACTGTATATTTATCAGACATGGAACATACTAGCTCTCATTTGTATTGAACATGTAAGCATATATTGCATGTCAACCGGACAATCAATCATAGCTGTTAACGTGACCTCTAAAACCAGAATCAAACATTGTCTAAAAGAGCGTGTGATCCTCACGGTGAAATCATACCATCATGGTCAGCTCTGCCTCATGACAGCTTGATTAGTACGCCGATGCATCAAACCTCTTGTAATCGCCTACCTACTTTTAGTCGGCATATGTTTCACTGAACCGCATAGTTTGCATTACGTTAAATGATGGTGTCTCGTAAATCTGTCCAGGAAAACATTTGCTTCTCATTTGGGAACGGAACTTGGGTTCGAGTCGAGGTTTTGGTCGGGGGCGGGGGGAATGACCTCTCAAGATTAAGCAGCGCTCCATTAGCCTGGTATGCTGCAAAAAAAAGTCTTTCCCTATGATGTCCTGAATTATTAGCACACAAAGGCTCTATGAAGTCTTCCTGAGTCACAGATCTGTGATATTTAGGACAAAGAAGGTGGAGAATGAGAGTGCTTCACAGGCGTCTTCCACTTGGCATTAGATGGTAAATTATCAGATCCTTGAAGGTGGAGCTCAGCTGTGAAGATAACAACAGTCCTAACAGGTAGAATGCATATTGAAGCCTTAGTTGGGAGTCTGACTGGAAACAGCACTGTGTTGAAAAAGTTGCAGGTACCTGTGTTGGTGGGATGTATTATTTAAGGCACTAGCATGACAATGAATCCAGGAAGTCCAGTTGGAGTAACAGAATAATGTATTTAGATGTGCATTAGGTGAAAAACCAATGTACAATGGTTTGTAATACTCAGAGACAACATCTGAATTTATAAAAGTAAAGCATTACTATTTGTGCATAGTAATGTTTACTAGGCAGCCCCATAGTAACCATTAAATCAAGCATAGATCTGTCGTAGGAATTCTCTTTCTGTTCGGTGTTTCCATAGGTCAAGAAATGTGTCCAGTCGCAGCATTTGTTGCAAATGGGGGCTGGATAGGTGTGTAACATATCCGACAGTAATACAAGAGACCAGAGTTTGTATTTTGCCACACACTGACATTACGTATTTGTTTCAAGTAGTACAACAGAACCAGAAGTTTGCATCGGCCATACAAGGGCCATGAATATACGCATCATTATCTATCCTCTCAGCCAGTGTCCCACTATATTATAGAAATAAGTAATTGTTGAAACACTGGCCTTGAATGTTACAAAAGGTCACTAAATAATGCAGGGCGTCGCAGAATTCTCCGATGCCACAGTCTCTCTGGCTCAAGAGCTGTATTAGATTTGGATAATTCCAAATAAAATAAATGTTTTGAGTGCAGTTATGATCACAGGGTGGAGTTGTTGCAGTCTGTTGCTGCTCATACAGGGCAGGTGTGGGGAAACTCCCTCCGATACACTTAATCGCTCCTACATTTGGGAATCCTTCTGCAAATATTTCCGCAGATCAAACATGTAACTTCTCACTCATCTCCCACTAAATGCTCTGCTTTTCTTTCCTTGAAATGATGGACTGCCTTTCTTTAGACAAAGGGCAGGTGAAAGGTTAGGCATTAAAAGCTGTCAGAAAGCTAAGTTGGTGCCGGGGACTTAAGCATATGCAAGGTAGTGTGTTGAGAAATAGGAGGAATGAAAAGTGCTGTGCTGTTGGTGGTCTGGACCTGTGTAAATATAGTAAGTGTTGGGACATTCTGTGGCGAACGCACTGCAGCTTCAACAGGTTTGCTATTAAATTCAACATGTGGGCTCTTCATACAAACAGAAGCTCCTGACAGGTGTGGGTCTGGACTGAGCAATTTGCCCTCTGTGGTTGTGTCTCTTACTACATATTCGCCTTGTTCCAATTATCTCACACCTATTCTCACCACACACAGTCATTCAAAGCACTGAGGAAAATCCCAACAGAGTAATGACGGGAAAGTTCTTTGTTCTGGCCTCTTAGTGGAATCTGTATGTGCTGACAGACAAGGCTATTTAAGAACTGGAGCTCTTAAAATCAAACAGGACACACTCAGTGTTTAATTCTGTAGCAACATACCCCAAAGCTTGCCCTGACTCATTACACTTTCAAAGCGCGCTGGCACACCTCGCCGTGGGAATGACACTTCTCAACGCATCTCTGTTTGAACAAGCTGATTCCACTTTCTCTGTGCTCTGCGTTGGGCATTCAGCAGCTTTTTAAAGTTATAATAGAGCGCTGGCTGAATGCACGAGCTCAGACTTCAAAAAGGGCTAATAAATGTTGAATACAAGTCCTAAGTGTGCACACGATTGCGCCTACCCCTCTGTTTGAAGTATGAATTAATCCTGTTTTATTGTTGAAGATCTGGCAGGTAGACACACAGGTGTGGGCAGATAGGCGTCAATAAACCTTGCTGCTTCGCTCTATGAATTTCCCTGTTGGTGTTTTTATATCCTACATGCATTTGGGTGTCATCCCGCTCACGCTCATCTTAATACTGTCAGCACATATTTAGCTTGAATTGAATACATTTAATTAACCATATTTATGGCCTAATTTTTTGCTTGTATGCATCTGTATTCTGAAACAACAACTAAATCTTAATGACATCAGGATTCTTTGCTGTAAGTCCAAAATATATCTTGAAGACCCATCAGCCTTCTTGAAGTTAATTCAGAGGATGAGGCTGCTTTATCACATGTGCAGCCCTATTTTCATAGCTTTGACCATCCATTTTTTGTTACAATAGCATTGTATTCACCATTGACAACATGGTAGCAGCGCTACATTAAAGCCCAAGTTTCACAAGAGACTGATACGTCAGTTTGTGCTGACACTAAGGCAGCTGTTTATCCAGTTTAGGTGAAACTGAACCTGAAAATTGTGGTAAAAAAGTCTCTCTTTGCACAGAAAATCTGTGTGTGCACAACTGCAGATATGTACGGTAGAATAAGTGTGATATGGAGAGCAAGTGTAGTTACTTTGACATCTCTTTTTTTACATCCAAAAAGTAGACTAACCTGAGGATTTACTCACAACTATCTGGCTGTTCATTTTTTCCTCAATCTTATTAGCAGTGTTGTCATGTTCTGAAATGTTAGTTATAACTTTGACTTTTACCAAACTGCAGTAATCACTAAATTGGTGCTGGTATGATGAAGAGAGTCAGTTTTGTATCAGCTCTTCCAGGCTGACAAGAATTCAAGACTCTCACAAACACTTGTAGAATCATTACTCACTTTCAGAAACCTGTATCAGTTTAGCTGCATCACATGGGTTCATGCTTGTCTTTGTCTGTGTTAGGGCTTCACAGTAGAACATGAAGGTGTCTTCTAAAGACTCGCCCAGTCCTACCCGTCTAATAGGAATTCAGTCACGCATCAGTGTCCACAGCTTGCTCTCAACACCCCCTGTTCGTGTCAGAAAACAAAGGCCACGGGCGTCCCCGCAATACATAGCCGCTGGGGCAACCGGGACAACACCTCTAAAGCAAACAGGCTTACCCGCTCTTTATATTAGCAGCATAATGCTCAGCCTTTGTCCCTTCCAATCCTCCATCCTGACCCTCCTGCTCCATAACAGGTGCCGCTTGAAGTTGCTTTTCTGATTCATTGTTCCTTCAATTCCAAAAGCTCATCTTTATATGTGCCCTCTGAACTGACTTTGTAGGTGACTTTCTCCAAATGTACTCAACAAACGTACAGCCTTTTATTCTGTGTGGTGCAATGAAAGCACGGCTTAGGAAGTGAGCATTTGTGTGTACACTAGTGTTCGTGCTGCTGCTTTAATGATGGGACACAAGTTGTTCCTGTGAGAAATGACACCACTCTGGGTGATACAAATATTCATTTAGATGGGTTTGGGGTCTTTTTTAAAAGTTATTTTTTAAAGACCTTTGAAATAATAATTTGACAAAAAAAGCTTGTCACTTAGGTTACACCTAATTCATCTTTTGCAGGTTTCAGCACATCAGCCGTAGTTAACAATAGATCAAATAACTATGAGTAAGATGAAGAGGCTTGCTTGTAGTGATGATCCCTGCAGTTGCTGTCAGCTCTGTGGAGCAGCTATGCTGGTCCACAACCTTACTGTCTAGTTCACAGCTCTAATTAATGTTGTTTCTCATAATAGCAAATCCTAGGGTGCCAGACAACAGGCAGCTTTCACTGTAGGATGTAATGGTGACACAAACGTTGACAGGACCGACCTTGTAATCAGCCCTTTCAGCCTTTCTGTTTCCTTTGTGGTGTCAGAGCGGGAATGAGCCACATCAACAACAAGTAGTGTTTAAGAGACATAACTCAAGCTCTATGAGCACACTGATAATAGAATATTAGGGGTTTGTTATGTTTTCTTCTATGATGAATTTAACTTTGTTTGTGGCAATGCTTGCAAGAAGAAAACTGCTCCTCAGCGAGGACATGAAGAGGCACTTGTTGTCCTCTCTAAGTTTAACCAATAAGCATCAGACCCTGCACATCAGTTTTTCAGGGCTACTTAGAGGTATCTATCCAGGAGCAGGATCTTTTTCTCTCCTGAAACAGTCTTGAAAAAGGCTGTACATCAGAGGTTTTTGCAGTCTGAACATTTATCAACAAGATATGTTTTTTTTCCAGGACTTGGAGATCAAAATTAGAAAGATTACATTCAACATTCTTACACTGGTTTACTTGAAGATATGGAAATAGGCAAAGTGTTTGCAGATATGTTTAACATTTTCTACTGCAGCCCCTTGCATTTTAATGCAATGCTGTTTTTGGTCTAGTGGTGGCCTTAACATACAATCTGCAGAATCAAATAACCAAATTGAAACTTTAGACAAAGACTAATATACATTGTGTCAAAGAACTAAACCTAAATCACTATTATTCGAGTGCCAAAATTTACACTGCTAACCATCTTTGACCTCCTTCATACTAAAGTTCCATTGAGAGGTTTAACAGACATTTCATTGCACAGTTCAGTGCACAGATCTACAAGCCCAATGCTATTAAAGTTTTAAGCTAAGGTATATAGTGGAGGTTATCGGAGGTTTTCCTAAGCCAGAAGTTCACAGGAATTCAAGTAAAGGACAGCTATAACAGGTATTCACAGTTAAGATTACATGATTAGTGTTTCCTTGAACAGCTTGCTTTCCTTAATCTGTCAAGATGAAGTAATTGGAGGACATACATAATGCTTGAAGTAATACAGGAGTGTTATCCCTCTAACCAGTACTTGACCTTTCCCTGCCCCCTGGGTCAACTATTAACCATAACGGTCTTTGGGGCTGTAATATAATTCCTGTGTTAGCCTCAGAAATCCTTTCTGTTAGGCTATTTCCTATTGAGTTTTGAGACTGGGCAGTACCAAATCATATGCCATCAATTACTGGACAACTTAGGTGAGAATAATATTTTTGGCTATATTTACTACAACATATACAAACCTTCACAAAACCCTTTTAGTGGAATTTATAATTGTGAAATAAATTAAAGTGAAATATGAGCAAGAACATAACTTGTCATTGTATATAACATGAAACAAGCGTGAGGAGTCTTTTTATATGTGTGTTTTTACCTTTATTTTTGACAGTAGACAGTATAAAAGTGGCAGAAATCAGGAGAGAGAGAGAGAGAGAGAGAGAGAGAGAGAGACTGACATACAAAGGTCTTCAGCCACAACCAAACTGGGGACGCTGCTATCATAGTATTTTGGTATGAATCTTAACCATCAGGTTACCAGGAAGCCCCAGTCAGTAAGACTCTCATTGAAGTTTGGTATTCTAGGTATTTGGGTGGGCTGTAGCAGTTCTGGCCCAGAAATATGCCCTGGGCTTTAGTATATCAAACACCAGTCCTGACAAGTAGAGACAGCATTTGAAAATGTGCTCGTGGTTTCCTGGCTTTGGGTGCATGCCATGTGGGCACGATTTGAATTCACTCCAGGAGTTTTGTTGCATGCCATTACAGGTTTGAATAGTATGGCTGCTGTTCCGCGAACAAATACAAACTCTGTTATGCAAATATGGCCATTTTTAAAAATGACTTACCTGAGCGTTTCTGATGTGGCCCTTATTTTATTTAGTGTATGGTTCAGTAAAGTCAAGACCTGGAAAGGTTATGGAAAAGTGGTGGTTATTGTTCAGGTTGGGGAGCAACTAGCATCATGATAACACGAAACTTAGCCAGTATTGAGTGTTGTTAAAATTTGACTTGAACTGCTGATGTCAGTGTCAGCCTCATCTATTCACAGCGAGCTCTTTTTGCAGCATCATTTACCTTCTGCTTTGGCACTTCATGTTCCATGCAACTACAATAGATCACTTATCAGGAAAGTGTAAATGTGGGCTATTTTATACAGTCTCAAACACTGACTGATGCTGCTGTTTTTCTGGTAGACCATAGTGTCCATGAAGCTATCAGCAACATTAGTGCATGAAATACTAAAGCAGGCTATTATTAGATTCATTATATCTGAAGCGTGAAGCTTTCTTATGTAACCTTATACTTACACACTGTCATTGCCGGTCACCTAGCAGAAGTAGCACGTCAGTAGTCCATCCACAGTACTGTTGACTCACCAGCAACCCATACAGCCCAAGACACTCTAAACTGTACAGTGTGTCAGAAATAGACTTAAAGCATAAAGTTACACTTTGGGCTGCAGTTACACATGTTAGGTGCAAGTGACACATAAGCCATTCCGTGTCCAGTGTAGACAGCTCGCTATATTCCATCATTCGTATATGAAATAAAAAGTGCACATACATCTGGTGAGGGCAGGGTGCCAGATAAAAGGCAAGGTAAGAAAAAAGTGTTTGTCTAGATTATTTTTTAAATAATAAAACCCATATTTTAACATTTCTGATTTTGGTAGCTCCTAGCGTTGGTATCAGAAAATGATGTCAGACAGCACGGCATGCCACTACCCCTGTAAACTCACCCAACAGGTTGAGGTTTGATTCTTCGAGCTTCGCTGCCTTTGACAAGTTGCCCAGCAGATAATTCAGTCCTTCAAATATAAAGTCATTTAGAAAGTTGTCTGAATCATTTGCTGTCTTTGCCCACCTACTGTTTGATTCTATAAGCCTTGTTGTCCCTGTCAGCCTACCCAGCAGAGAATCCAGTCTTTCTGTTTGTTTTAATCATAGAGCCATGAACTGTTCTAATACTGTGTTTTCACTTGATACAATTCATCCAGATAGAACACTAAATCATCATAAATGTGTTACTTATCAGAAACTAATAAGAGAAACTGAACAAAATATTCACCTCACCTGAGCATATCAGCTTTGTTTTCTCAGAAAATCAGTTTTGCTGATCAATCGGATGCATTTTCCAAACTGAAATCTAATCTGGGTTGCAGTGTCTTGCTGGTAGACATTCATTTGACTCTGTGGAGAACATTAAAGGCTTTTGGGAAAGTCCTCATCCATAGATACTTTCAGAACCAGAATGCTTCCATAAAGGTTCCTGTCCATGCTCTGTTAAAAATATAGGTCATTGTGCTAATCATTGTGGATTAGCTTAGCCTAGCAAAGTAAATTATCTTTGGCCTTTAGAATGAACAACAAGAAGAGTGTCCGAGGTCACATATGCACTAACTCATCTCTAATGTAGGTATCTCTTTATTCTACATCTGTCTTCACACTCTTTGGCAAGAGGTGACCCCCTGGACATGCTCTCAGTCTGTCATAGCACTGGCACATACATATACAGATCTGTATGAAAGTTTTGGGCACTTTAGATGTTTACATTTTTCTTCATCACACAGTACCAGCAGGGAGGTATCTGATAGCTCCCAAACTTATTCAGCAGCAGCTCAGACAATGAGCCCAAACATCCAGCCAGGGTCATAAAGAACCTCAGCCACAAGAAGAACAAGGAGTCCTGCAGCAGCTGCCTCAACCCACACGGAGCCCTGATCCCAACATCCTGGAATCAGCCTGGGATTACATGAAGAGACAGGAGACACTGAGACAGATCGAAGCCACAGGAGAACGGTGGCAAGCTCTCTAAAATACTTGAACCTCCTACCCGCCAAGTATTTTGAAAAACTGTGTTTAAGTGTACTGAGAGGAACTGGGGTTGCTATACAGGCACTCACGTGAGAAATAACGAAAGCATTCTCACTTTTAGTGCCTAAATGTTTGCACAGATGGACAACCGGTCATAGTAACACCTATAGGCACCTACAGTTTCAAGTCTCCAATTCCACTAACCTTTTTGGAATGTGGCATGAAACCGGAGCACCATGAGGCGGCCCACACAGGTTCTGGGACCAACATGCAAACTCCAGACAGAGATGCACAGGTGGGCCACCGGCTTGCACATCTTGCCTTTGCTGTAAAACAACAGTACTAACAGCTGCCTACCTCCCATGGCTTTGTTCTGGACACATTTCTGGCTAGGTCTTGACATGGCCTCTTTGCAAAGCTCGAGGTCAACCCATTTAGGGTTCTGGTTGAGGAAGACTCATGCTCCACTAGGAAAGTAGTACAAGACAGGCTGCAGGTTCTGATCTGTGAAATGTCAGGTTTTATTAGCTTTGTTAGGTTTGTTGAGTTGGTGTCATTTCTTAATTTTCAAAACAGATCAGTGCAACAACACTTCTTTGTAGACATTCAGCTCTCTATAAACAATATGCTCATCTTTAATTCGCCCCTGACCACGAGGTCAACAAGTTAGCAGACTGAACAGAAGTCTGTAGGCAGAAATGTTTCTATACTAAATTTCACATCATGCCTGCAATAACTACAATAAGTGATAATGCGCTAAAACTAAGACTCAGTGGTAAAAGCTATGGAAAAAACAGATATCTGTCATTTCTTAATGTGATTATAATATAAAAGTGCCTTTGTTGTCAGTACTGTACGTATCCTAACATGAACTTCCAAGCACTTCTTTCTTATTTTCATTCACACTGTTTTTGTGTTCTGGTGGTTTGTATTGTAGACTCTGTTTGCTCAAACACTGTAAAACTGGAGGCAGACTGAAGAGATGAAAGGAAGCAAAGAAAAGAAAACATGTCGGTAACTGCAGTGTTGATCCCTGTGTACCAGAGAAGCCATACATCAGTCAGTCATGTAGGTGGTAGAGGTTCAGCAGTAAATAACTTACCAGAGCTAAAGCCATAGGATCATGAGAGTGCAAACATGATTATTGACAGAAACACAAAAGGAGGTTTAAGGGAGTCTCATCCCTGCTGTGTGAAATTTCAGCCAAACACTGCCATGTGCAAAGAGGGTGGGCAGGTGACAGTGTTGGAGAACATGAGGACCCACCCCTCCCCTCAACCAATTTGTAAGCAGTTTCCTTTATTCTCCTCTTGTGGTTTTCAATCATGACCTAGTTTTGGGCTGACAAAGCCCCTCGCACTCCTGTTGTGTTTATAATAGCCATGTCTCCAATTAATAGGGCAGCCTGTATTTTTGTGTGCGTGCATTTGTGTATACTGATCACGGGGCAACCTAATAATCCTTTTTCTGTGACACGAAGGTGTTGCAGACATGCTGTCTTTGCCTTTGCCCACCTTCTGCTTGAGTCTTTAAGCCTTATTGCACTTGACACACTACCCTGCAAAGAATGAGGTTGTCTTGTTTGTCCTACTCATTGAGGACAGAGTGGGGCACTGTTTCCCTACTTTGCTCTCAGACACTGGCATGTCAAAGCTGTGAATGGTGTTCTCGGCTCCGAGGGCTCACCATTGGGCTTGTGTTGCTAGGTTTTACCTTGTTGTCTATTGTGTCAGCAGCAATAAAGAGACATCTGTTTCTTAAGCTAATTCTGCTCATTTGCTATCCCAACAAAGCTCTCTAAAGTGAGTGGCTTACCCAGACACAAGGCGCTGCCATTGTTCAGTTCATCTTGTCACTTTTGTTTTGCCAATCTGTCTAAGTAGATTTACTGTTACTGAAATTAAGTGGATGTAAGAATGTTGAAAGAAGTTAATTAGACAACCGAGGGTCCCAGGATGGACACACCATTTACAATTTGCAACATGCGGACCATTTCTGAGCCTAAACCAACACTGATGTCCCTGGGGAAGAACCATTAACAACACCCTCCAGCAGGAAGAAAAACTGGTCACCGCTCCGTGTACAACTGATCTATTGAGCAGGGCGCCGTCTGAGCCTGAGGTTGCTCTGAAACCATTTACTATTATGGCACTGCTTTCGCCTGCCACATAAACATGAGGAGATAGATTGTAGCCAGACTGCTGTGTTTTGCTCACGGTGCCACTAGGTGAAGAGAAGTCATGAGGAGTTTATTTTGAAAAATACCAACAGAGATGACATCACCAGAGCTCCTCTCTAGGACTCATAAGTTGTGACTGCTCTGCTCTAGTTTTCACTGTGTGACCATCAGGCCTGTTTGCTTAGTTGACAAAAGTGATTGCTGATGATTTGCAGTTATGCACAGGTTGACAGTATATGTAGTTTAAGTTACTTCGTTGTCTTTACCATGACCTATTTCTTTTAAACTGTTGCTACAATAAACTATCTCTGCACAGTTTGAGATGCTGCATACACTCAGTGAAACAGTTAGTTTGTTAAACAGTTTCAGATAGGTATTGTTTCAAATTTAAGTACATGGTGGAGGTAAAATATCTAAAAATATTGTAGCATACTGGATTAAATTCTCATTTTGTGACTTTGCTTAACTGTTTTTAAATTTGTTGCACATTTTTACACTTTTGTGTCAATACTTCAGCTTATGTGTAGAGTTCTGTTTGCTGTCTATTTCCACTACAGTATTTAAAATGTTAACACCAGTAGTGTCTTGGCACTTTTGCAGGCTGATACAACACCGTCCTGTTTTTTAGCAGGAGTGCATGACAGTGTTATAGAACTGTACTCATCCCAGCGACTAGGCCTTGCTTAACTACACTGTGTGTAAGATCCCACAAGTGTAATATTGATGTGTCCAGTTCTTGTAGCACTTTTCCACCTGTAAGATGCAGTCTACCGATGACAGTCTCACAAACACTCACTCAGACTTCCTAAGAAACCAATTCTGTCCACTCGGGTGCCACAACTTTCTGTCTCAGTCAAACAGTACAAAAGCTGTGAGTCAGCACGTCCTTGTGCTCCAAACTCAGTGTTCATCAGCTCCCATAGTGGTGCCAAGCCCCATTTTTGAGGGAAGAATGAAGAAAGAGTGAAGTGACTGCTCTTCACCACTTTCCAAAGTAGACAGTCTGACAATCATATTCCCTTCAACCACAAATTGGCCACGGGAGCAAAGGTGTAAATGCATACAGAGTTCTCTTTAATGCTCCTTTTACCTTTTTTTTACACAATTACTTCCATCACTTTTGAGTGTATAACCCAGTGCAATTCCATGTATGTCTTTGAGGATATTGCCAGTATGTCCATTTGTACAATTCACTGGTTCAAGACTGTCTCCCAGAGAGTTAGTTTCTATAAAACTAAACTGTATTCTCATTTATGTTTGGAAAAAAAAAACATAATTTCATTTTGAAACAAACCTTTTTTTTTTTACTGAAAGGTATGAGTGCGACGCATTAGAAGAAGCTTCCTGTTTGTAAATGCCAGAAAGTTTGCAGAGGAATGTAGGTGAAAAGGATGGAAGCACATGTCAGCAACAGGACTCTCATCCATGTGACACTGTTATCCTTCGATGTCAGTTTTGTTGCACTTACTGTTTGGTTAGGTTCAGACACCAGAAGCACTTGGTTAGGTTTAGAAAATTTTCAAAGCTGCATCTCCATTTCTGGGTTACCCCTTTGGTCACTCCTGCTTGATATAATATATGATTGGTTGACTGAAAAGGAGCAACATCCATCCATCCATTATCTATACACCACTTAATCCTCTGTAGGGTCACAGGGGGCCTGGAGTCTATCCCAACTGACTTAGAACGAAGGCAGGGGACACCCTGGACAGGTCACTAGCCTATCAAAGGGCTACACATAGAGACAGACAACCAAGTACACTCACATTCATACCTACGAAAAAGACCAGCAGTAAAGTAAATTTATAATTTGAAACATATTTTATTATAACAAAGGTAGCGTAAATACTTCTTCCTCCAAACGTAACTGAAAGGGCAGTTTAGTTATATGGAATGTAATTTGTTGGAGGCAGGGTTGCTGCAATGATGCGGCTGTTTAGGTGTGAACACTTCTGTCTGAAGATGCGACCATACAACATGTCATCCAGTTCATACTGACACCTCCAGTGTCCGGTCGAGTATTCCAAAGCTTTGCTTGTTCACTGCTTCCTCATTACTGTGTAGCTTTCTACCAATGTCAGGTTCCATTCAAGAGCCATTAGCACACTGTACTTCTACATTTTGTACACTACTACTACTAGTACTACTACTACTAATAAGAGAACTTTAGGTGTCTTATTAGGTGTAAACTTTTCCAGCTAAGCCGATTTTTGTTTTGATGAACTCACTGATTGTGACTGATTGAAAAACTGATAAGTGATGTTCGCAAAGGTGTCAACTCCTGAAGCTTACAAAGCAAACACAAGGATGCAAAATAAACCCGTCATCTGAACAAGAACATCCCCCTTCCACTCTCACCTAGTGAGCACACACTCTGACACAAACAGCAGCGAGACTAACACATGCAGAATAAGCTGCAGAGTAAACAAGGGAGTGGAGCCTCAACCTTAAAAAAATTCTCAGGCTGCTGGGCCCGTGGGTGTCAGGGAGAGCTCTACCTCTCACCTTTTGAATTGTGTTTGCGCGCACATGTGTTTGCCTGCCTGTCTGTGTGTGTATGTTTGCACATAAGTATGGATAAAAGTGAAATGTTTGCTCTCTTAGCCTGCTTGACAGCTGTCTCTCAGCTAAAGCCCTATCCAGTTTGAACCTTTCACCAGCACTGAGTGCTAATGGAAAAATAAGCTTTGAAAGGAGAGGCAATCTGAGGGAACTCATTAATTTGCAGTCAGCCTTTTGTATTCACTGACACCGAGTAATGGGCTGTCATTGATCACTGTCCTAATAATTTTTTCTCCACCCAGTCAATAATTACTTTATACAAATGTAACAAAGGTTGTTAAACACTTTAACAAGACACTAATTTGCCTGCTTGATCACAGTTGAGTTTGATAATGTTGAGTCATTGCTTATCTAAAATACACTGCTAATGACATCTGGATCTCTGTTTATGCACTCCAGCTTAGCAGTGTTGTGTGCTCTGGTACGTACAGTATGAGGGATGCACGATAATGCCAATTTCAACCGATACCGATAATCGATAATTTTATACTTCTTGGAGCCGATAAACGATAATGTCAACCGATTGAGTTTGTGTCGGGAGGGGGGGACTTGGGGTGGGCAGGTCCATTACTACAATCACTGCGGCGTTCTAGAGCCTCAGCAGTGTACTAGAGCCTTGGCGACGCCTGGTTGTGCCTGGCGGCGTACTACAGCCTCGGCAACGCTTGTGGCGTTCAGCAGCACATGACTATTTGAATATCAAAATTATTATCACAATACCACCACAACCAACAAATATTCAGATATTCCAATAATCGGGACCAGCCCTAGTGAAATGTCTTTTTCAGACATGGTAAAGAAAGTCCAAACTGGTCAGTGCCACGCCATGCTGCTTGTTTATCTCTGCCCGTGTTATGACATCACACACATGCAACAGTACCGTCGGGGAGGGGAGGGGTTGAGGAGTCAGGCATGAGGACAAGCCACAACACACAGACCAACGGCAAAAACCAAGATTCCAAGTCTTTATTATTATCGGGACATTTTATCAGCTGATTTTTTAATCGGAATGACGTCATAATTGACAATATTAACCGATAATTTTCAGACGCCGATATTATCGTGCGTCCCTATACACTATAGATGTCCACAATGGAAGAAGCCTGAGTGATAAATGATTTATAAGAGCGTAATGGCTGAATGATAATAAAGCTAAAGAAAAGGTCATGGGGTCACCAAAATAGTCAGGAAACATCTTCTGCAGACCATGAGCACTAGTACTAGATTTCAGAACAATGTGGCCTATAACTGTGGGTATCCTCTGTGTCATCTCACAGCCCAGCCAGACACTTATCTGCACATAGCAGTCTGGTCTTCAGGGAAGCTGCACTCAAAATGGTGTTTAAAACCTCCTTCTCTCCCCACCCATCCTCTGTCTTCCTCCTTCTCTCACATACTGTGTAGGACACATGCTTCTGCTGCAGCAGACACACTGTCTTCTTTTGGTCTAATTTCCTGATTGTGTAATTATATCAGGATGTTGTTTGTCCTATCAGAAATGTTGCTAGTCATTGTTTGGACTGTGTGTGTTTGTGTGAGATGAGCGCCAGTGATAGCACAAGCATGGAGCCAAGCTTTGCTATCTGAGCTATCAGAGATAGCACTTCCTACAGTCTGTAACTTCTTCACATAACAAACATTTCATCCAACTCCTTGTTCTAAATGATTGAGACGTGTGCTCTCCGGAAAAGCTAAAAGTTAAAACAGTCACAATTAGATCCGTCTTTGAGTCTGATAAGCACAAACCTCAGGAGAAAGTGTGCTTGCAGGGTGAGCGGATGTTTTTTGAATGCAGAAGGAGGACAGAGATCCTATCCAGCCCATTAACTGTAATTGTGCTTGGACAGAGTTTATTTGACAAGGAGTGGGGCCTGTAGGAAGAAGGCAACGGAAGGGGAGGTGTCATCCTATCACATCAGACATGAGGCTCTGGGGCCAGGAGGAGAGGAGGTGCAAATGAGTTTAGGTCACGACCAAAGGGGACTGTAAGATGGGCGTGATAAGTTCCTCTGTTGTTGTCCACCCTTCCTGGCCATGGTGATGAGAATCAATCTGCTTGTTGTGCCTTCACTTCTTCATGATAGAGGCCAAGGGCTACATGACAAGACTCTAAACAAACTCTTGAGATGATAAAAGACAGACAGCTGGTTGTACTTCATCAGAGACACACTGTAATGCTTTCCATACTTTTCCTTAATAACTTTTTAAAAAATCCTATTAATCCACAGTGTAAGTCTGTGCTTTGTTAACAGACAGAAATACAGTGTCTATAAAAATGTTGTGTCTCAGTCAAAAAGGACATCAGCCCTTGAGTCAGCACAGATATGTGCTTGTGCTCCAAACAAAGTGCTTCTCATATCATGTAACAGTGTCAAACCCCAGTTGTGAAGGAGTTCAGCTTTGAAATTTCTGCTTCTGGCAATTTTTCTAACTTTCCAAAGGGGACAGTGTAACAATCCTGCTCAATTTACTCACTGCCTGACCAGGCGTGCAGAGGTGTGAAAGTAGGCATCACTCTCTTTTATACTTACCCTTTGTTCTTCACACAGCTACTATATTGCGGGTGTACAATATAGTCCAACATCATTAATGCCCCTGAGGCCTCTGAACATCATTTTCGCGATGCCTGTATCACCATGAATGTACCTGCTTTATCTTTAAAAGCAACAGAACTGTGTTTTCATAGATTACTCTTCCTGAGGTCAGTATAACTATCCCTCTTTTGTGTTTTGACCTGCTGGTGATGCAAGGAATATTCAAGTCCTTGTCTTTTTAGATGCAATATCAGCAACTGTTTTTAATGTAGTTTGACTGGACTGAGAAGATTTTGACATTTAGAGAAATTTTATTAGCCATGTACGGCCTTCAGTCTAATGTCTTATATTTATGTATAATAGAATGTAAAGAATTCCCCTTCCTTGCTGCAGATTTTTTACAGTGAAAGTTACAAAAGCAGACCTCCCATGTCACTTACAACAAACCAGGCATAAAAGAACGTCAGAGCCTGGAGACGTCCCAGGTTAAAGGAACACTGTGCCTACCAGATCACTGTGCTAGGGTGAGAGGATGTCGCCCAAAACGATTGGGGCCTGCCCTAGTAGTGGAATAACCAATTGCATGTACATTTCGTAACCTCTAGTTAAGTCCAACATAAGCCAAAGAGCTAATCTGTCTAATCGGTATTTTAAGGTATGTGGTAATGCACTTCCTTTGTATTGTAGTCTGCGGCGAACAGTTCAAAAAAGAACAGGTGAGAAGTGTAAGTGACTCCAAGTGTCCTCTATTCTTAGTTAGGCTATGCACAGTTTTGTTTTGAGTCCTTTCTCTCAAGCTCTTCTGAACTCTTGTAGCATTTCTCTTCCTCTTGTCTGCTTTGGTTTACCCCATTTCTCTCTCTGCTTTAGAAAACATCCTGTATGCTCTCCTCTAAGCTGGGCCCAAGTCTTTCTTAGGGTCCCCTGACCTTTACGTGTGGTTGAAGGCCACATTGTACAGCTTTGTTTGATGCATACTGAGGCTCAGTTGGTAGGGCTGCAGTACAGTGCAAAATGAATGAAGACAGTCTACTACATTGGGTTCAGTATCCATTTAGATGGCAACAGGATCCTTGGACAGTGTGGACACACAGTATGTAGACTCCATAACATTAGAACAGCATTTCTTTGTCCCACAAAGCTACAAGTGAAAAAACAAACCATGCAGAGACTTCACACATTTTTTGCGCATATCACAATCATTCACTCTGGTGGTGTAATCTTGTCATCATGCACCTGAGATCACCCGAGTAGTTTAGGAGACATTTTGATCATGTAAAAGTCTTGCAGTCGGCAGGAGGCTTTCATGGCGTCTGTTAATCATTCTAGGAACACCACAACTGTAGTTTACTTGTGAAACAACCTTGATGAACTTTAGCATATGTCCTGTAAATGTTTCCT
Source organism: Dascyllus trimaculatus (assembly GCA_024666655.1). Classification (NCBI taxonomy): domain Eukaryota; kingdom Metazoa; phylum Chordata; class Actinopteri; family Pomacentridae; genus Dascyllus; species Dascyllus trimaculatus. The sequence goes on along the minus strand of CM045453.1, from coordinate 3,561,354 downwards.
GCCTATGACTGCTGTCAGAATCCTTCCTGAACCTGTTTTGGAACACATTATGTAGATTTCAATCCAACATAATGGGATCACCCTTTAAATACCCTTTCAAACAGCTACGCTAACAGGATGTGCGACCCACTCCTCAGCCATCTCCCCGATCAACCTGGCTGGACTGCGTTAAGTAGACACCTGATTTGATGGTCAAGCTTTGTCCGTCACAGCCTAAGCCCCGAGGGGATGAGCCACAAATCACCAACTAAGACTCTTTGGAGTCAAAGCTGAGGACCTAAATCCCCAAGTTTACCTTTCTTACCTGTGCTTAGGCCTCTTACTGTACGCTCCTTCGCAGGACACTGGGTTCTGTCCTGGAAGTACTGGCTGGTAATCCAACACCTGCTGTAAGGACACCTGGTGTCCAGATTTACTTAGATTGTGTTGCAGCGACAAGACCTGTTTTTACAGCTCAGTCATCTAGCCTAAGAGCAGAGGTTTTTTGTTAGTGTTAAGAAATCAAAATGTGACATAAGGAAACATTCACAAGCCGTGCCATTATTCGAATAGTCGAATGGCATGGCTTGACTTAAAATTATTTGCAAATCATTGGTCTTTTATCTGACTTAAGATACAGCAATGGAAAAGTTACTGTACTTGTCATTTGGGTGTCTGGGGTCAATGCAGCAAAGATATCTGAAAGGCCAAGCTGGCCACAGTTTTCAGTTCTCATGTTCTTGTCCTGCATACAAATTTAACATGAAACGCTTTATATTTTTGTCCTTCATAACACATCTTTTGTCAAAGGTACAACCCCTTGATGCAATTATTTGAATAAATCAACAGAATCTTTACAGAAAATCTCTTCCTGAACACAGACTCATGTAACTGTACAGCTGATTTGTCTCACTGTGTTGTGGCTTCTCTTTTATAATGTGAGAACATTTAAAGCTAAGTAGTAATTTACATTTCACTAAATGGTTTGTATGCATGGGCAAAGCAGTACATGCAATCCCCATGCCAGATATTAATATCTGTGGGTTTGCTTAATACATGTTCGCTCTGGAGTAGTCTACATTGTGATATCAACTGATACTTATACTACATACATATGTTTTGTTGGATGAAGATAACCAATGAATTTAGCATACAATAGTACAAGAAGAATCTTTCTGAAGTTGTATTTAAAAACAGTATGACCTGAAATGTGTATTTGGAGAGGAAGAACCCATGAGGAGTGCATTTATTAGAGAAGCGTCTGTCAATGTAATGACCTGCTCATGGCATTATAACAACTCTTGCTGTCCCCATCTGAACTGGACAGCAAAGCTGTTGCCAACTGATATTAGTGATATTAAATATTTAAATCTGTTTGTTGATGTAGTGGCTCCTCATTGCCACTCTTGTTTGTGTGAAAAATGTTATTGTCCTTATTGTTAAGGTGGCACGGAGCATTACTTCAACAGACCTATTTATCAGTTACTTAATCAGGATGTGTTCTGGTCCAGCTTCTTTCCAGTTCCTGTGACTAGCTGACCAGGAGACACTTACAGAAGAAAACATAAATCCCTGGAATTACATTGCCGTGTGTGAGAGCACAGGACACCTGTGTCCTCTGCTCTGAGTGTGTTGTGTGATCCAATCGTGCGCTCCACCTGTGTAGAGCGTGCAAAATGACGAACTTAGTCGTCTTATACCTCTCGCCCAGCCTTTCTTTAGGTACTTAATCACCTTCAGGAGGATTGTTCCTCCTTTGGCTAACCTGCCCTTCAGCAGCGTGTGATCCCCGGTAAACCTTACTTATCGCAGTAAATACTTGATCCGTAGCCGGCTGGCAGCTAAACATGAAGCTCTAAGGAGCTAGCTCAGAGTATTGTGATTACAGACTTAATAGAGGACAAACATCTTAGTGGGATGTATGTGACCGCGGTGCCCTATCAATCCCACCTTTACTTGTTCAAGCTGGATTGTTTACAGCTTTCTGGCAAAGCTGCCTCAGTTCATTGTTTTTTCTCAAAATACAGCAGAATACAAACATAAAGTTGGAAGTTTTCTTTATAGTGTAATAACAATTTATTTATATTATGCTACTGGAATATCACCTGTCACAATACAAGCTGGAGGCACAAAGTTCATAATAAAAAAAAGGCTATAAACCCATAGAGACTTATTCACCACCTCTGTCTGAATAGTGTAAACAATATTCTAGTTAATCAACTGAAAATTATGCAACTATAAATTTACAGCACAACATCACACAAATGACACCAGCACAAGGTATATTTTGTCAATTCTGTAATCTTATTTGATCGGTTTCAGAAATCTTAAAGACATGCCAGTATGTCATCAAATAAAACCCTCAGTGATATAGTAAGTAATAAAAAAGAAGTTATTGTGATTAAACAAACCCCCAAACACATCTTCAAGAGACTGTGTTTGGTCATACATGGCAGTAGCCCATACACTACCATGTCGTATTTTGTTTCATTTTAATACATTTCATAGAAAATTAATTGTTTGTACTCAAAAATAGCTTACTGAATGTATTGTTTATTACTCTGTTACATATAATACGTAACATTTCTGACATGTTTTGACATCCCCAGACCAGTGTGGACACTCCACCTCAGATATTTGAGTGGAGTGAAGCTCATCCCTATTTGATGTAACACATTTCAGCCAGTAGAGGGTATAGGTACTCCAAGAGGAGATCCTCCTGCTCTCAGGTCTCATTGTCTCATGGCGTACCACTGCCCTGCACTTCCACACATCTCCTCAACGTGTCTGCACAGCGTGTGTGCACAGATGTCATAACTCTACCCAAGAGAACAGCCCGAGTCACAGGCACTCTTCTAACGCCATCTGGTTTTATTCTCGGTCTATCATTTGTAACTGTGAAAACAAAAATACATGACTTACTTGCAGGTAAACATCGACACGAGATCTAAAAATTGCAGGGCGAGTAGATCTGACTGAGGTTTTTTCTTTAAATAGGGCATGCACTTTGAATGGATCAGCTAATCCTCAATGACTGTGGTTGAGAGGGGGTTGGGTCATTGTGTCATGGCGCTTGCCTAAAAGGCCAGACATCAAATAGGCTCCAGCCATAAGTGAGAGAGGATTGAGCGGGTTAAAGGAAATAATTAAGGATCCAAAGGGTGCGTCTCAGTGTTTGCTTAGGTAATGGAGAGGCAGGCGTGTTATTAAGAAATACTGAGCTCGTGGCTAATTGTCTGCTTTAATCACAACTGAAAGTTTTCCATTATTAGTTTGCAGCATGTAAGTACCTACACTTTACCTTGTTATGTCTGATCAAAAATAGTGAATAAGACCAATAGATAGGGCAGAAGGAATCAGAATCTTTTAATTGGCTATTTTAATTCTTACTAACCACTCAGAGTCTGGTTGGTCCAGGACCCCAAAAGAGTGCCTGCTCATGGGTCTCCTTTGGAACTTGCATTACTTGTACTATATGTGTGTCCCAACTCCAGTGTGTTCAGCACATAAAAGGGAATAGAACACTTTGTGTACTCAAGTTTACATTTGCTTTAATGTACAATAGTAATAGTTTACAAGAAATAAATACTTTATATTCAGTGGCAGGTTGACTATTAAAGTCCTTGTTTCGGTCTTGGAATTGGACCAACCTGGTATTTGTTAATAGCAGGGCTTAACTTTACAAGCCACATGATGCACACAGCAACAAATGGAGACTACAGGCCAAGAAAGAAATTACAATAATCATCTTCTTTGCAGCCATAATGTAACTTATTATATTAAACTAGAGCTGAAATCAGATTAGAACTGATTTTTACTAGGTTTTAGAACTGTTCTATCCTTCTATTGCACTCCAAAAACAAAGGATTGTTTTTCGTCAGTTACTTTTTTTTATTACTCTTTCACCTCCAAAAGCAGTGCTGATTGTAGTACAAAATGTAATCGCTTTAACGTGCCACATATGAAATAACAGGATCCATTAACAGTGGTTGAAGTACATAAAAAGAGAGAGACAGAAAAAACACTCAGAGAGGGAAGTCAGGAGACAAAATCTCATTGACTTAATCGTTCCTTTTGAGTGTTGAGCAGTTGTGTAAATGGTAGTAATAGTTACAGATCACAGGAACGGAACTTTACTGCAGTGGAGGTGCTACGTTCCAACATTTGTCTTTTCATTTAAAGTGTATCTTAACAAATAGTGCAGCCTTAAAAATTGCCTCCGCTGTGTGTTTGATGACTTCCCTCAGTGTAAAGATGACCTGTCTTCAAGGAAAAGCTGGAACAAGCTGATTTTGAATGAATATGCTCTCAGACAACCTCAAAGCCAACTTAATAGGAAACCAAAGGGGAAGTTTGAATGTTAAGGGGTTTTAAAACTGCAATGAATATACAGAACCACCCAGCTCAGAGGGCTGGAAAATTAAAGTAAACTGCACTTTGTCAGCAGCGTACTGGAACAGTGTGCAGACGCTGAAGAAATGCTGTAGGCGTAGCCGTTTGCCACAATGCTGTGTGTTTAATATGTCCAGAAGACACACAACTGTCTGGTGTATTTTAATTCAGGAATCCAACAGAAGGAACTGTATCAGGTTACTAATGATAACTAAGTAAGCAGAGTTAAAGGTTACTGTAGATCTACTGGTTGAATGTGTACCTGTTTTGGAGCTACTTTCCCTGCTGCTGAAACCCATTTCCACTGCGTGGGTCAGTAGCTGCATTGTTCCTGCACAAGTAGGTCAGGGTCAAAGGTGCTGTCACAACTATAGCGACATAGGCTCTGTGGTTAATTATGATTGATCATTGTCAGACAGCGTTGTCACAGAGAACATGTGTTTTATCTATTTATTCATATGTTCATATTGCTTTAAGTCAGTCACACATATCCCAAATTCAGTGCAAAGTCTGGAGACAGAAACTTGAAGCTGCTGTGAAAAAAAGTAGTTTGTATGTTCTTCCTGTGCAAACCTGTCAACCCAAAATGACGTTGCTGCACAGCTGAACGGCATTCTCATTGAAGGAGGTGTTTTTTTTTACATGATAATGTTTGTGACTTATCACAAATATGTTTTAAATCATCATACCTTTGCTGTTTTTATTGCTTTACTGTTGCTCCTTTATACCCTTCAAATGGAGAAGCTTCATACATGTTGTGAAAAGTTTGTATTTGAACCTAAACTGCTATTTTTCTAACTATATCCACATAGTTGTGGTGCCTAAATCAAAAGTAAATGACTGAAAAACAAAACTTAAGTGTAAGAATAATGGTCCCACACTGGACAGGAAGCCTGGTCTCCTGGGTTAAAGTCCTGTTGCTGCCTTATGCCTCCATCCTCCTTATGTGGGGTTTGTGGCTCCTCCTACTACTTTAATACAAAGGGAAATGATGTGTTCTTCAAACGATAATCATCAGAATGCAGTTTAACTGTATATCAACATAATTTTTGGAAGACAGGGTTGCTCTGCAGGCACAGATGCTTCCTTTCACCGTCCAAAAGCATGCATGGTATGTTAATTAGGAAACATTTTAGAAAATGTAAATGTTTTTTAAGCGAATATGAAAAGGAAACTTTATAAGGGTTATTCCCATAAAAAATATGGGAATAACCCATCTTAAAAAAGTTAAGATGATAGATAGATGATAGATGATAATTCTAATGTCATATTTAAAAAAACTGATTCAAATAGATATAGCATTTTCAACTTTTGTCATTTACTCCTAGTCTGAAATCCACCTTACACCTACCGACAAGCAAATCCAGAGCCCATTATTAGCATCATATCCTGTTAGATAGAAAGGCATCAATTCATCCATTTCCTGTCATTTATCTGGAGTGGTGTCATACTGGCACTTACATATGGTAGTCCATGCAGTCCCTTCACTAGCAAAGCCTTCAGTGGAAGGTGTCCTGGTCAGATGCCTGAACTGCCTCAATTGTGTCCTTTCAACACAAAGGTGAAGAACTTCTACCTCTAAAAGGCTGAACTCCTTACCCTGTCTCTAGGCATGATCCCAGGCACCTTTTGGAGGAACTCAGCTTGACCCCTTGTCTGATGACCACAATAGATGGTTGAAATATTAATCAACTCATGAATCAAACATTTTTCTTTCCAGCTCAGCTCCCTCTTCAGCACAACGGTGTGTCACAATGCCTGCATTGCTGCTGATGCCACATGAATTTACTGGTCACTGTTTCGCTCCATTTTCCCTTGTGAATAATTCCACATCAACTAAAGGGCCATTCATGCTTTCCACATGAGTGTGTCCACAGGGGAAGACATAATGTCAATTTGTCATCTGCCTAATTTGTCAGTTAGGCAGACTCTTCTGCAGACGTCTGCAAGCATCCCAAGACTTGTAACTGCATAGACTGTATGCACTGCAAGCTAGCTTACTGCAGGCATGCTAAGAAAACATATGGTGCTCAAAACAATTGTTTGTTATAAGGAGATACTGTGCTAGGACATTCTGTCTGTCATCCGCACCTTTACTATTCATCATCAAAGAGCTGAAATAGTTACTGCTGAACTCTGGGGGTTTCTATTTTACTGTCCATTGACAACGCCCAAACAAAGTAGAAAGTTCAGAAGTCTCCAGCAGTCCTGAGCTTTGTCTGTCCACTGTGCTCAGCACACCTCACACATAATCACAGTGCTACAGTCCAGTCTGTAACTAGCTGCTATGTCCTGTAAGAAGCCTAAAATCACAGCCAACCTTTTGGAAACATCCACAGAAGCCTTTTGTGTTTTTCTGAGTTCGTTGTGAGGACCAATGCAACTATGCATAGCATATTCTATAGTATGTGTATTGTAGGATAAGTAGAACCATGTGTCCACTTCAAAGTCTGCATTGGTCTGGGCATGGGGATGTGAAAATCATGAATTGTCCTTTACACTGATTTAGTTGGGACACCAACTCACTGACAACACAGAGGGAGCAATCCTCCATTTTCCTACGGAGAGCCAGTGGATGGAGCTCAGCCTTGGATGTGTGTGACTCTACTCCCAGCTCTGTCACACTCAGTGGCACCATCCTAATGCAGGCTGAAGCTCATGCTAACAAATGCTAACAGAACCTTGTCATCTGCAAAGAGCAGAGCAGCAGTTCCAAAGTCCCCAAAACACTCTCCCTGGCTGCACTTTAATTTGTTTATGAAGAAGAAGATGCTGTGGCTAGCTCACCACTAGAATATCAAGCTGCTATTTAGGATGCTGTGGGGTCACTGTGCTTAGGAGTTGTCTGCCAAGAATTGATGTGTAAGCTTCCTATGTCTAGAAACAATGTCTTTTTTTTATTTCTTCATGTTGGACACATGCAACATATATGAAATCCATCTATAGGACCTGTAAGAAGTTTTGTCCTGCTTCTTCTGTACTGATAAAAGCCAAAGATCCAATTCAGCACTGTGGTAGATGAAGTCAGTAACGTAAACCACACAAAAGATAAGAGAAGTATGAAGACCAAAACAAACCAACATGACATGTATAAAGTGATTTTCCAAAAAGCTACCTGTTTCAGAAGAAACCTGAGGGCCTAGTCTAAATGGACCCAAGGATCAAACATATTGGAACACTGAGTTATTAGACTAAGCATGATGTGGATCTTGGCCCAGATTATGAGGAAGGACTACAGACTTGTAGGGGTAGACTGACCATTTTTAGTCAGCTATAAAGTCATATGGAATATCTGCAAAAAAAGAAGACTCATTCACGTCTTGAAATCTTTGATTCATGGAGACATACTGTCGCATTGTTTGCATGGAGAAGAATAAGGCATGTCAGAATACGCTGCATTGCTTGTGTTTGCTGTCACTGCTGGAAGTTTGGGAAAGTTCTGCCCAGGATACTGCAGGTTCTCCTCTTCTGTCGGCAGCCCGTCCATCTCTACTCCTCTGTTAGGTTTTTGAAGTCATTGCTTCACTTTACATGCTGGTTCATTTTTATTTAGTAATGATAGAAATCCATGTGGTCCATCAGAATTTCTGCATGTTGATTTCTTGACAACAATCCTCAGTTTGAAAAATCCTCAGATGCATATAATGCTAAGGCCCACACCATCAGTCACCCATTATCTATGCATGCTTTATTTATAGAGGGTAGTGGGGAGCTGGAGCCTTTTTCCACTGACATTGGGTGATAGGCGGGGTTCACCCTGGACGGGTCACAAGTTCATCATATGGCTAACACAAACGGATAAACAAGCATACACGCTCACACATATGGCCAATTCAGAATCACCAGTTAACCTACTATACATGTCTCTGGAAGCTGGAGCATGCAAACTCCACACAGAAAGGCATCAGCTGACCTGCAGGGTTAAACTCAGAATCTTTTTGCTGTGAGGCAACAATGCCGGCCCCTGCACCACTTAAACTAAATACAATAGCAGTGATCCAAAAAAATTCTCAAAATTTAAACACAAGAATGAAAAAAAGCAGTCTGGAAGAGAGTTGTTTCCTCATTTTTTAATTTACAGGGATTTTATGAATGAACAGTTGCTACAAACTCTTCCTAACTTATGGCTGGAGACAGCAGAACAAGGCTTTTTTGGTTTTACAGTGTGCAGTGTTTCATTGTATGTCTCCAGAATGGTACACAGCATATGAATGCCTTGGACTGGATTGATTCTGATAGTAGTTTGGATTTGACTTGTCTTAAAGTGTTTCATATTAATGCTGCTTCAAACATCCAAAGACAGCACTGTGTGCCGTATGTTTGTCTTCCTTCTGCTGACTTTGTACATCATTTCCAAAGAATGTGAGCTTTTCCAGTGTAAAATTTTTTTGTCCAATGTAAAAAGTAAATAATCTGAATCTGTGGTTTTTTGCTCTCTAATGTCTAATCTCAGAACTTATTGTAATGATTATTAGTTTTTACAGTTTCTTTTATCCAGGGCCACATTGAAATGCAGGAATCTTATTTTATACAGCAGATTAAGCTTTGGTTTATACTGCTGCCAACCAGCTGTATGTTTGATCAAGGGACACAAACAGTTTAATGTCCCTCCACCAAAGCTTTGAACCCACACCGTGCCCTTTTGGCCGAGTCCTCAAGCCTCCCGCTCCTCTGAGCAGTGCCCACTGTTGGTAATCCATCTGTGAACGCTGTGTTCTTCTGGCCTCCTGTACACATTAATCATTTTTATGAAGGAGTCAAACAGACGACTTGAAACACCTTAGCGTGTTCATTATCCCTTCCTCAGCTAATGCACAGTGTCACCCTGTGCTTGCGGCACATGGATGGTCATCTGGTGGAGAGCCAAATGAGAAAACCTCCGGACTCTCCTCGTCCTTTGCATAGCAGATCTTTCTGCATGTGGATCAAATCAGAATTATCCACTAATTGACTATTTACAGGGCTCCAGAAAGGCCCTAATGGACTTGATATTAAATCCCCCCCAGATATTTAAAGTGTCTTTTTGGAGTGGCTTGCCGAAAAACCAAGCCTTTTCTTTTTTACAAGACGGCCAAGTTAAGCCCGTCAGTGCGTCGAAATGGGCCAGCCAAGCCCAGGCGGCTGTTAGATGGGATTATGGGACGACAGTAGGGAAGGGCAGTGTGGTGTAGGAGAGGGGGGAATGGCCAGATCTCCCCTCAATGACTTCCAGATGGACTGCAAGACCCAGGTTCTCTCACTGGAGATACATACTCTGCTTGGTTAACTTGTGCTCCATAAGGGGCTTAAACTTGGCTTCTTTATAATGAGATTGACTTGGGTTTTATGTGGAAAGTCAGATAACATAAATTTCAATATGCCTGCCCTACCCTTTAATGCTCTATTAAAGCTTTGACTAAAAAACTTGGACTATTAAACTGAAGTCAGGGATCTTCGGTGTAAACTTATGTTACTTAGCTTTTAATGTCACGAGAACCCTGCTTTAAACTTTTGTTGATTTAGGTACAACATTTGAACAGTGTAATATTACCTGTTTGATAAAGGCACACGTATATGATATTTCTTAGAAAGGAATAGTTTGGCATATTTTAATACCTATAGTACATGAACATCGCACAGTTTCAGGAGAACATCAAGCTGTGTTGTGTGTTTTTTACAGATATGGTTGGCCCCGGCAGCGGTCCACTTCTGCTCTCTCATCCATCTTAAAAGCTGAAACAGGACCAGAGTGAGGGTTTTGTTTGTTCTGCCTCCTGTGTGTAAAAGACTGTTTTTGGCTGCCATTGTTTTATAACATGTACCAGCCGCATTTAGGATGTGACTTATGTGTACCTCAGTGGAATCTGTCCTGTTACTAATGTTTAAATAAATGACATGTAAAGAAAAGTCTAGTGGGACCCATCATCATTCTCATATGGAGGGTGTTTTGTATCCACGTCTTGCACTTCCACCAGTGTTTTTGCATGTTCTAACTTATTTGCTTATTTACACATAACTTTCGCTACACTTATTCCCCAAGTTATTAATACACATGTCAAATTTTGATTTATAATGAATCTGATCAATAGTTTTTTCTGGCTGGAAATGACTTAAAGCAACAACAAAAGAAGAGAATACATGATTGTTTATTTTGTACCTTTTTAATAAAAATGCCACGTCCACAATTTTTCGCCGTTGTCAGTATGTAAGAAAATACAGCTTCTATACAATTCCAAGTGGTCCTTGTAATTTCTAGAATGTTCTGAGAACAGCTGATGTAGTAGTTTTTGTCAGTTACTAGTCTGTTGCAAGTCACTGCTGAAACCAGAGAAATTCGTGAGCCTGCTATTTGAGTCCATTGCAGTTGTGTGCACTCAAACAGTTAAACTGTGTCACTAACATCTCCAACACAATGTCTTGCTGTCTGTTGTCACTTGTTTATGTCATTTCCAGCCAGAAGAAAATCTAGTCCAATAAAAATCACAAAAAAATCAACATTTCTCATGAATCCTATGAGCCTTAACTTTATGTTGCTGTTACATATTTTGCCAAACATGCTGATGTGTTTCAGATTTTTGGATGTATTTTCTCTGTCTTGCCAGTCAGTCATTGTTTTCCATTTGTTTGTATATGATATGAAATTTGACAAAAAAAGTTGGAAACACAATAATGCAGACTCGGTGTTCACTGCGTTTGATTACACACCTCCAGTCTGCCAGTGGATTTTTATACCATACTGAAGTGAATGGAAACCAGTGACTGCCTGGAACAATAGTAACAAATACATGTGAACATCAAAAAGTGCACTGCATCCACTTGAAAACATGAAGAGTATACGTGATTTGTAGGTCAAATGTCCAAAAACAGCCCTTTAAGCAAATCGATTTAAGGTACCATAGCCAACCAGAACCGTACTCTGACAGTTATAGGAATGTCTGATCACTATTATCAGGCAGCTCAGAGCTCAGCATTTCAAGATAGCCGGCTGATGATTTGTTGATTTGAGTGTACGCTCTCTGTGAAAAGAACTCCCTTCATGTGAACTGCACCAACAGCTGAGAAAGAGATAGAGAAAGAGGTGCTGACACGAACCAGGACCCAGCCATCAGCATAACTCATGATCTAATGAGAGCTCTATGTGAGGGAAAGCAGTGCCCTGTATGCTGATGCACTCATCCTGCCGTCTCTACATTCCTTTCAACAGATTTGCTTCACCTTGTGTTTTGATTGCAGGCACATTGGACATTTACTGACTGTTACGTGAGTGAATTATGAGTGTATCTTTTTGATTCTGTCGGACATCACCATGGTGCTGTGTTCTGTGTCGGAGTGAAACCAGTTCAGTGATGGAGAAATTACTTCAGTGAGAATTCATGGACCACTTGTGCACCTGAAAGACACTAATAGGGTTTTTGAATTTCAATTTAAATTAAACTATCCACCATAAAATGTCAAAAGGTTAATAGCTTTATTTTATAAGTTTCTGTAGGGGTGGGGGTTGCATCTGAATGCCCAGATTGACAGGTTTCTGACTATTCCCATACATTCTGTGGGCAAGCATACAGTATACTGTCTATTATGTAAACTTGTTTGCAAGGTCCTACTACATGAATCTCAGTTCTCAGCTCACCAAGCTGAATTTATCTGATTTATTGTCTCATTAAAAACCTAGAAGTAACATTGAACAGCATGATTTGTGATCTGTGGAGGATTTGCTGCTCAAGAATTAGAGGGTTTTGACTGGTATATGAAATCCTTACCATTTTTCTTTGAGATTTCTGTGCTGCATGTTTGCATGCAAGCTGGAAGAAGTCTGCTAATCTCTCCACGCAGACAGTCAGGATATTCTCTGGTGCATCAATAAGAACACAAGCCTACCCCCAGACAAGAATGTCCACACTGGATGAGTCTGCAGAACCATGAGTTATGTCCAATGCCAGTGTTTTTCAAACACACGTTCTATGTCTGTACAGTAGGATAGGAAGGATCATGGTCATTGGCAATAAATTATGGTTAAAGGTAGGCAGCTAAAATATTTTGTTAATTTAAGGGATGCTATAGAGGGCACACCACAGTCTGCACTAACACGTAACATTAGCATTGGACATAAATCCTGAGCTGTAGACTTGTAGGATGCTATGTGAACAGAATCCCCAGAGATACCAGGCTCTAATGACGGATATTTGCACTGTTACAATATAATATAATATAATATAGTATAATATAATATAATATAATATAATATAATATAATATAATATAATATAATATAATATAATATAATATAATATAATGTAATATATTGTTATACATACCCAAATGATAATTTGTTAAAAGTCTAAAGTGAGTCAAATGTACTTTAATAGTCTTGGATGAAATATAACAAACAGTTAGAGGCATGAAAACGTTTATTTATCAGGTGTGCAAAAATGTCAATATATTCAAAAATGTTATATTGAATTTACATGAAATAAAGGGACAATGCACTAATGCATGAAGGATCACCATCAAATCCAACAAATGATCTTTTATCGAGTCGTTCCAACTCTACTGTGTGTAATGCTACTGAGAGCCTTCTCTCTCAGCTTCCCTGCCTGCTCGGGCTGTTTTCTGTTTGCAGTCCTGCAAGGATTTTTTCCAAGTAAGTCATTTGGGAGTGGGATTTGTGTGCAGCTCTCTTTTCCGGTACTCACCCTGGCTTAACAACAGTTCTTTAAGCTCCCATCTGGTTCTGCCTGAGAGTTCTTTGCTGTCCCGTTTCACTAGAATATTGTTTGGAGTCATAAGTCTGGAGCCAAGTTTTGACGACCAACCACAGTCATACAACTCACAACATGATGTTTTCTTCAGATGAGTGCTAGTGTCACGCAACAGGCACACACTTGTAGGAAGTATCTGGATAAGACCTATGTCTTAACAGCTCTCATGATGGGTGGTTTTGTTCTGCACCTTTCACTTCTTTAATTACTCTGTACATTATTAGGAGAGATTGTCTTAATGCCCTTTTACCCTGCGTGTTCAAATGTAGCACATCTCTTGTTGGCACATGTGAATAATCAATCAATTCAACATGCAGCCTGTCCTTTCCCATTTAAAGACTTTATTCTATATTTTTCTTCTTAAGCGGCTTTCCACTGTACACTAAAACTGAATTTTCAACTGTTAATGGTGATGTTTTGGAGGACACTGAACAAAATGCCCTAATGACAACAAATTAAATGGAAACACCAAAAACCAGCAATGGACTGATCCTTCACAGTGATGAGCCACAACCGTTGCTCAGGATAACATATTCCCTCATTACCACAAACACTGCCACTGCAGTGCTGAGTCAGCTCTACATATACCATCTGGCTGCCGGAAATTCTTTCCAACCCACCCAATGTGTTTATTTTAGCCGGTGACCTCACATGGAATGGACCTTCGTGTACATACAGTGATGTTTGGTGTTGTGGCACTGAATTCAAGTGATCATAATGAATTCTCTCCTACGAGAACGTAGACTCGCAGCTTACAGGTGGATGTTGCTGTTGTTTTTGAAATGCTATATGAATCACCGCAGCACCAAGGAACAGCATAGCTCTCTAGGGAGTAGTGCCACAGAGTGTTGTCAGTATGTTGCATGATTGCTGAATGAAGTGGGGAGCTTGAGTTGACTGCCTGACCAAGCTCACAGACTTTGCTTTCATACTATGTAGTCATGTCTGTGTGGGTTTGCGACAAACTACAGCTCCTTGGTGTTTGTATGCACTGAACCTTTTATAAAGATCAAACAATACTGAATATTTGTGTCCCATGTTGCTGATGGATTTAACTCTTCAGCAGTCATCAGTGGGGATGGGGATGGGGCTGGGTGTAGAGATGGGGTAGGGGAGTCAGAGAGTACTGAGAAGTGAGCTTACTTGTTGGGTTTTGGTCTTTCGTGTGCTTTATTGACAATAAGAACAAACTATAGAATTGGCAGCCTCATCTTTTAAAGTTGTTTGATGTTGGAAGTCTGCATGACATGATGAAACCTTCAGTGCTCTTTTGTCCCTGGAAATCGTATTGTATGGCCCCATTAGTGCAGGCTCAGCAGCTGCTAGTTTTCCCTTATTTATTGTGATTTGTTCTATCGCACATTGCCTTCATTGGTGCTATTTCAGGTTTGCTGGTCTACCATTAACTGTATAGTGGCTGCAAGACAGAAAAACATCAAAGCTTCTTGTGTCCTTAAGCCTAGAGCTCCCCGATGCACTTCAAGTGCTAGTCCAACCCTTGATCTGCATATGAGTGTGAGTGAACCAGCCTATGGTACATATGCTACACAACTGCATAGGTAAAGAGAAGGTCCGCCACTGTTCACCAGTGTTGAATGGAATAGTAATTCAGTAAGGGATCACAGATGTAAATGGCTTTAGAGTGCAGTTTGACAGTGACCATGGCTGTAGTTCATTACCATTGCTTGGCATTGGCAGCCCACTGTGGGATTTTGGAAACCTTGAACAATTTCAAGGTTGGACAAAACTGGTTTCTTCAGTGGCCCACATTAGCTGTCAGTCCAGTGACTCCCTGCGCTACTCAGTCCCACTTGGTACTGATAGGATGGATCCCGGATAGATATAGTGCCTTGTGTGGAGTAGGCTGGGAATTCTCTGTGAGGCCGGAGCGGTGACCCTGGCTTCTTGTGGTACAGAGGTGGATGGCCTGCCCTATCTCTGGATCCTGGAGCAGCTGGAGAGCACGATGAAGAGGAGGATGAGGGTGGTATGACGGGCAGACCTCGCTGGACAGTAGCTGAGTTGTAGACCCCTATGTCGGCCTGCGGTCGGGACACCATTGATGATGTGGGATGTGGCACTACAGGCGTGACTGTGGCAGCGTTGGTGAAGTGAGCAGTGAAGGACTGGTATGGGACACCTTCCATGCTATAGCGAGGGTAGGGCTGCATTGTAGCCCACATGTTGCAATTAATTGAAGGGGCGTTGGTCAGGTCATCTGTGTCCGCTGCCCCAGATCCAGACTCTGTTTCCATGCTACCATACATACAAGCTTCTCTAGAGGTGATTGCCTCGGTGCAGTACGGATGAGACAGTAACGGTGACTCGTAAGAGGGAGGCGAACGGAAGTAATGCTCCTCTGAGACTGCAGACGATGTCTCCAGATATGGTCGCTTACATCCAAGCTCCAAGTGCCGGGCATTATCTGCAAAGTGATATAGTTAACTGCTATGTATTTAAAAGAAAGATGCACTTACTGTGTATGTTGAATTCTGTATAATTCTATACGACTGCTAACAATGACTAAAACCATACCTCTGTGTTTGAAGCAGTGGTACAGAAGGCTGGGATCTCTGCTCTGAGAGAAGTGGTTTGAGATAGGATCTTGCGAGTCTGAGTTAGACAAAGGAACCCCAGTCTCATACTGATAAGAGGAAAGGACTTGAGGGTGCCCTGTTAAAACTCCTGCTCCAAGTTTCCCCGATAGATGACTGTGTGTGGAAATGAGCCTCTGGCGAACCATGTTCTTTGAAATGACAGGATATTCTTTCCTGAACATGAGCAGCAGTGACAAAACAGAAAAAGAATCAGTTTGCCATGCATACACCTAAACTCCATCACAGTCTTTCAAAGAGGCCAGGTAGATTTTTAAATCCAGACACAAAAATACCCTCTAAAGATGAGTTTCCTAGTTCCTTTTTGTGTAAACATACCCCTGTAGTCTTGAAACACGCAGGTCTCCTTCTTCACTGCCTCGGAATCCTTTGGCAAAGGGATTGTTTTCTATCTTCAGCTGAGTGATCTAGGAAAATTACATTTCATTGGGTCTCTCATTCTGTATCAATCAAGCCACAGATAAAGCCACTGTTTTCAGCATTCAGGTCTTTGTTCTAATGGACAAGAACTGTTACACCACCCATGCACCTCCCATTACCATTTAAATGGTTGAATTCCATTAATCTACAACTAGAAGCACATAATATCTTTTAAACTCTCTGACTGAGTTAAACATGATTGACCTTTAGAGCACTGGACTGATATAGCTGACGTACCTTGTGGTTTTGATAGGAGGTTACAGAGATGAAGGCTGTCTCATGAAAGACATGAGTGCAGTAGGCGGTGTTCTTGGATCCAAAGGCGTTGTTTTCATCAGCTTTGACTATGTGTAGTCTGGGCTGGTACTTGTGCATAGAGTTCAGGATGATCTAGGGAGCGGGAGAGAAAGAAACACACTTCAAACTTGTTGAACACTGCCACTGTGAAATGGTGTATTGGAGATGCAAACATGTTTTCAGCCCCCAGTGGACTGTGAGAAGATGTGAAGTGATTGTTACAAAAGCTGTATTGAATAGGAATTTACCTACTCCACCTTTAACCCTGGAAATCCTACAGTTGCAAAATTACATACATCACCTTCTGAGAGTCTAAAAAATCTGTAAAGGATTAGAATGTCTACAACATGTAGCTTTACTGTGGAATACAGTCATCAGCTTAAATTTGTTCTTTAGTTACTCTGAAATGAGGTAATGACCCAAGATATAAAGCAGCTCTTCACATCAGATCAACAACAACACAACGCCCAAATGCAATAAAGTGTAAAAAGTCATTACACATGCTAATGGACTACGCAGTATCTGTCCGTGCAGCACAAGCACAGCTATAACAATGCTTTCTTGTCACTCAATGGAAAACACAGCTGCTGCTAGTAAAACTCATAATAGGAAGAAGTTAAGCCTACCCATAGCCTATGCTTAAGCTTAAGATAATGAGCAAACAATGACAATAGACAGCATTATTGTCGACGCTTGCTAAGTGACACAACTAAAAATACCCATAATTACTGTATTAGTTGCAGCTGTGACTCTGATGCTGTGGGAGGTCTAAGATAGAGAAAGGCACAAGGGTGACACCGTCTCTTCACAACTGATTTGAACTCTTATAGTACATACTGATGTGGCGCATACTGTAGTGTCCTGTCTTAACAGTTAATATAAAAAAATAATCACCTTTTTCATTTGTACTGAAAGAAGTCATGCATGAACAGACAACTATGAACACTTTTCACATCTGTCTAACATCTTTGCAGCTGTGCTCCTCCATTTCCTTTGTACACTCAATTTTGGGAAAACAGCATCCATTAACAGACCACTCAAAATCCAAGCATTAGTATCTAGTATTTAGTAGTGACCTGCAATAGCAGAGAAAGCACAGGTGAAATCACTGACATTAATGGTGACTCAGTTCCATTTGAGTGTCCCAGTAAGCCGACATGCATAATAGCAGGGCCTTGGAACACTTAAATGGAATGTGGACTTCATTATTGTCTTTAATTGCTTCTGGTCTTCTCCTGATTTCACATGGAAAATGTCTGCCTTGAAAAAGCCCAGTTCCATAGTACATGATAATCAAGCATACATTACATGTACATTAAAGGCTGCATCTTTCTAAATAATTACACTCTTTTTTAATAACACTTAATTTCCTGTTAGGTGCCTCACATCAGCGCTTGATAAAAGTAGCATACTGTATTTTAGACCAAATACATTACTTCTAATTTTACCTTCAACAGATTTAATCGCATGTATCATAGAACCACACACTGACTGTAAGGGCCCCAGGCTAGTTTAGACCCCACTAAACTCAGGACCGATCTGTAGCCCTTAAGTCAAACCATTAGATCAGACCATTTGTAATAAGTCTTTATTGAGTGTGTTCATGGTTTTTGCCAAATAGGTAGCTTGTTAGAATGAATGAATGATCTATTTTAAAACCATTAGCTAACATGTATAGTATACCATGCCAGTTACAGCACCATACATTCCCTGCTGAATTCCACATTGAAACTGAACCTTTAACGCTTAAAGCTGTTAAACACTTTCTCTGCATCTTTCTTCTCCATCACACTGCATTTGGAATGTTGTGTATCAGTATAGCAGGTGGCATGTGTTGAGTGTGCGTTCTGTTTAGGTTGTTGGGTGGCTGCAGGTCGACTCACTAGAATCACTCTGCTCAGCGCAGCCCAGCGCTGTGCCCAGCGAAGCGTTAGCAACAGTAGGGCAGGGTCACCACTAGTCCAGCTCTGTCAGGACTGATAAGCATCAAGCTCTGCACTGGCTCCTCTCCTCATTTGCCAGACACTCTCCTGAGGAGCCTTCTCCTCCAGGGGGCTCCCAAAGAGAGGCAAAGGTTGGAGAGGGCACAAGGAGCTAGGCTCAGGTTGAGCACTGAACGGCCCCTCACTCACATGCTCCTGTTGCTGAGGCAGGCTGTAGAGAGTGATAATCTATTGGCTGCTTCACTGGAGGATCTCTGATGACCTTTGTCTGCTCTGCTGTCTGGCTGCTGTCTGAGGGTGATACTGGAGACTCTTGGGTGACTGTCTGTATGAGGTGATCAGGGAAGCCTTCTTCAGATCAGTGAAGAGCTAACGAAAGGATTTGCTTTCATCTCCACTGATATAAAAACATGCAGACCTGATTAGTTGCTTTGACTGATAAGTGATTGGGATGAGTCCTGACAGGGCAATGAACATTTTTATTAGCATAGCACGTAATAACTGAACCCTGTCACCTGTTCAGGAATGAAAGCTACAGTTAATAAAAAGAGTTTTGGCAATTGAAGATCTGTGGTGTGATTTAAACTCCAGACCTTTGCCAGCCTTCACACCGTTCCCTTCAACAATAATACTTCCTGTACTGGTGAAACAGGTGAAGGGTGGTATTATTCAATATGGACATCATTCTGTTGGATGCTGAGCTGAATGGTGAAACTCCATGAGCATCTAGTGTTAGGACAGGGTCAGTGATCAGTTACCCCAGATTGCCATTGCAATGAAGCTACTGTGAAACAAATCAGCCTTATTGAAGTGTAAATTCCTCTAACATCTCTTTGCTAACAGTAGTAAATTTATGCCAGATTGCTACCATCTGTTTGCTATCAATAAAAAGTACATAGTCCGTATTGCTCATGCTGAGAATGTCTGTTGTTGAGACAGGATGATAATGTGCAATAGGGGGAAGAATGATTGTCATGGATTTAGATTTGAAAGATCTTTGGAAATAGAAGGGTGTAGTCCGGCACTGTCCACCTTAGAACACATTCTACAGCCTGCAAATCTACAATGACTACAATCTGTGCACAACACACTCTCCATCCTTTAGATGCTGGTGAGCCCTAAAGGCACTCTAATTAGGTCACAGACCTGCATTTAAAATAACATCATCTATGATTTTCCAATACGGGGAGAACGTCTTTCTTAAAATTTACTGAACTCTTTAATAGTCGCCACTCTCACATACTTGGCAGTACCAAAGAAGAAGAGGAGTGAGAACTATAGTTAAAAACTGTGGTTAAATTGGTCATTTTTACAAATACTGGAATGAGCATAATTAGCAGTGAATCACAGTTCCTTCACTCCACTTTGAGAGGCACTGTGTGGCTGCACACCTCCTGGTCTGGGCGTCATCTGGGCCCTGCCTGGCCTCTAACTTGCTCTGTCCTCATTACTCGCCCTTATCACTGGCCAGGCACTCAACTCAATCTGACAGCAGGCCCCGCCACTGATCTGAGAGGTTATGAACCTAATGAGCCCGCCCATTGATGGGATGGCTTCGGACAAGCTATCCCAGAGTCCCCCTGGGGAGCGCTGCCACAGTCACACTCTTCACCTCCCTCTGCAGCCGCTGCCTCCTCGCTCTGTCTCTCCAACCTCTCTCTCTGTCTTACTTACTCCTTCACTTCCTTCTATCAGGAATCTGCCTGTGAATAACAGCTTCATGATCTCCCTGTTCACATATCTAGCAACCAGATATTTCACATCAGGTAAATCTTTCATAGATGGTTGCTTCTCACTGTGGTGTATGCAACACTGGGTGAGACTTCTGTCACAACAGACTTCCTCCAAGTCATGAAATTTTAGTCGTATATTGGGGTGTTTGTATGCCTTAAGGTTATGGCTTTTATTTAGCCTGATACAAGCAATCGAAAAGACTTGACCTGTAGAAACCTGATTGTGTGCCACAGTTCTGTTGTTCACTCATCATCTGTGTACTTGAAAATACTGTCATCGTGAATAGCACTTGATTTGTTCTGGTCTTTTTCTTCACTTTAAACTAGTGTTTTTCCCTCTGCTGGACTTAATGTTGGACCTGGCTCAGAAGGCTTAAGTTCTTCCTGAATACTTTAAAGAAAATGTTATTTTCGTTTGTGCAGCGGGGGTTTTCTTTTAGTAGTTTTGTCCATGAATCCTACTGTGGATAATACTCACCAGATGTACTCTAGAGATATGTGGATGTAGCAACTCATTCCAATCAAGTAAACATTTTACTCATAAATTTAACTGCTAAAGTCTAAGAACATGGCAGCATCTCTTGTCACTGCTTTACAGCATAATCCACTGGGTCAAGAAACATGATTACACTGTTTGTAAAATAAACGGCTTTCTTTAAGTAAGTAATATATTCTGGAGGTACTCACATGCCCAAAAGGGTCCAGGTGATTGTTTGTTAGCTTCAGCTTCTGAAATGATACCAGTTGCCTCATCCAGTGAGCTCCTGTGGCGGGGGAATCAGGGTGCACATAGAGTCTGCCCGGCATTGCTGGCTCAGCCTTGCCAGCCACCATCCTAAAAGCAGGTTCAGAGAAATGTGAAGAAGCAAACTGAGACGGAGAAAGAAATTACAGATTTAACTATGTATGTAACTACTTTTAAAAGCCAGTTCCACTCAAATTTTCAGGGAATATGCCAGGCCTCCTTTTCTATACCATAGCAGCACACCACTGCTCTCAACCCTCCCAGGATTAAATCTCTTAGACTGAAAGGCACTGGTCTCTGCTAAAACATCATTACTAATTATCCGACTCTAAGGTGTCGCTGAGGAACACCAGAACCCACCAACTTCAATCCATGCCACAAGATCAGAAACAAATGGCTGTAAAATGACTGGTCTGCTAGAGATTTTGCTTTTTTTTCAGCTTTTCCTGGCAAAACTTTTTTGTCCTCCTTTAGTTGGAAGGCAGTTCTTGCTCTTAGGTTCTGCTGATGGAAGTAGAACTGCAGTGTCATTGCTTTCAGTTACAGCTGAGTCCAGTACAGGAGCTTTTTATTTTCTTTTCCAGCATTTTGTCAGTGCTCTACAGTAAGGATCTGCTGCCAGTGAAGATAGGCAGCAAGAGAGAAGTATCAGATCAGGACAGGGTTGGGCATTGTGCTCTTTAACAAAATTATATATATATATATAAAAGTATATATATATAAGAACTTTGAAGGTTAGGTCAACCATGATTTTCCATGGCAGCTGTGTTCTCCTCCTGCTCTTCTTTTTCTTTCTCGGATTAGATGTGGATTTTAGAGGATTTTAAAAATGTTGTGCCTCTTCGGTGAATTCAGTGAACAATAGTTATTTGAAGAGTGCTTCTTTTGAAAGAATATTATTTACTCAATAGGGACATGACTAAAGGGCCAAGTACATAATGACACTCCATCCCTCTGTCTCATGGAGACTAGAAGGGAGCCAAATATCTGAGATGGTTTGGACTTATAGTGACCTGTGGGTTTACAAACTATGGCCATGGCCATGACTGGATTAACCTTTCGGGAACCTAGGTCGAAAATTTGGAGTTAGGTCGCACAGTATAGATTAAAATAACGCAGGTCTTAAAACAAGATTTTGACGTGACCTTTTTTCAGGTTGGTGCCACATCATTACTGTAGGTATTAATGGAAAACTAATATTGGTTGATATACTTCAGCGATGCAGATTCCTACACAGAGTGTAACTGGACCACTGGAGGTGTTCAGGCTAGCATCATGATCAGTTCTCAGCCATGTGTAAATACAGGTATCTAGCATCACCTCGTTAGTCCCACAAGTTGTAGAACCACCTAACTCTACTTCTTCCAGCTGACTCAAGCAAACTCAACAAAAGCTACTAATAGCAGCAGAAACATTAGCTTGGCAATGGAAAAAGGAACCTAATACCTAATGGGCACAGAGCAATTAATGTTCCCTGTGCCTTTAAAGTGAAAAAGAAGAAAATGGAATCAACAAAAACTAGGGCACGACCAGCTGGGCCCGATTTGACCCCACCTGAAGAGCTGGATATCCACCCAAATATTAAAAGCCCCATTTTAAAGGATATAGAAAGACAGATGTCTTCCTTGGAGTCACTAGCAAGACACAGCAGTAGTGAAGAAAACTCACTGGATATTTCTGCTATATCTGTCTTAGGAGTATTATCACAGGTCTTGTGGTATAATTTCTTTATTTCATTCATAATTCTTTGGGTTCAGTGGCAGGAAATGTCATCATAATCTGTCCAGATTGGCTCCTAATCTGGGGGGCTGATAAATTAGCATGCATATGTGGATTCTCTCCTGAAGTGATACCTCACTAAAGGTAAGCAGTCAGTGTATGGTAAGGAATCTGGATGATCATCCAGTATTCTCTCCACCTAAAAATACTATTCTCATTATCAGTGCACTGATCACTCCCTGTTCCTTCCTCAAGAATGGCACAGGGTTAAATGGCTGGGGGGATTTCCTAAAACAACGCTGTTTAATTTTGTTTACACTGAATAAATCTGCAGGTTTGACCTTATGGATATGTTGCAGTGACAACCAATCCAACAACTGTTTGAAGGAACAGAAGAGATAAATCCGGGATCATTGTAAATCGTCAACAGTTTAATCCAGCTAAAACGTTAATCCACGTATGGAGAACGGGCTCCTGGGTGGTGCCATGATGTTGAGTCAGCCAGCCCAACCTAACCAATTTGCATATTGAGATTGGATCAAATTGCAGCCACAGGCGAGATAATAGCAAGTGTAAATGCAGAGCACTGTGGGTTGGACAGCGTTATCCAGATAATTTATCCAGATACAGATCGCACGTTCATACCAGACATATGGTAAATGGGCTCCATCGCACATGTATTACCACACTAGTCCTCTTTCATTAAAGCAAAACTACATACTGTAACTTTTACAGCAGACTGAAGTGAGATTGCAGAACAATGAAATCTTCTCTTTGTTGTACAAGACTCTCCTGAATCAGCTGCTCTAAAGGAATCATCATTATCATTAAAATGAGATCATAAGCTGGAAAAAACAAACGTCTCAGGCACTGCATGTTCGAAAGTCATGATACCAATCAAGGTGGCAGGAAACCTCCAACCGTACTGAGCTGAGCAAAGGTCCATTTTATTGCTTTAAATAAATCAGCTGATCATTTGTGAGAGGAATTCACAGTTTTTCCTTTCCAAAGAGAGACAGTCTCTTCTTGAATTTCTCTGAGTGTTCTAGCTTTTTGTTGCTACAATAGAATACAAAGGCCTTGATACTTGTGTTCTTACAAACTTACCACTTGTTGTCACAGAACTTGTAGCGGTGGTCATCGGCTGGGACAACGTCAATGAGTAGGATGTATTTGGTTTTGGGGTTCATCCCAGTCACTTTTACCTTGTAGCTCGGGAACATCCTCCTGGTGAAGGATGTAAAGTCAAACTGTTAGTCATGTTCATTCAGTTTTAAACAATGTGAAATAGTCCCAACAGGCCTCTATTACACACATCAGTTCATCTAACCTGGCCTTAATAGAGAGTCTCCTGTAAGAATAATTAGCTTAAGCACAAGCTCTTATTCCTAAATCAAAACCACTGATCCAAACTCGTAACTCTACATAACTGCAAGTTCCTTTCTACATGCATGAAATTTTAAAGGCTGATAAAAACACACATCGTGCACGGATCTCATAGGCTGTTAAAATCAGTTGTGTGTGTGTGTGTAGGACGAGTGTAGTATCATCACCGTTAGTGCAGATGAAGATCCAATTAGCTAACTGACTGCAGCTTGGTGATGTTCTTAAGGGATTGGGATGAGCAAGGTCTCACGGAGTTCATGGGACTGAGAAACAAGTAGGGCGAGAAGCTGCTGTCTCCGAAACCTGAAGTAAACCTCAGCTGAACAGTGCGAGGATGAAACCTGCTCGTGCACAGATAGCTGTTTGACAGTTTTTTTTAACACTGTCCTTTCTGACAACATCTCACATTCTCTGGTCTAGCAATAATTTGTCTCCCTGCAGACATTTATATGAGAGAGGACTGAAATCCTCTCATACTCGTGAAACGCCATAAAAAGCATGGGAACACGCTCTATCTTTCATCTTTTAAATGCCTCAAGGCTAAAAGACAGAATATGCTAATATAGCAGTCAGGGCCATAAAACACATGAAGGGAGCTACCTTTGATGACCTCTTCTGGGAAACCAAAAACTTTTTCATCCCATCTGTGCCAAAGGAAGTTTCGCAAAGGGCTCTGCGCCCCCTTATAAAGCCCTAAGTGGTTTTTAATGGCACCCCGGATCGGACAACAGTTTAGACAGCCGGCACGTCATTGCTTAAGAGCCCACGGTCAAAAAGGGCCTGCAGTTTATCTGCTGGTGCTGCCCATGGCAACGTGTTCAAACATTGTACGACACATTCGTGACAGCCTCGCATGCTTTTCTGGGTGGATGGCGAAGCATCCAAACCCCCATCTTCATACTCGCTGTTCCGATTGGTGCAAATGCCCATCTTCAAAGGCTCATAGCGCTGATCATGTTACTGTAAATACTCCCTCACGTAAGACAGAGGGAGGGGAGGGAGATTGAGGGCAGGTAATTTAAATCTCTCTCCCAGGCTTCAAATCCAATCAGTAGGAGAGATCAGTCCGCTATCATCCTCACTGAAAGACGGGTTAATCTTAGAGGAACATTCAAAACAGACCTCTGCTCATCTCTGGCTCCACTCACACCACACAGACAGAGCAGATGGAGGCCTGTGTCAACACATGTGGCCCTCCGATCCGTATAATATGGCCATAACGACCTAATGGAGGCCTCTGCTGCTCACTCTTCAGCTGTGGAAATGACTCTATCCTGCCAGACCGATAAACTGCATGCAATCCACAAATTATGCTAATAAACCCAAACTGTAAAGCCACTTTCAAAAGCACAGTTAAGAAAATGCTAAAATACAATAACTTTAATTGCATGCAAATTGCAGCAAACACTGTGAGACAGTTTTATTTTAACAGCAGTCGCAGCGTCGCTCTCAGAAAGTTTGAGAGATGTTCAAGCCTTGCCTGCATTCACATCCCTGCACACCGGTCAAAGTGGGGGGGGGTTGTGGAACTGTCCATTTCAGTTACCTTTATGAGTGGACACAGCAGCCTACCTGATTTACCAGTGGGGTGGTTTCATTCCCTGTTAAACACGTTGTTTGAAGGATACTGAGGCCGTTGGACATCCATCTAACTTACTGTACTGTTTATATATGTCTCAGCTTAACTATGATCTTTATTTGAATCTATACATCTCAACATTCAATCACTGATTGCCTTAGACTGTGACAAGTGGCCCCCACCCTGGTAGAGGAAGCCAGTATCTAAATCTTGTGGAAATTGTTGTAGTTTGAGCTCATTTGTTGTTAACTGTGTTTCATCAAGCGTCTTCCATTTAATCCTGTAACTGTTATTTTTCAGCACCCCCCCCCCCCATCCAACTACATACAACCGAAGAGTATAAGATAATATTTCCAGTTCATTTGGAGCAATTCAAGAGTTTCATATTACTGTCACTGAAAAGTGTACAGACGGTATCAAAATGCGTCTGTTTTGTATGCAAATAAAGAATGTGTTGTTATTGGTGTGTATGAGTTAGGTTTAGTTGTGGATTTAGTCAAAGCTCTTGTTTGGACTCTTAAAGACTGTAAGAATGAAACCTGGAAACAAACTGCTGATCAATGTGAGACTGACTCAGAACCTAAGATGGACACAGTGTGATGTCTCAACTAGCTGGATGTCCTGAACTGAACAAGGAAACGTTTGACAGAAGAGTGTTACACATAGTTATCCTATGTAGCTAACATTGTGATTATCTAATGAGCTTCATCAACAGTTCAAAGAGTATAACTTTAGCAACAATGAGGTTTTAATCAGTTACACATTACATAATAAAGCTTATTAATGTCTACATGAAGACAATACAGAGAGTGAATGGAGGTACAGAGGAGAGAGACATGCAGCAAAGGGTCGGAAGCCAGACTTGAACTCACGACCACTGCTGGTGACTTGCACCCATGTGGTAACGCCTCAAACTCAGTGAGCTATACGGCGTCCCTTCTCACGTACTTCTACTTGGTAATCTTGCCTACATAAGCAAAAAGCATGAGACAGTGTGTAACCAAGATGTGAGTAATGGTCTAAGCCTGGACAGCCCTATTAAAACTGTGTGGCTGCAACCAGCAGTAACTGCCATTATCAAACGATTGCTCAGTGCATAAAATGTCAGAAATTTGTGAAATAAAAAAACGCTCATTAAGTTTGCTTTTTTTTTATCTGAACAGTGGTGAAGAAAAGGTTCATCAGGAGAAAAATTAAAGTAGAGAATCTTCACATTGGAGAAGGTGGTACTGGTGAATTTTGGGCATTCTTGCTGTAAAATGAAAATTGTGGCAAATTCATTTTGAGTCAGACACATGATAATAAGGAATGAATCAATCATTACTGTGCTAGAGTGCTGGTTGCTTTCTGGGTGCCTGGGGAAGTAGTGACACTAACATGTCGTACCATGGGGAGCTGAGGTGGCCAGCTGATTAGAACACAACCCACATACAGTAACGTCATCCCATACTAGCCTGTAAAATGAGCAAGGTCACATTCACTCGCCGTACCTCTGCTACTTTACTTTAATAACAAGAGAAAGGTTCTGTAAGGACACAGTGTTTCAAGTCACCAGCCTTTATCCAAGATTGTATTAACCCCTGTGTTGAATCCAACGTGCTGCCTCACATTATTTACACAGTCTACTTTACTGGAAGGGGAACACGGTATGCAATCAGATGGACACTAATCTGAATTTGAACAGATTACTACAAACAAATGTGACTTAAAAGCAGTTAGAAAGTGCTGGGAGAGACAGCTTCAAATGGAAGTAATTCTTGTTATGATGAAACTAGCAGAAACACAATCAGTGTGTGAGACATTTAAGTTGATTTTGTCACGTGTGTCAACCATTTTACGTTTTTACTGTACTGGTCTCACCGAGCATAGCTGTCTTTTTAGGCCACATGTAGAAAATTATGACATGCTGGGCTTGTTCCATAAATTTTATGAACTAGATTTTCATCCCTGTCCGCTGCCTTTCTTGCCCTTATTGTCTATGTGTAGCTGTTAAGTCGCTCCCACTGCAGTGCAGGCTTTGTGATGAAACATGGTCGTACTTGGTGTTACACAGATGCTGAATGTATTGAAATACATGCGTACTGCAACTCAGGACAACTGTTTTTCAAAGGCAGACAACATGAAGGCATACATATACATACGGTGGTGTGACTAAGTGAGTGAGTTTAAGGGGAGCATGAGAAATGGAAGCGGGCGAGTGTGTGTGTGATATCAGTGTCAGGGTGTGTGTGTTTCTGCCAGCTGTTTCTCTTAACAATCCCACATGTTTAGGCCCTCCAGTGATCCATTCCCTCTCTGGGAATCTCCAGTACCACGGCGAGATCAAAAGAAGCGCTGAGGGTGGGGGATGATGAAGCGCTACAACCTACGAGTCTCGGGCCTATTGTGGGCGCCGGATTCCTCTTATCAACCCGCCGCTGCTCTCTTGACGGACTGTGTACAAAGAGGGAGAGTGAGGGAAGAGCTGCGCTGGGTGCTTTGAAGAGGGAGGATTACGCCTGGACAATGACACTCACCATAACAAGTCTTCGAGGCTCAGCTAGGTGCTGCTCGGGAGAGGACCGAGCTAGTTTCATCTCAGAGTGTTGGGGAAATGTGGAATCCCCAGGGTGACGGCCTGGTTGCTCTGCATCTGTCCCCCCTCTCTGCCACCTCCACACTCCCCTACCTCACATGTTACACCAGCAGACATCTAACTTTTTAAAGCCAGAGCAAAGGGCAAAAGGTTTTTATTTTATTTTAGTCATGCCACTCCTTTTCACTGTTTTTACTTTTCCTGTTAATTTTCATTTGCAATAAATCTTGCACATGACGTGTCCACAAACATTGTTTTATGCCAGTATTAAAGTAGCCTGTGATATAATTATCAGAAGTATACTGTTATGTCAAACTAGGGGTGATGAGGCTGCATCAAATATTATGAAGTTTTTATTCACGTAATCTGCTTTTACTTTACTCATATCAGATTGTTTGGCTCTGTGTACTGTGACAGATATTTTTATTTCTGCTGCTCTGACATTTGCTATTTCTAACCACTGTGTACCCTGGAAAACTCTCATGTAGCGGAGTGACCCATTATACCACCATCACAGGACTAAAGTACCTCTTTGTATGTCTCCATCAACCAGTCAAGATGCAGGTTGCTCCTTCTGTTCCTGAGTTTTGCCTTTTAATAGCAGCCAGAAAAGTGTTTTTACAGAATATTATGATGTTACAATGAAGTTGACCCGACGTTTCATCCTATTAGACATTTGCTGGATATTGTCATAATTTACGCAAGAATTCCTGAGTTATGACCAAAAGCGTGCTTCGTAAGGTCACAGTGAATTTGGCCGTTGAGTCCAAGTGGGTGTTAGTGACGAATTTGAAAAAACATTCCTGAAGGGATCAACAGATATTGCGCTCCTCAGAATGCGATGGACAGACAGCCAACCTAAAAGGAGCCTCTGGTTACAAATGAATAAAAATATATTTATCAGGGTGTTAAAATGTGGTGATTTTGGTATAGAAATAACTCTTAGTCTTTTATGTGGTGAGACTCTAAATAATTGGGATACACTAGGCCCATCTTCAAAGTACCCACAGTAGGAAGTACATAGATTGATAGCCTACAGTATGCAATAGATTGATAGCCTACAGCATGCATCTACACTGGTACACTAATCTCACTGACTTTATTTTATTGCTGCCTGCTTTGTCTTAGTAAGAAAACAGTTGAATCAGTAAAAGAAAAGGAAAATTCTGAATGTGTGATGCCTAAATTGTCTTTTTTTAAATCGACAAAATCCATCTTTTAGTTGGTTTTAAAGCTGTCATACTTTTAAAGTCGTCTAAAATCACATGCACAACGTTTTGAGGAATTTTAGTCGGTTTCAGACAAAATAAAAGTCTGCAGCTTAAACTGACACTTGGACATGAAACGTCTGTCTCGGAATTCACTGCTCACATCTGCATCCACACTGTTGCTTCAGGGCAGCCGTGGTTCTGCTCCGTACTTGCTCGTGGCACTTTAACCTTTCGCTTCCATACTCCGTGTTTTTCCACACCATCTTCTGTCACGCACTAAAATCATCACCTCCCTCTGCCTTCATTTTCTGTTTCGTCTCCGCTTCAAGTTGACTTTTTACAATCTGGGCTGTGTTACTGCAGTTTAGTCCATCATCTCTATCAGTTATATGGAACCTGAAACTGGTGTTCAGAGGTTCCCTAAAGGGTTGAATGTGGTGATGTTGGTTTAAAAATTACACTTTGTTTTTTATGTTGTAAAAACTTTATTGAAAATCTACATTGTTGTGATATACTGGGCTCATCCTTAAAGCACACACATTCCAGGTTCATAAACAAATTGCCTAATTGTTAATTAATTAATTCTCCAAACTGAGCTGCTGATGGTGATGCTATTTAACGTGTAAATGACAGTCAGACCTGTAGGAATAACTCTAGACTGAACCTGCTCTCTTGCTGATGTTTGTTGGCCCTGGGGAGAACTTAGCTGCTAGCGTCACACTGACCAATCAAACACACCAGGCAAAATGAGTGGTGTCTAGTGCTCTGTGGGACAAAGGGTCAAAAAACAATAAAGCATAAAGTCAGACGTCTGAGGAACCATTATCTGTGTCCTGTATATAAGAGAGATTCAGTCAGTTGTGAGCCATCACCTTGCTGACAGGTAATGCTGGGCTCAGTCTGCACATTATTTTTGTCTGATAACATGGTGCCAGATGAAGTTATTATTCTTGGCATTACATGGACCAGATTCACGACAGACTATTTACATATCGTGCGTGCAGGAGTGTCTCTGTGCTCCTATTGGTCAACATCATGGACCCTTGTGAAGTCCAAAAGCCAGAGAGACGGTAAAAAACAAAATCTGACTCAGACAGGGCCTCAGTAGTTGTACACTATATGGAACTAAATGATGAATAGTTGTACCAGACAGACATTTTTAGTACCACCACACAATGCTCTACAGTTACTGTGTTCATATATATGTGTAGTAATAATGTTTGCATTTATTTATTGCTTGTTTCCATTTAAATAAAACATATTAATAGGGATCAGTTATGCCTTCAAAGCTGGATAGCAAAGAAAAAATGTGATCACGTTCTGTTTCAGGATTGGTTTTATCATTTTGTTTGTTCTTTAAGGTTCTAAATGGTTGGTGCCACCGTAGTTAGCAGAACTCTTATCATATCTTGGTTAGACTTACAGAGATCAACCAACCAGATGGTAATGTAGTCTTCACAGTGGCTCCTCCTGATCTCTGGAACAGTTTACGGTCTCATGTAAGACCTGCTTTGACTTCAGAAACTTTTAAGTCGCTGCTGAAGATCCTGCTCTTCTTGTTGGCATTTAGTTCCAGTAGAGCTGAGCAGCCTGACTCCATCTGTTACTGTGCTGTAACTTTTAATTCTTATTATTCTATCGTCTTTTTTATTCACATTTGTTTCAAGTCATTGTGTTTTATGGTTTGCTGTTTTACCCGTCCAGCATTTTGGTTCAAGTCTTTCTGTTTAAATGTGCTTCATTAATAAATTTGTCTTTGAACAAAGATGGTAAACATTGTACTTGCTGTATATCAGCTTTATATCACTGTGGGCAAAAGAGTCTGCAGCCATGCTTTTTTAAGCTGTAGGCTCTTAGTCCTGTTTTATTAACATGGAAGACTAAGCTGACTGTGGCTCCTGTTTTTTTCTAGATATCTGACTGTCTTATCAAGCAACACTGAGCTTCATATTGTTCACTGTCATATTGCATTTAATACCATGGTTTTAAAGGCCTCTCTCTCGTGCATATTTTTAGCTTGTAATCCTTTGATTTTCATTACAAAATCTTTTCTATTTTTTACAGTGTTATAGTCTGTTAATGAAAAATTAAGTCTCCTAAATAATTGGCCTTCTGTTTCATGATTTATTATCTGACTCCAATTACCAGACAAATCTGTCAGTGTTGTGCTGCGTGAGGCCGCTGCTTTGACAGAATCAAACTATCCGGCTCAGATAATGTGTTTCAGAAGTGAGGCACTCGAGGACAGTCTGAGCCCGGTTTAGATTATTAGATACATTTTCTTGTCTGCTCAGACGTCACATCTAATACAATGTTCTCCTGTGTTTCACTGGGCCACTACACCGTGCTCCCTGCTACAACATTACCAAATATCTTCTGCCATGATGGCACAGTGAGCAGCTCTACATGCATCATTCATAACGGGCCTGAATAATTCAGTCTGGTGTTGATATCATTTTCATTTCCAGAGCTGTTGCTCCTGAAGAATGAAGGCAGCTTTCCAGTGACCTTCAGCCTGTCTGCTGTACACTGACTGCAGGTAGACCCAGACAGGTTTCCCAGCACAGCTGCACAGCTACACCACTGCTCAGCCCTTCAAAGGGCTTTAAGGATTCAGAGCCCACTTATCAGCTGGACAAGGGAAAGCCCATCTCTTATGGTTATGTAGCATTAAAGAAAAAATGTGGTGACCTTTTACATTTTTTTACTGGAAAAAAAAAACATCCCATGAGGAATGAGAGGCGGAGGTTGATTTGAGAGTGTACTCATTCTCTGGTTAACGTCCAAAGGCCTCACTATCTAATCCTCAGGTCGCATTAAATCCAACAAGCCGAGCAGTCATTTGTGTTTTCAATTATGTAGTCAGTGCAGCAGGAACTGTGCCTCTTCCTGAAAGACAAACTTATAACTGCTATATGTTACTATTAGCTAGTCTAAACATATGGTTGCAGAAAGGTACAATAGTCATTCTGCGTAATGAATCCATCACTGGAATATCACTTTGCATTTTTTGCACTGAAGATTAAGAGCAGCTTTTAATATACTACATAACTAAAATTATAACGCAACAATTTCCACGTTTCTGTTGGTGAAAATCCAACAAAACTGTTTTCTTTCAGGAAAGACTTATTCCAGCTACTACAGCACTAAATGTGATTCATAAACTCTAGTGTTAGTGCTGTAATGCATGCTGTGTTGTACGTAAATATAGTTTAAAGGCACTTCTTCAATTTTACAATTTTACACAAAAAACATTTGATCATTTTATAAAATGATGGATTTAAAAAAAAAAAAAACTATATGCTATGTAACAGTCTTTAAAACACTTGACATCAGCACTACAACATTACCATTTTTCATATTTGTTTTGATTTTAACAATCAAAAATTTTAATTAAAAAATGTTACTGGATCCATAATAAAATAAACCTTAGGGGCTATCGTGTGTAAATTTTGTTTTTCTTGGATAATATTCTGAATGTAAGTCTTGTACTTGCTTAGTCAGCCTCTAATAATGGAATTATATGATAAGTGCCCCCATATTAGAATACACACACACACACACACACACACACACACACAAACACAAACACAAACACAAACACTGATGACACACACTTTCCTTTACTAACCTCCCTGCTTTCGTGATGATCATCTCGGTGCCGGCCTCATGGAACTTCTTCCACAGCTCCCTCTCATGAAGGACGACCTTAATGTTCTCAATGTTCTGGAACAAAGTGGAAATGAATGTTACACTTAACACAGCTCAACCCATCCAGTACAAATGAACGTTAATATGCCTTAATATTAACTTTAGTGATAATATTTGCAAGTGAACACACTGCAGAGCAACTTGTAAATTATGTGTTAAATTAAAAACCTACTCCAGCGTTTTTCTAATGGAGGGATTTAGAAGCTTGTTCCAGGTAGAGTTCATTAGAGACTGTCTTTAGGTACAGTCCGTACTATCTGCACTCTTGCTAACAAATGAATTTATTTTTAATTAAAACATGTCAGTCAACACTGTCATCCCATTTAATTGTGTCCTACATAGCTGTCTAGAGAATATTACCCCGTTATTTAACGGTCTACAGACTACTGTCAGCTGCCTCCATGTGTACCTGGTCAGGCTCATTGGAGCTGGGAACAGTGGGAGCTGTGGACAGGCCCAGTCGTGACTGGTCTGGAAGGAGGTCTGTCTCCCCACCGGTCTGGACCCGGCTCATACGTTCATCCGTCACAGCTGAAGCCTTCTCCTGCAGCATCTCTGCAAGATTGGAAAAATACTCAGCAGTCAGACTTATTGGTAAGTAGCTGTAGAAACAGAGAGAAGTGTGCATTAGACCTGGTGTGGGGCACTTTTAACAAATAATGTTGAATCTGTAAATATATAAAATATATCAGTGGGTGCCTCACTGCCATCAAGTTGTGCTCAAGTGCACACATGCAGTATAGAGCTTGTAGAGTAGACTGCTGCATGTGTCTGCTGGACACACTGCTCTTCTCCTAAGACTGCCACAGTGCTGTTAGTCTGCTATTAGCCTTGTACCAAGAGAACTAAATCAACTGTGAAACTCACTCATCTACATTCTTTTAATTGTGCAATAATTACTGTAAATAAACATTTTTCAGCTGCATTATTTCTTTGTATTTTAATTAATTGTGTATTTTTGTGATCTAATCTGATTTAATAATCTTTCCAATCCCATTTACTCCCTGGATCTGCTGTCTTTCTCCATAACTACTATTAATTAGCACTACAGTAACATTTTGTTAAACTCCAGATTAAAACTCAGCTAATTTTATAATTGTGTTAACACACTTCCCTTCTGTTCAGTCACAATAAATCTACAAACCAGCCGATAATTCCTCCGTCTTTCTCCAGCCAGGATTTTTACACACACATGCAGCACATGGTCGCGTCACATCCTCTGTTTAATGTCAGTGCCAGCAATGTAAAGGTAAAATGTTGCCCAGCAGATGTTGGCCGTAATCTCTCAAATTCTCAATAGGCCTTTGAATGCAATTAGAAATATTTAATTGCAGTTTGTAAAATCCCTCCTCTCTGAAATGAATACCTGTCTTATTTCTTCCCCTGTGAGTCTCTGCTGCTAAGCTGTTCTAATATAACAAGAGCCAAGCTGAAGAATTAAAAATGTCTCAGTGTAAAAAGTTGACATAAAAATCCAGTGAATTATATTTTCTCTGCTCAGCTGCATCACCAGATGTTTGTAATACAAGTGTGTATGTTTCTTCAGTGAAGACGAGGTCATTTGTTTGGATTGGACTGGGTGTCCAGGTACCAGCTGCTGCTGTTGTTGAGAGACTCTAGCAGAGACGCTTAAGGTGGAAAATATCTATTTAGAGGCATTTATTAGATGTAGGTATAAAAAACAGCTGAAAAGTAAAAATTATAGTAAAACCGCCTAGGTGGGTATTTGAGACCGAAGAACAAGCACTATATATTGTTCACACGATTTTTCTCCCGCTCTCCCAGAGCAAACAATTCTCTATTAATCAAAGGTCCCTCAGTCCTCTGGTGATGGTCTCGTGTGAACCCACACAGCCTTAGAACTGTTTAGCTCCATGACAGGCGGTCAGTGAGTCAAAGGCTCAGGACGAGGCTCTGGGTCAAAGCCTCAGCAGCAAATCACACTGACATGCTGTACAGTGATCGCAGCCGTAGTAAAAATGCAGCTGCAGCTTGGTAGGAGAATGCCTGTGACTTAGTGTAACACACTGCTACACTGAAACAATAACCTGAAAACAAGTCTTCATTTAAATATGAGTCATGGTCGGCAAGGATTACTGCTGCTAACAGGACCAACTCAATGAGGTGAAACTAACGTGTGAGTAACTATAGAGGAAGTATTCATCCTTGTCATGATGTTGACCGTCATATGTCCCCCTGTCTGTCACATGTGTACAATCACTGCAGACTGTCTTTCACACTGCTTCATAACCCCCATCTGTGTCTGTGTCTCTTCCTGCTGCTACAAGCTTCACGTCTGCCTCAGACCCTCGAGGGTATCATCCAGACTGCACACACTGTTTTCTGAGGCTGGGACTATTGCTGATGGATTAACCAAATTATTTCAGCCTCAGTCACATGCATTTTATTAAAAATGCTTTTTGTTGCATGAATTTATCAGCACTGCAACACTTCAAACGGACATTTTCCAACCACACTTTGTCTATCAGATCATGTTTCAGCTGCTGTATTTCAGACTGACTTTAAGATCTCATCACTCTCCTATAACTTTATAGCGATCTCAGCTCTATTAACCTCCAAATCTTGTGATCAAATAAGGCAAAAACTGCTCAGATCGTGCCATTTTAAAACCTGTTGCTGCCGTGAGCCCAGAGCGGTTCATTCCTCAGAGTTGCACACTGGAGATGTGCGCCTGTAAACACAGAACGGCCACTCTCTTAGCCATGAAAGTGGAGAGGCGGCGTCCAGTGTAAACTGATGGAGACGTTTGTGAAAGCCAATAAAGATAAGAGCCGACAGAGAAACAGCCACAGAAGCTTTTTTACAGTACGGATCTGAGCCTTTCACTAGTCCTGTTCAACTGAGCAGCTTGAGCCAAAACCCTGGACATGCAGTCTGGCCAATATTCAGGACATGTATTTCTCCTAATTGAAAGACCATAACACCATAAATAAAGGAAATAATGAAGAACAAAATCCTGATATCACTGAGTTATATTTTCAGCATGCTTCTATTTAAATGTGTAAAATCCTCAGGGAGTCTAGTTTACTAGTTTGCATTGAAAAGACTGTTTGCTGTAAATGAATGTGCTTGAAAAACATTACAGTCACTTGGAGAAGGAGAAGACGTGATGCAGCCGCAGTACACAGTGTCACAAATACTATGCAAATATGGAAAACTCCAAGGACTAAATATGAGAATTTGCATGTTAAGAAAAGGTTTAAACCTACAACTGAAACAGAGCTGCCCCTGGTGCACACTGGACTGCATATTTTAATGTCCTAAAGCTCCACTGTTGTTCCCAGGTAGTGAAGTCACGTGCTGTGGCCACCACCACCAGTGTGCATGATATTCTGCACTGACCATATTATTCAAATCCTTTCCAGAGCTCTGCACAAAGTACAGCAAACAGTTGTAAATGAGAAATGCCAAGAGCCAACGAAAAATCTCTGAGTCGTGCATGTGTGCTGTTTCTAAGATGTGAGGCGTGTTAACTGTGTGAGACAGATGTGGGCTAATAAATTTCAATCTGCCGCCATTTTGTGTCTCTGAGCATGAAGGCCTGGGCATCAGCGGTGAAGGCTTTTATACAACTAAATAAGCAACAATATAACATGATAATTATGTAAATAAAACAGCTAAAAATGCATCTTTGATCTGCTTTAATCAGCTGCACAGTCTGACTATTTAAATCTCTCAGCTGCAGCCTTTAGAAACATGAACTCCTTTAACAGAAAAATATAAACCTGAAAAATATATCACAAATTAAAGCATGTATTGTGTTTAATCCAACAACATTTTTAAAAAATTCTGAAGATAAAAAACAAAACAACCTGCTGCCACAGAAGCTCCCACAGTGCCCACATAGGAGGAGGGCTGCTCCAAACAAACAACCATCCAACACCAATGTATTAAAACCAACATGGAAAGCCTTCAAGCAGCAGCATCCACCAAAAATACATGTGGAACTTTTAACAAATATTAAAATAGCTACATTATTATTGAACTCCTTTCAAATCTGCTAAAGTCCAAACACAACTCAATATTATAGCAATATTATATTATATTATTATATATTATAGCAAAGTTGAACCTGATTTATTTAAAATAATTCCAAAGTAATGAAAAATAATTATCAAAATTAAGAATTAAGTTGTTATAATAGTAAAACTCTAATAAAACATAGAAAAGCTGTCTGGAATATGAGATTACTTTTATTACTTTAAAATAAAAGCGTAAAAAAGGACAAAGACAGAAATAAGTAGTAATAAATCTGCTTAAAGGAGAGACACCCTGAGCCTGGTGGAAGCACAGTGAACAGCCTGCTGCTGCATCTCTGCTGTCACCCTCACATCTTCTGTCTGAGGCTGGATCAGGAGAGCACGAGTCTAATCATCGCCCACAGAGGATGGCAGTGTGTGTTTTTAAAGCCTTCCTCTCCTCAGACTCACTGCGCTGTTTACAAGCAAGCAGATCACCAGCAGATAATCAATTTACGCAGCAGCTAATCAGCAGCGCCGCCGCGTCTCTGTACCTCATGCAGTCAGCTATCATCTGCTTAAATCCATCCCGCGCACCGCAGCTCGCTCCTCGGCCTGCAGGCAGCGGGGTGTTCCCTCCCCGCGGCGCTTCCACTAAACCTGCCTGCGCTCCAGCCGGACTCTGGCGGCGGCAGCGGGGGCGGCTGTCCGCTGGGAAGCGTCCGTGTGTCGGTCGGTTCGGCTGCCTTAGTGCCTTTCAGCTTCTCCCAGCGCCGAGCTGCGTTGTGCGCCTGTGCAGTGCGCTCTCTGCGCTCTGAGGGGGGAACTCAGTTGGGTGTTTTCTTGGAACCACACACACACACATACACACACACACACACGCGCATTGCTATACACAGAGTTGCTCAGCCCCCTTGATGTGTGAAAGCAGCAGGGAGAGAGTGATTTGTCCCCCTTGCTCCTGGTCCTGGAGCTGTGGCGGGGAGCAGGAGCCTCCTGAGCGCACGGTGCCTCCTCTGAGCCTCCCTGTCTGCTCCTCAGTGCGCATTAACACTGCCAACACCAGCGGCTGCGTTCACCATCTAACTCCTTCGCCCTGCATCAACATGCATTGTGCAGCTTTACTTCCTTTTTGCGGAGACGTTTTCAGTAATTAGTCAGCTGTACACATGAACTCATCATTACTTCAGCTCCACAGGCCGCACTGATGCTGACACACTGATCACTGCTTCACATGAGGCCACAGCGCAAAACCAAGTCCAACAACCAAACATGAATTCACTGCCAATGCAAGACCATAAAGCTTAAGATGCCTCCAGGAATGATGATATGCAGCAACCCATCCCCAGAAACACTGCCATCCATAAAGCACATGTTCTCTGATGAGATAGCTGCAGTTAACGTTAAATATAAAATATACGAATAGCGCTAAAACTCAGACAGACCGAAATGTTCTGTCCGTCTGTCCAGAACCACACAGGCCTGCCATTTTCTGAAAACACAGACTGATGCGCCTCAGAGAAATATGTGAGGAAGAAGAAGTGATCAGGATGAGAGCATCTCCTTCATTAAGGAGTTTAACAAATAGACAGTGTCGGGCCCAGTGGAGCTGTTCTCACTGTGCGCAGTTCATTTGGCTCCGCAGGCTGTTATTGAGATATTAGTTATTGATATATTAGTAACAACACGTCCAGTCAGCGCCTTCTATTAACAAACATGGTTTATTTATTGCATTTTAACCACACACTGGTTGCTGGTGTGGTTGTAGCTCTTTAATGTGACCAGTTGTAGATTCCACCATTCAACGGGGCCTTTGGAGATGGTTCTTTTTTCAAACCAACAGATCAGAACTACTTAAATAATGTTCAGATTTACAGTGAATAAAAATCCGTGGTTAATTAGAGATTTGTTAACATCTAAAAACAATAACAACAACAACAAAAAAGTAAAGGACGAAAGAAAAGGAAACTTTCACTTTTGCGCAGTTGAGTCTCTCCTGTTTCACTTGGTGCGACGTCCAAGCATGAATGTGTAAATATAAAACCACTTTAAACACTCAGTGAGAGCAGGTTATGTTGTGGCACGCCGTGTGTGTGTGTGAGCGTGTGTGTGTGTGTGCCTCCTGCAGCCTCCCGGCGGTGGATGGAGCCGCGGAGGCCTCGCTGTGTCCGCAGGTGAAATATATGTTTGCGGTTTTGCGGTAAATGGAGCATGAGTGCGCGGCGCGTCCATAAATCAGGTGCCAGCGTGGCTTACATATCTGCTTGGTGACATGAGCGAATGAACGGCCACCGTTTGTCACCGGGCTGGGAGAGAGAGTGTGTGTGTGTGTGTGTGTGAGTGTGTGTGTGTGTTTGCAGCTCTGCTCCGCTGCCTTTCCAAGCAGCCTGATAGCGCTGCTGACAGACGCTCAACTCTCTCCAACTGCTCCAAGCGCACAGTGGAGCTGCAGCGGCCTCACACCGAACACAGCCTCACCCTGCTCACTTCCACTCTAAACACCACGTCCTCTGTTGAATTTAATCCCAGCCCGGCTCATTCTTATTCCATTATGTTCATATTTTTCACCTCCTACACGACACCGCGCCGGTTGTTTGAACTAGTAGCTGCAGAAGGACAGAGTTTGGCCGCCCGCACTGCTGTCTGTCCACACCGCAGACCCTCTGCAGCAGCTCCAGTATGATGGAGCTGCTTTTATCTCACCAAACGTCCTTATTCCGTCAGAGCCAATTAGACAATCAGTTCAATTAGCCAGAAAGCAATTACACTGTAGTCTGAGGCCGTTCAGAGCCTGTAGAGCCTGCTGGAGATCTGACAGTGTCGGAGAATGAGGCAGCTCATGAGATAAAAGCACAACTAAATATTTACATGCAAGTTCGACATCATGTGTGCGCAATGCTCCTCAGGCCACAGCCTGCGTGGGATCCACTGGAGGGAAACACGGGAGGTGTGACTGTTTCTCCACGAGCAGCATTTGAAGCAGAAAATGGGGGTTTCGTGCTCATATTGAACCAAAACAGCATTTTTCATTCTCCATTTTGACAGGCTTTAGTGGCGCAGAAACGCACCAGGCTCCATTGCAAAAACCGCAGTTTTAACACCAGTGTGGCGCAAATGAAAAGCATTCCAGTCCACCCAGCACCAGCTGCGGATGTGTGGCTGAGTGTCCGCTCTTACCTGCTGCCTGCTCAGCCTGACCTCTGTGCTCCTGCAGTCTGCTCTCCACCGGGGATCTCAGTCTCTCGGTGCCACACTCATGCAGCGCCTCTGCAACGATCTGCTGCAATCAAAAAGTTAGATTTTTTTTATAGCAGCAAAATTGAGCTGAGGTTCTTGGAAGGGAATTGAACCTCCACACACTCCCACCGTCACGTGGTTGGAGCAGGAGGAGGTTTCAGCTACAGCCAGTCTGACACCAGTGCTGGACTGGAAACATAACTTCCATTAGGTGATCACTGGAACGAAGACAAACAACAGTATTCAGCTCTCCTCTGAATCCCTTTGAATAGCTCATATTACAGCCCAGAATACAAAACCTTCCATCAGCTGCTGATGTGCTCACACTGGTTCAGGCTAATAAACACAATTTACATGCAGCTAAAACGAGAACTCCCTCTTTCAGTGTGTCTCCCACAAAATCTTTAACTGCAAACAATTTTATATTAAATATTATATCCTGTATATAATTATATTTATGTGTAGGGGTGAATACATCAATAATGTGTATTGACTTGCTCACAGTGTCATAAACGCTACATTGGGGCCGCCGTATAGCGCGCTCAGTTAAACAATTGCCATGTGAGCGCAGGTCGCCAGCAGCGGTCGTGAGTTCGAGTCCAGCTCACGACCCTCTGCTGCATGTTTCTCTTTCCTCTATACTCGGCTTCACTCTGTCTCTCCCTCTATCAGTGAAAAAATATATAAACACGAAATTCTACTTTGGAGCGGTGAACATTTGCTGTTTTCGTAGAAAAAGAATTTTGCTTAGTTGTTGGATTTGAGATGTTTCTAATAAATTGCCCTTTGCTTTTTGGAGTGAGAAAATTCACATCCGCCCGCTGACATTTGAAAACGGATTTCAAACCTCATCCCAGCTTCACACAAAGTGTCACCAAACAGAAAACGGGATGTTTTATTTTTCAGCAAAGTAATTTTTTGTTGTTTTGGGGATAAAAAGTTTTTTTTATTTAAGCAAATAAACAACTTCATGGTTACTTCATGGACTGTAGGGTTGTCTGTTTTATGATTGTAATTTTTAGGCAACAGAAAAAGCTAATCTAATTTTGGCTATGCATTATTGAAAATAATTATCTAAACGTACAGTGAAAAACATCATGAATGAGTTTAGTCAGCATGTTTACTATTAGTATTTTATTTATATATTATGTATAAATATTAAATTAATTTCTAGTTAACCTGGAATGAATCTTTTTTTATTTTCAGACCATTTAAGAACATAAAAACATGAGTTCTTTTAACTTGGAGCATTTTAACTTCAAATGAGTTGAATGAATGAACAACTGAGAGTTGACTCAACTCATTAAATTAAGTTTATTAGAAGCAAAACTAGCATTTAGGCAGACCTCCCAGAATGCATTGCCAGAGAATTAAAGCTACCCAGAAACTCTTTTTTTTTTAAGTTTGAAAAAACAGACATGGTGGAAACCTGCTCCGTGTGTCTTTGTTAATTAAAGTTATGGTTGTTTCTTTTCCTAATAATCAGCAGCAACAGTTTTAACCCTGACATTAGTCCAGCACTCGTACACTCGTCATCTCTGTCAGTGTAGCCGGGAGCAGCCTCACGGAGAGTCGTAAGTGCTGAGGCTGCAAGTTCTCAAAGTTAAATGAAGAAGAAACTTTTTAAACTTAGAAATTATTAAAGGAAAGGAAGTCTGTCTGTCTCCATGTGACTGGTTGATTTGATTTAATATATTTAATTTATTAAATTAGTTTTCTTAAATTCAGTTAATTGAACTCAGCTACTTTTACACTTTCACAACTCATGAGATCTCCTTGAACAAAGTGTTTGATCAAAGTTAACACATTTTTAAGGCAGCTGGGGACCTTATGTCTCTAAGTTAAATGAACCTAAAAGTATTTACACTGTCAGGTTATTATTTACTACAGCAGAATGAGGTACAAAGCATATTAATTTCCTGTTATTGATATTTATATTGAATTAGAAATATCTCAGAGCATGAAAGCTGCTGGACACTGGTTATAAATTGAACTGCATATACTAAAATCCTGCTTCTGCTTCTTTACATTTGCTTTAATTCAATTTCTTCCACTGCTGCTGTTATTATATCATCCAGAGTTGGAAAGCAGGTCACTGTCCTGCTTCAGGGCTCAGGATGAGACTATTTTCAGTGTGAATCAGCATTTTGCTCCATGTTAGACATAAGCTACATGCTAATTTTGCCCATTTAGAAGTCTCAGTTGCAGGTGCTCCTTTTCAGAATGTTCTCGGCTGTGTGTTTGTCACCTCTGTGACTGTCATGCGGCTGATATAAAGCAATTCATCTTCAAAGGGCTGAACCGCTTCGATTTGACTCTATTAAAGCGTAGCTGCTGTTGGTGTTGTGTTTGAAGGGGCGAGGGGGTGTCAGATTTACTGGGGTGGGAGTCTGACCTTTTCTCTCCCTGACAAAACTTTGTCTTGTGTAAGTGGCAGGAGGTGGGGAAGTGAGGGGGAGGCGGAGGGGAGCCTCTGGCCAGTGCACCACATTTCCCTCGCCGCCTGTTCTGGGCCTCCGTGTTTCTTGCACAGTCAAAATGGCGGAGGCCGAGGTTGCTTTCTGATTAGCTGGATACAGTGTCTGTCCCCTCCCCCCCTCCCCTCTCTCCAGCGCCGCTTCACTTCTAATCACTCATTGGTCATTCTCACTTCTCCTGGCCAATGTTGATGCTCAGGCGTCACAGACAAGGTGGAGATTTCTGCCTCGACTCCAATGTGAGAATGTGAGATGTGTCGCTTGCAGACAGTCATCTCCCAAGTCTGCATGTCCTCTCAGCCCCGCAGAACCTTTCAGCATCTCTCAGTTCATTGCTGCAACTTCACTGTATTTTTTTTCTCTTAATGTTCTCTTTCATGTCATTTCTAGTAGCAGTGGGCAGATGCCTTCAACAGGAAAGCTCTAACAACCCACTGCTGGCCACTTGCCCAGCACAAACGACGAACAGACAACGTTACTGACAAGCTAGTCGAGCATTTAGCTGCTAAATAGAAAAATATTTTTCTAAAGAGTTGGTGGAGACCAAAGCAGAGCTAAAAGTGAATGAAACATTAAACTTATATCAGTTAGATGTTCAGCTAAACAGCTGTAACATGCTAAAGTGTGTTTGCTTGTTGTTCTGCTGCAGCCAAGAAGCAAAGACTTAAAACTTAATGTCCGTCAAGCACAGACACACTACTAACAGCAACAGATTTAACATTGTAATCCATAAGTATTTTTAGAAACAACAGGTCCTTAATTTGCACAAGATGGTAAACAAAAACTGGATTCTCTTTTCCAGCCAATGACTGTTGGGTTTGTCATCTGAAATGACAACTGCTGCTTTATCCTCTATATTGAAGTAAACACACAGTTTATTCCAAAAATGCTGTCTCTAGCTGACTGCGGTGGTGTCCAGCTAACTAGTTTTGAAAAAGAAAACAACATCAAAGCAACAAACACACATAATATCTACATACATTGTATTTAAAAATAATAATAATAAGACAGAAGCAACCATACCTCACTGGCCTCACTGTTCATTACAGTGATGTGACAAGAGAGATACAATAATCACCACACACTGATTTTTTAACAGGTTTTCCAGCTGTTTGCTACAAATCCAATACAGGTGTCAGTGTTACAGGAATGTTGGATAAATATAAAATAATAAAGTGAAGGGT
Source organism: Dascyllus trimaculatus (assembly GCA_024666655.1). Classification (NCBI taxonomy): domain Eukaryota; kingdom Metazoa; phylum Chordata; class Actinopteri; family Pomacentridae; genus Dascyllus; species Dascyllus trimaculatus. Next base: position 3,517,434 of record CM045453.1, on the reverse strand, counting down.
TTCTATACAAAACATCTGCTTATTTATAGATTTTAGCAGTAATATTTGATGTGTTCCTGCACATTTAATTAAAAGTATATTCCCATGTCAAATGGCTGCCATTCTATAATTGTGTTCAGAAGACTGATTACAACACACACTACAGTTCAGTCCGGCTTCAGTTGCATTTCTTGTAAAATATATTTTACTAATTTACATTTTTTTATTATTTAAAAATGATCCATGCTAACCTTTTAAAGATGTATAATCATGAGGCAGGTGCTCAGGTTGACTCCCGTCACACACAAACTAAAGCCGTAGGTTCAATAGCATGTAGATTTATGTCCAGAGTCATAAGTTGTCTTCGAGAGAGCAATTCTGCCATACATATTTAACATTTAGGATGACCCAGCACAACAACAAATGCAAAGACAGCTGACTGATTAATGTCTTTTTCAGCATCTCACTGATATCAAACATCAACATCTACAGCGTGGTGTCTTCCCCTGTCAGCTAACTGTCCTCATTTACATGTGTATGATCATGCATGTATCTATGAGTACTGACACTTACTCAATGTTAACAATTACTTACAGTGTTGTATTAAATTCAACACTTTTAAACATTGGAAGATAACTTCAGTGAGATGGTGTCACCTGCTTGGTTTTGACATCTAGCATTCAAAGGCAGCACAAAAATCTGGAATCTTCTTTTGCGTTAACTGACCAAGTTCAAACTGACCGACTTCAAACTGTCCGAGTTCAAGCCAAGCTGGTCAGTTTTCTCATCAACTCTTCTTACTTGACTCTTCAGACTGAGCAGACACCATTTGACACCCAGCCTAAGGTCCGCTAGCTGTGTGTTACCCAGCGTTGACCACAGAGACGATGCGTTGACAACTGAGCTCAGTAGTTATTATGATATAATTCATTGCATTTTTTGGACTTCTCATCTGTGTTGACTATAAAGAAAGTATTAAACATGGCTGAAAGCTCGGGGGGAAAGCCACTCAGTAGAAGTAGTGTTTGTGCTCCTGGGCTCTAAGAGTCCTGGAGATTTTGAAGTCTTTGCATTCAAAGAAGATGACGGTTGTGTGCTTAAATATTGAATTGATCTGAAAAAGCTTTTCAAGTGTGATTCAGTTGAACTTAAAAGGCCTTGACTTCTAGAAAAACAATGACCCTCTTCAAGAATGGTTGCTATTTGTTTTTCTCTGTATGAACCCAAGTTTCACATGATGTGCTGTAGTGTTGTTTTGAATATGTCACAGTGTACGTCTTCATTATGTGCAGAGATTAAGCTGTGTGGTCACATTAGATCGAGCCCTAAATCCTCTGTGGTCAATTAATGAAGGAGCAGTGGTTTGGGTTTCCGCAAAGGCATTTAACTTTAGTCACAAACATTGGTTTGACACATTGGGAAGTTGGCTGGGTGGTTTCTCCTGCACTCTGGAGGATTCTCTAAATGAAGGCATCCATGCCTCAAGTGGAAGATATGTGAAAGTCACTTCTTTCACAAGAATCAGCCAAAGCATACGGAACAAACAGGCTTTCCCTGAAATCTTTAAAATATTTTCATAGTTGACAGATATATAAAGACATTTTAGTTTTGCTTTTTCATTTAGACCCCTACATTGTCCCAGTTTATAAGAACAGTAATCTACTGGAAGGATCTCACAGAATGGCCGAACCTATTCATCCTCAGCGTTGGCTCTGCTTACATAGACAACAGTAATGAGTGTGAGCACTCAGCACAGAGCAGTTAACCTACAGCTCAGAGCAAACAGTGAGGGCCAGAGCCACGGAGCTCCATCACACATGAGGGAGAACCAGCCCACACTGAGTCAACGTCCTCCCGCTTTCCATCAAGAGCTAGCAGACAAACTGCTGCACTTTCCCAAACACTGTTAGCATGTGTGAACTGATGGAGCGGCTGCAGAGGTCACAACACACCAGTCACACTGAACACACTGCACTGTGGATTAAAGGGGTTTCTCACAGCCACACTGAGAGTTATCTGCTGTTATGATTACGTCTACACATCTGAAATTACAACCCGCAAGAATTATTTTAATCTTATGTCCAGTGACAGATTTAAGTTTGTGGTGACGTGTGACTGTGGATATCTGGAATTTGACTTCTCAAATCACAGTAATTTAGGCCTGTGCTTAATAAAGAGGTATCATGTGTGCTTCTTGAAGGGCTTGGCTTGTGTGAAATTACATATTCAGAATGCTTAAGATCAAACTTGCTTGGTTTACTGTTAAAATTCAGTGTTGAGTGAAAATGTGAGGGATAGCTACATAATAAACACAAGACACTGATATGTAGATGCCGTTAGTATTCAATTAAACCTATTCCAGAAGATTGTTGATCCCATGTTAAAGTCATCTAGACCGAAAACAGGCTGAGGATAAATTTTTCCCTGTACACTGGTTTTCAGGCTTGTGTCTTCACTTCACATTTAGATGTGTATCAAATTACAAGTGCGACACCTTCTCAAAGTCAGGAACAAATTAGAAAAAATGACTGGCTTAGTGTTTCTTCATTAGGATTATATTCATGGCAGTAAACATCACTGAAAACCTAAATTTCTAAAATAATGATAATAATTGATAACAATAACAATAATAATAATAATAATAATAATAATAATAATAATAATAATGATAATAATAATAATAATAATAATAATAATAATAATAATAATAATAATAATAATAATAATAATAATAATAATAATAATGATGATAATAATAATAATAATAATAATAATAATAATGGGAAAACAAGTCCATAAAATGAAGAGATTATTTGATGACCAAGTCTTAATGTTGTGGACTTTCTCTGGGTATTCTCTCTTTGCCTTCCTTGATGAAGGAAAATTGTGCAAAAGAGATGAAAATTATTGAATGAAGGGATGCATACATACAAAACCCCTTTTTCTAAAATGGAATTTCATTTTTCAAAATTGCTGTATGATATTTTTTGGGGGATAATGGCTGAGGTCTGAGCTAGTTTTTGCTCAGGGTTTACCTGAACCTTAATTTGCAATTGTCCACTACATTATTGTTATGATCAAAAATGGCAACAACTAAAACACAGTGCTATTCGTGTGATGCCACAGAACAATGACTTCATAACATTCTGTGGCTCCAGGTTATCAGAACCACATGTTGCAACTACTTGAAAATTTATGACCTTTGCAAACTCATATGGCATTGCAGTTGTAACACATTATATAGCTTTAATTACAGATGTGCACAGTATGTGATGAGATGCACCCACTGCTGACACTGATCCTGACAAACAGTAAGGTGATGGAATGAATAATAGTGCATCCCACATGAGGCGGATCATAGTTTGCAGCTCTCCACTCCAAACAAAGGCTCAGATTAAGGTTTTTGTAGTGGTTTGTAGATCTAATAATAATGCAA